>CAJQUW010015964.1:0-499893 GCA_907163375.1 Prostheceraeus crozeri | reverse complement strand
AGTCCTTCATTGCTATAGAGTATCGGATCTCTATGGTTAGCCCACTGACAGCGCCGTCTGCTTAAGGTTTGCTATCATTCCCTAGCGCTCACTGTGAATCACGAATGTAAAGAGTATCTGCACCTACAGATTCTTAACCCACTAATGACGAGCATATCATTAAAAAAATTTCAAATGCAAATTTCGGGCGTTCTAGGCATCGCACGAGGTCGGGAATGGTACCATTAGAACCGCGTTGATCTTTTCGATTTGACTGCATATTTGGGCGCCCTGGGGATAAAAAATGCTGGTCGATAAGGTAGAAAAAGTTGCAACTCCTCATTAATGGGTTAAGACTATCCCGATCTATGCTAAACTGAAATCTGCAGGACAGAGAATATACTGAATCCGTCATTGCCACTGCACCAGCATGAATCTCAAGTTAGAGAAAGGTTCTGGTAACTACGACCCGGGTAAGAGAAAACACATCGGTAAGATTTCTAAACCTCCATCACCCAGGTGGCCTTCATTCACCAGGCATGGTCGAACTCTTGAGGAATAATTATCAAATGCTGCTTTTTGCTTTTTCTAGATGGCAGCTATTCAGGTCTGTTTCCATCTTTCAACTGAGGGTGTAACTAAATATTTAATTATTCTGTTTTCATTGTGTTTGCAAAAAGCAGCGTTTATAAATTACTGCAGGCGCACTAACTTAGGCGATTTGCCAGTAGTGTGCTTAAAGTGATATTTAATCAATTCACGTCGAAATTTCACTACCTTGCTAATTGCAAATCTCAAAACACTATGTTCGGTGAGATTTCGAAGCCTCAATCAACCAGAGGTAGTCTAAATTCACCAGGTGTGGTCGAACTCTTGCAGTCCATGAGCCTCAAGGGTGCTAAGATGATTGTTTGATATCTTCTATGTCAGTTGTGTAGAAAAGTTTTTGGTTTTCATTTCGACAGATGCAGACTGTCAATGAAAGAGCGATTTTCTTGTGAGTCCCCTCAAATTCGTTAATTGCCAATGTTTCTCGAAATTGCAAGTGATACATCTTTAATGATCTCCTTGGCGGACTTGTACCTGGTGCAACTCCAATTCTATTTTTGTTCAATGTAATTTGCCTCAATTAGAAGGGTAGATAAAGTCATCATTAATTCTTCGCCGCAGTGGTGAAGTGTCACGGTGCTGCTGCTCTTTTAAAGAAATTTTAATGGTCAACATAATCACGATGGAGGAAATCTCTCCAAATAACATCAACGGATAATGCCATCGCATGTCAACAAGGTCATGGTGTTGTACACTCCAATAGAGTCTGCGCCGGTAAAATAGGAGATATGCGGCTCAGGAGATTCTTATAAACAAAAACGCACGTCATGACATTTCTTTATTGTTAAAGAAGAGTAGATAATGTGCATAATCATGAAATGATGGATAATAACAAGTGTTTTATTTCTGATAATGAAAATCATACATTACATATAGTACATCAAATAAAGAATTGAAAGTTGCGTATAGAAGTAAGCATAATTGATAAACAAGATATGATAATATGATATGATATATATATAAAACATGATAATTTATAATTTATTCACATTTTTCCATATCGACGAATACATAGAAGGAATTATATCTAGCTGCGTGTCGCTGTCATCGTTAAATATTATTATATGACAATGGAAGATTTCAGGACACATTGATTCAGCGTGTTATTGGTATGATTTCTAATATGCTGCGTGTCGACACCGTATGAACACATCGCATAATGTGCATGTCGACTCTCAGTTATGTGATAGTTTCAATAAAAATAAGTTGGCCTATTCACTAAATATAACATTTCTTCCTTTTCATATCAGTTGGATTCGGATGCCAAGAAGCTCCTTTTTACTTGCTAGTCTGTAGGATGGCCGCTGAGTTCACGTTTGTCTGTAATTCCTTTTACGCATGATTTTCATTGGCGCAGTAAATGCAAGTGTCGGTTTTGTCTTTTTTTCATTCACTTTGCCAGATAGTCATCTTATACATGACTGAGACATTAATTAAAGATCGGCTGCATTTTTTCATTGAAATTAGGTTTTGAACTGCATATTGTCTATTGTTTTAGAACCGTTATCTAAAGATCTTAGTCATATTATCTAAAGATCTCAGTAACATTATGTGAGGATGTTCAAGTGGGCTGCACACACGCCAAGCAAGATATCGCATCATATGTCTTTCTCTTGTACAGTAAATCATGAACTTCATATATTCAAGCTGCAATAGACTGTTGTTACAGTAGCAGTCCATCCATTTGCACTGACTCTATTCATTTGAACAATTCCTGAATTGCCCTTGCAAGTGTCATTGCGATCATTAATGAAAAAAATCTTAATGTGACAAAATGTTCACATGAAAACCGAATTTGAAACTTCATGATTCAACGTCTATCCACCTTCTGTTGGGAATATTTAGTAGTTGAATCTATCTGGAAGCAAACATCGTTGATAAGAATGAAGTTCAGATCTGTGATGTATTTCGGGAGCACGTAGAATGTTTCTGAGTATTTATGATGCATCAATAAAATCATCCTGCTTGCCAGATTTTGTATGTTAGATTTTTAGAATCTCAACCAATTTTCATCAAAGAGTTACACGGCGAATGCGTGTATTAGGGATTGAAATCCCCTCTACCTATGTGTGTGCGTCATGTTTTACTTTTAATAGAGTGATTTACAAAACGAATCGCCTATAGTGCTTGGGTACTATGTGAACAGATGAGAATGTTTCTATCATGTTCAAAACTTCAGGCAGACATCAGCTCCCCGATTATTTATTTGAATTTTTAGGATTGACTGCGGCATTTGTCTGATGATGTTTTGCTTGCACGTTTAAACAAAGGTCATTCTTATGTTGTATAGCCCATAAACATGAGCGGCTGTAATAACTTCACTGTACAGATATACCACTTCTCCGAATTGAACCTTATTTTTTTAAAAAAAGCTTTTTGTGTCTTCTGTTCTTAATTTCGAAATTGTCGGTGGATCGCTCAGAAATTTTAGATTATATTTTAGTGGTCAGAACATTAGAAATGTTGGTAGAAGGGCCTTATTGAAATGAATAAATTGGTGAAGGGTCCCACGGTATTTGAAAATTGCCTTCATTCCACTTGAGAAGTAAGACAGAGTTGGGGAAAGTTGGACAAACTACAGACTTGCTTTTTGAATTCATTTTAGTCATTAATCCCTCAAAGTTGTGTGATGCTTTTTTGGATAAATGCGTTCATTCTCTCTGATTCCGTAAATTCATGTGCACAAAGTACAGTACTTGAATAAGGGCGAAGACTACGTGTATTCTCGGTGTTGTGAAATCAATGTATTTAACCTTCATGACTCTTTTTCTCACTGCAACTGTACTTGAGAGATTGACTTGAGATGTGTATGTCTGACGGTATTATCTCTTTTTAAGTATTTTTTATGAAGTTGATAACGCATTTTATTGACTATCTGAGTACAAAAGTGTGCCAACTGCGATTCTAAAAACATTGAAAACTCAGGAGTCTATGTGAAAGATATCATGAAGTATCAAATCCATCATATTTTCTGGTTAAGTATAGATAATTTTATTTCTAGCAATATTGATTGAGCTTATTTATAATATAAAAACTTATAAAGCGTCGAAAGATAATTTCATTTCATTTCCTTTGATCAAAATGATAATATAGTATTTTCTTTTCAGAACCCGTATGATTCCTTCATGAAGAAGCACCTTCAACATTATGGATACTACACAGGTGAGCTTCGAACACTTGTCCTTGCGTTTCTATATAAAGGTTCATTTTCGGCTACAGAAAAAAATTCTATTATTTTCTGCAGTATTAGAGAGATTTGTGAAATGAATGTTTAGAATGACTGATGCGCTGGAATTGCACGGAATGTGTATGAATTGTTCTAATATATTAAGCGGCCATTAGTAATAGCAGTGATGATTTTTGAGTGCATGCGTGACTTAGTCAATGTCTAAAAAATATCAGGTTGTGTTCAGTGTAGTCTGTCGATTATTCTTCATTTTCTGCCACATCTTGAGAGGAATTTGGCGATTTACTGACATGAATGACTGCAACCGTGCAGATTGAGAACCTAGGAAGAAATCACTCATCGGTTGTATTGACATCGGCTTTCGATCATCCATTCTTTCGAATTGCTATTCTGTCATGTCCACTTCTTTTTGTTGTCATCATCTTTCATTTATCTCGCTGACGACTGCTCAATGTGCAGTTTGTCTCATAGAGACCTTATCATGTCAACTGTGATTGCTGGCACTGAATTTATCGAATAATCGACTCATGAAGACATGACACTTGTTGTCATGATCGCAAGTGACGCTTGCACTGGCCGGTTACTTATTCAAGGCGTTCTTCGTCTTCCAATCATCCATAAGCTACGTGATTTGATGTTGAGCTAGTGGTCGTGGCAGTGCTCGTTGTGATTGATTTTGTTTCAACGATGTTCAGTATGAAGTTTAGTAGCAAGTGAATACGAGCCTATGTCTCGAAGTTTCAAACGCACGTATATGCACAGTCAGGCCCTAATGTGTAGCCATAGTGTAAATTAAGCCCTTATTAGCATCGGCAGTGACTCCATCGCGCTGTGCCTAATTTCTGAATTAGATTCCATCTAGTCCGGCAGCCAGAACGAGTTTCTGCAGGGAACGAGGCCGAAAATGAGACTTTCACAGAATGATGTACACCCTATGCCTACTACGAATCGGCACGTCTGCCGAGTTCTAGTGAGTTCCTCTTCTTGTCAGACAGGATCAAAGAAAAGCACATGTAAATCCAATGGGACTCAGATTGCAGTTTTTGGCGAAAATGAATTTTTCTATGTTTTCTCTGATTAGGCTAAACGAAAAGTACTAAGCCCATAGTCATAATTTTTGGCATGAAATGTCTTCAGGTCATTTCCTATGATGTGCATGTGCTATTATCATGCATCTGATCGACAATGTATGTGAGAATGTGGTTGAATGTGGATAAAGTAGCTCAAAATGTTTGTGTTTGCCGACATAAAGAGGCTCGCCAAATCTAGATGTGCTTGGCCTTATAGACAGGAGTGAATGAACATGAGAGGAAATGACATGATGACATTTCATGCCAAAAATTATGGCTCTAAGCTTAGTACTTTTCGTTTGATCAGAGAAAACATAGAAAAATTCATTTTCGCCAAAAACTGCAATCTGAGTCCCATTGGATTTACATGTGCTTTTCTTTGATCCTGTCTGACAAGAAGAGGAACTCACTAGAACTCGGCAGACGTGCCGATTCGTAGTAGGCATAGGGTGTACATCATTCTGTGAAAGTCTTATTTTCGGCCTCGTTCCCTGCAGAAACTCGTTCTGGCTGCCGGACTAATCGTTCCTCTTATACATATGCAATGTGCATGCTTAGGGTGGTTCAAAAGACGTGCACTTGCACAAGAAAACCGCATGCTTGTAGTAAATACTGTGAGCTGTTTTGTCTGACTCTTAATCTAGTCTTCAAATGGATTCTTTTGATTAACTAAAAAATGTAGTGTATTGTGACTATACTCTTATCTACAGTACATTACTTTCATGTATGGCAGGATTCAGTAACAAGCCTTTGAATTACATCAGAAGATAATGCGTCATTGACAAAAGATTGCAAATTTTACTTATCGACAAGTATAGCAGTATTGGATGGATGAGAGTTAGTGTCTTTCCGTGATAATGGATCTAACTCGTCACTGCCAAATCAGGAAATTGGAAATGTTGTTTTAATGTTCTACTTCCTTTTGAATTATTTTCAATGGCGTAGACGTATCAACAGACAATGATGGATTTTTTAAAGGTGGTAAATAAAGACTAAACAAGGCACTGTATGTTTTGCTATGCAAACAATTTCTCTGAAGCAATGTTGAACTTTAAGTTTTGAGGTCTCTCGTCAACACTGAGATGATTCGTTTTGAATGAATCCCTGAAAAGCATAATCTTCACGCGAAGGAGGATGCTTAATGTTGAGCAAACATCAGCTCTGCTTATTCGTTCATGATCAACATTCCATCCATTTTCGAATAGAAGGGATGTTCCAAAGATGTCCATTTTTATGTGGTTTTAGATGATTTCGTGCATTTTCTTAAAATGTGGCAAATATGGCATGATCAACATGCATTTGAATTCCTTAGTCTGTAACAACCTCGATATTTTATCTGCAGTATATTCTCTGAAATTGTTTGATATTCATTTTTCAGCTGATCTTACTTGGAACTACCATATTTATTTATGCCATAGGCCTACCTTGTTTCTGCAATCTTACGAATTATTTGTTGTGTTAGCTTACAAGAGTTGAACGATTTGCGGCGGGATATTTTTCTAGAATTGAATTTTGTCCATTGGTATCATTTATTGACAGGTTGTGCGAGAAATCGTTCAGGGAAATAATGAAAGATGATGATTATCCTTTGCAAGTGATGTTTGAGATGAAGCATCGAAGAGATAATCGATGCATAAGAGCTCTTAGTGCCTCCACAGAACGTTTTAGTAAATCTTTTATACGCTATGGAAGATGAATACCATTGCATTTTTATATTCTGAATTGTCTTTTATCAAATTTGTAATGCATTCACCGTATATTGTGAATCAATAAAGATGATCTATGATAGTCAGAATGTCTTGACTTTGGAATGGCTGAATAACACAGTGCTGCGTTTCAGGATCCCTCACATTCAAACTTGCCGCCACTTCATGGAATAATTTTGCACAGAGTATGTGCCCTGTCCAGCACGGGACCCTTAATACACCACTGCCTCTTTAGCGGACAGATTTTCTTAGACAGCCTTATTTAGGGGATCATTGTAATCCCGATGCTTTAGAAACTGAGAACACGAATGATCCAGTTTGAAGATAGTCTATTTGCTTTGCTGTCGAGACTTGTAGGACTGACATGCTGACTTTTTGTGTGTTGTTCATGGAGTGATTAAATTCGGCGCCTTGAATTGCATTCAGCTTCAATTACTGAGAGCAGCAATTTCCAACTGAATAGTGTGAATTACATCGACATAGATCACAGATAGAGTGCAAGACTCATAATTTTGAAATCAGATATTTAACTCTAACTGATGTATACATACTTCGCTGTAATAACAGCCGGTCTCCAATAATCTTGTGGACTCAGACAAAGCCAATCTTTGATAATTGATATACAACCATATGAAAATATGATTATATATTCTTTCTTGCGGAATTTTCACCCCTAGCACAGCTTTGAGCGATGAACGAAGCTAGAGGTTGCTCAATGAAAAACTGATAAATTGTTAATAAATAAATGTAAAATAAAGATATCCTAATCTGATTAAGCTGTCCCCATCAGAAACCTGTTCGCACGGCTCCTGAAAGTATCAAGATTGTATTGGTCAGGGAAAGTGGTCTGGGGAACCTGATTCCAAAGCTATGCCGTGCGAACAAAATAACTTTTCTAGCCACTCAATGCGTGCGCGTTCTAAGCTCACATGATAGCATGTACACAAGGGCATTGACCTTTTGGTGATTTACCCATTCCCATTGTATCCGAAGTAAAGATTCCCGTTGTGATGATAAACAACAAACTTACATGGGGCCATCATATCGCTCCTACATATCATATGCATCATATGATCTGACTAAATGTAATCGCCGATTCTTTGTCCTGAGAAAGTCAAAACAATTTGTGAATCCCGCAGACCTTCAAGTTTACACTGGCCACATAAGGTCTCTCATTGAATACTCTTGCCCTGCTTTCACTCATTAGTAGAGAAAAGTGGAGAACAAGATTCAAAGGTTGGACATTCAAACGTGTAAATTGATAAATCTGGAATTACAAAGACGGTCAAAAACAAAAGTTCAGCCAATCAGCCTCGACAGAAGGAGAGAAAAATTAGCAAAAGGCTATTCATGAAAGCAGCTTCGTCAAAGACCCATTTGCAACATAAATACGTTTCAAAGCGATTGACGCACTCAAATCATTTCACTATGAAACTTACTCGAATTGAAAAATATAGACGATCTTTCTTCCCGTTTGTTCCGAACTTGATAAATCAAAGCTTACAAACAAATTTTGCAGTTATGCATGTATTATTTTGGGAATCTTTATTTTTTTGTGCAGCGCCTCATTCCGCTTTGATTTTTTTATATCAATGTACTAATGATTATCACTTTATTGAAAATATATACGCTTCATTATTATTATGTATTATTATTAGCTCTGTGTGTGCTTCTGGAGAAGATCTTAGGTTTGGGTGCGCATTCATTTACTGCAGAGCTGCTTCTACCGAAATAGTATCTGTAGAAGAGACTGAGTGAAGCAACATCCCGTCTAATGAAGACCGGCTGCTACTCGCTAGCAAGTTTTTCACCCATAAGAGAATCAGGAATCACCCACATTAAGATAGAGATTCAATGCGTTCGTACTCATAATCATAGGTAACACACTGAGTAGAGAAACATGCGTGTACTTCAATGCATATTCTTGACACGGACAGAAAGTTAAAGCAATAAAATCTGTCGTCAAAAGAGGACGTTGATGTTCTTGAAATTCTTGATGACGACAGAAACTTTGCCATTGTGATAATCATTAGAAAAGCAGAATATTCCTGGAGTGATATTGACGAATTCAACTAAAACGGCTCGAGCTGTAATATTTCTTTCCATTCCATCTACAGTAAAATGGGAGACATGCAAATCTATTTCTTGATTCTCACGGTGCTGGAATGTTCTTGAAAGCTCTGGAATGACCTTGCTGAAGAAGTGCGGGAGCTACGAGTATGATGGGTTTCCCGCATTTCAATTTATGCATTATGTTTAAAGCAATGTAGGATCGAAAACAATATTGTAGAAAACTGTATCACAATATCGCAAGTAAAACCTAACTTACTTTCTTTTTAAATAATAAAATATCTATTTAATTCTAGCGTATAACTATATTATTTTCAAATTGAATTTTGAAAGATGGAACTGAACCTACATCATCAATTACTGGCTTTAGCCGCCGCATGTCTATTGACCGCCCGTGCAATTATTATCATAAACACTGCATGCGCACCTGCATTTTGTTTGTAAGCATAGATATTTGTAAAGTGAAACACATCGCATCGCATCGTAGAGTGACTTCATTTTAACTTGAAATAACTGTCAGGGAGTTATTTTTTTACTTATCCGTTTAGTCTGTAGAATGATTTCCCGATGAATGGTTGCGATAAGTGTTCAACTGATTCCGTTTCACCTCATCGAAAAGCAATCGATTTCACGTGCAATATGTGGCCACGACAACGTTTGTGTGTTAATTTCGGGCTTAGGATAGTTTCTGCTAATGAGTTGGTCGAATATTCTTCTATTCAAGACTGTTCGCATTTCTCTCGCATGGATGAGCAGCATCTGGATTGGATTATGTGCAGGTCAGTGGATAGATTCCAGGATTGAAGAAGAATTTAACATGTTAATGCTGACAAATATGACGCTATAATACTTTAATCGTTAGATGACGAGATGACAGAATTTATGCGATAACTTGCGGCAAGAAGTTGCGGATGTAAGTTATAAATGGTGCGCCAGAATCTCAAAGCTTATTAGCGCCAATTACCCGTGTGGAAAGAGCGGATGTGAGGGTCAGTGGCCGTTTTAGTCAATTCAAAGCAAGTCTAATCGTTAATGTTGACAATAGCGACAGATTTTCAGTCTTCCCTACAGTAGAGTTTAGTGGAGAAGTACGGTTAGTATGGTTTGCATGCGAAGGTAATAGTCAGAATCTCATAAATGCAATGGAAAAAGCTGTGTAAGAGCTGATGAATCTATGTGCAAAAATTAATGCAATCCATGAAGAATTATTAGCTTGATAATATTTACAATATTCACAGCCACGTCAAACCATCATTTTCAATTTTCATTATGTTCATAGCAGGTAATCTTAGCAACCGTAGCGACTTACTTATTTTGAGTACTAATCAATAGTGTTAGGATGTGACATACTACTAATTATAGGTATCTAGTAGTATTGTGTAAAGATATATTTTCATATAGGTCTGAATACATTTGCAGATTTGCTAGCAAGCAAGACATGTAAAACAACCAATCTTCATTTCCGCTTAATGTTATTGGAATAATCCTTGCACTCATTCGAAGTCTATATTTTCCACATACTTCCAACTACTACATGTGGCAATTATCAGGGGAATGACGAAAATCATGCAGGCAGTGATTACCGTTGCTTGTGGCAGCAGTGCCGATGCTGAAACAGCATAGATAGCTCGGACATTATTCCTACGTTTTCTGAGAGTCGAAGAGCGTAGATTTTTAGCAATCATTTTAATTTGTTTGTCTCGAGCACTTTTGCAATGCGGCATGTTACATTTATTATCTTATTGATGCGATGAGCCGTATAAAGCACTCCAGACGAATGAAGTAATGCTGAACGTCAACACTTTTGGGATTCTCACAATACATTGAAACAATGCCAATTTCGATGCTATTGGCGACAAAAACTTGTGGAAATAAGCATACATTGTAACTTTCTAACTGGTCAGCATGAAATTGATAGTGCGGAGCAACAGTCAAAGCGTGTGTGCAAACATGATTTACTCTATATTGAAATATGTACTTTGTTTAACTAATCTTAAAGAAAAAGAAGACGAGGCCAATAAAAACATATATTGGATATTAACCGTATTTTTGTTTAACTACTGTTGAATACTTCCATTGTAATTCTACTTTATTTTCTATGATTTTCCTATCATTGTGTGTGCGCGTGCGTTTGAGTGCAAAAGATTTTCGTTCCGTGCGTTCATCGAAAGCATTCCCAACGTCATGGCTGAAGATTATCATTAACTATCATTTTTCCAGTGGCATTCAGATTCCCGTATTATGCAGATCAGAGTGAATATTTGTCCCTCCTCAGGATTATCAGCCATGGAGGACACACCTCTCGCTCATTCGAATAGATTTACTTAGGGATACTAGGCATGAAGAATTCTCCGATTCAATTTTGTGTCATCAATATTAGATTTAGACAGCAATAAACTATTCTGAAACGAAAGCTATCAATTTCAAGAATTTTGGCGGTCTCATAATCTTTATTAAACACTATCTAAACTTCTGACCGACATCGACGTATAACTTTTGACTTAATATGCTCGTTGAGTTATCGATGGATTAGTTATAACACTATTTCCATCATCAGCCTCGTGTCATCATTTTCAAATGAATTTTGGAGCGTTACTAACTAACAAATTTTATGGCAACAATGTCATATCTCTTCCCATGTCAACCACTCAGCGTTCATAGCTTCATCGTTCCGCTTGTATATTACATAAAGCATCCGGTCAGTCTTTCTTTTTAATTCAAGTTAATGTTCGATGAATTGAAAAAAAACGTTTTTAATGGATACCTGCATCGTAGAGATAATTAATAAACCATATTAATATACTGTAGAATAGAATAAGCAAAACGAAAGAGGTGTCGAAAATAACATTTAGTATGTCTGCCTTTTATAACCCTAACGAGAGGTATGCCAACACAAATGGTAAAACTCAATTAATGCCCATCTAATGCTTGCAGCAAATAATGGAAAATAAGAAAAGAGTGCAGAAGATCTTTGCATGTGGTCAACATGTTAAGCTTCTTTTTGGCCATTCTTGAGAGATGACAAACATTTCAAATCTCCCTGGCTTTCAGAGGAGGCAAAACTTTGTTTTTTTGTTCCGACGAATGCCATAAGCAATTTGATACATTTTGATGTAGCAACTTAAGCTTCTAAGTAGATGTTATAGCAATACAGGAAGGCAGGGTGCACAACTAAGCCACTCTGCAGTCCAGACTGACATCCGCAGTGGCTTTGGTACAATGCTAGCAGTCAATGATCGTCACGGTATTGTGAATTTGAGGGAAACTCAACCATCATTATTGCTCGACGGACGATAAATGACACTCATCGTGCAATAAATATTATCAAAGCCTTTATCGGTACATGGCTGTCAAAATCTCTTATTTCGCTGCTATTGTATGCAATGTATTCTTTGTATGCAGACGCATAGGGATAAAGAAATAGAATAATTGATATTTGCAATTGTTAAACATAGAGTTATTCTGAAGCACTTACCAAATATTTTGATAAAAAACTCCATGACATTGCTAAAATAGTGTCTACTTTAAAAACTCTATATTGGAACAATTGGTTAGCCAGCATGTTTTTATATTAAGCCATATAAATCGAGTAAATACTATCAGTGGTTTACACTATGAAGCTTTGTTTCAGATTGAATGACAGTGTTGGACAAGATGAATAGATTGAACTGATCTGTGTACATGTGGTTAATTTTCTAAATGCTTGATTAATGTGTCCAAGTATGACAGCATGCTGAAACCGTGCAATTCGTCTCCGCTGCGCTGTCAAGCAATAAGGTAGTTGTCGCACTCCAGGCTTCCTCGAGTGTGATAGCTATCACATGTTCAACTGAGTGTGACGACATTCGTTTATGACGATTGTGTGAAACAGTGAAATAGCGAACGCTCACATGAAGGAGGCTCTCATTAGCCTGAATTCATTGAAAGCATGGACTCATTGCTGAATGTTCAATATATTAGTTCGTGATTTGGAGAGAGAAAGAGGAGTCGAAATCCTTACAGATGGTACGTGCGTTTGTGAAATGTGTATTTGGTGTAAAGAAGTTCAATCACGTTCATTCAAGCAAAAAACCATTGGTTGTGATCATCGCTCATCGCCTCTCAGTTCGATAATTCGCTCACCAGGAAAATGTAAAACATTCGTCCTAACCGTCCTTTCGAATTCCTTGTTTATGTCTCAGTAATGCGTGATAAGTTAAGGGAATTATCACATATATCTGCTGATGGAATTATGCGAGACTTTGCTCTATTTTATATAACTTAATGAAAAATCGTGTTAAAACACGGATTGATCTAATTACATTCATGGTTTAACTGCATCCATTGCTAGACGCAGTGATTCGGTGAGTTTGTCTATGCGGACGCAACTCTGTCGACATGGCATGCCGTTGTATAAAACTTGTCAGCATGGAACACTCCCGTGTTATGATGTTCCCATAAAAAATGTTGATCTGAACAGAAAACTTGCATAATTTCCCCGTTGGAAAAAGAGAAGCAGTTCCAATGAGTTTACATGCTGGTAGAGATGTTACCCGCAAACATAATTAAATGTCCTAGAAGCCACTAGTCTCGATATCTTCAATTTGCATCTCAGTAGGGATGTAAGGCGAATATACTTGTGGGAGAATAAGAAAAGACGGTGATTTAATACCAACGATGCAAGCGTTGGCTGTATTTCCGGGAAGATGAGAGTCTTTTAGATCATAAATTCATTTTCGAATTATACATTCAAGACAAAGTCGTTTGAAAAAGAACGTATATATTGCAAAACTTCAATAAATGCGAGAGTTTCAAAAATATGAAGCTCCACAAACTACCATCAATCTTTTGCAAAGCTTCTTATTTTACATTGCTGTTGATTTGAGCATTGCTGAAATGGTTGGTGCACATACATGTACAATATGCACTGTATATCTTCTCGTACTTTATCTGTTGAAATATCACCATCATGGAAGTGATCAGTGGTGATTCATGTATAGATGATTTTCTTGTGTCTGGGCGTATGTGCGTCTGGGTAGCACACCCAGGCACAATGTCAACGCATTTGTTTCTTCAATAATTGTGGGAAAATCTGAAGAAGTTTCTGTTAATCTATTTTTAATAACAAATTTGCATCGGTTTTACTGTCAAAATTTAAAGCAGTAGTATGAAATTTCTCCATAATCTCGAAATAAGAAATGGAAACCGTATCCAATGTTTATCATTTCAACAAGCTAATTTATTTACCGGTAGTTCTCAGTTGACGATCTTCTTGTCCGATCGGCGATCAGATTGTATTATGCTCTGAAACTGTGCTATGCTTGAAATCCCATCATTACTATATGCGCTCTTGGCTACATTGCCATTTCACGTGCAAATATTTCCTAGAATTCACCTTGCTATTTACAATCATGACGTTGCTGTTGCAAAATGACTTATGAGTTCCAGGAAAATGGAGCTATTGATAGAATATCAACGCATTCCTAGAACTGAATGTCAGACAGATATGGTACTATCGTCTTGTGATAAAAAAATTATTTGTCTAAAACACGACCATCGACAGCCTTTTATCGTGAGAAAATTCTACTTGACTGGTGCTGATTTTTATGAGATGTCAAGTTTAGACATCAATATACAACTCTGAACCGAAAGATGTCTGATGCAAGAGTTTGAGTTACAAAATGGCGATGTGGTTAAAAATCGCTATATTCATAGTACTGCTAGCTTGATGATAAATGCAACTTAAAAGAAGATGAAGATTTTTTTGGGTCGCATGGACTCACGACATCCCGTAGTAGTCAGGCTCAAATTCTCACATCAAGACATATAGAAACAGAAATCGACTCTGTGAAACTCTTTATATTAAAGTTATATTAAAGTTATATTATAGCCCACTGAGTGGAAAGTCTCGGCCATTGTCGTTTTAATTTATTCTTGCTACAATAAATTAAGTTTTCAGACATTCCACTGAAAGCATTTTGCTTCGCTTGTGTGAACTCTTGCCAGCCTCAAAATTAAAGTTTAGTGCTAAGGTATTTTCATTGATGTGTTAATTGAAGTATAATTAGTGAGTGTTTGCATTGCTCAGTTGCAGACTTGATCTAAAGTGCTAACAAGAATCGTTAATTTGAAGCAATTTCAAAGAGGGATCATTCATCACCCTCTGCTTATTTTCTAATTTTGTAATTCATCAATTTACTTTTTCGGCAAGTGGGTTTTCGATCAGTTGGGTGAAGCCATGCTCACTTACCGATGATGACGAACTGATTGCATGTAGTAATTAATGTAGTAAGTGAATATTTATAAGTAGGTTTCTGTGAACAGGGAATTGTAGCCTACAAGTTTTGTAATGTACGTTTATCAGTGGCGTAGGGTGCCGTTTTGAAACAGGTATTCAATGAAAATCTGAATATAAGGTAACCAACATAGTACATTCTTTTATCTATTTACATGGAAATGATTACTTGCAAGACAAATAATTACATGCGCGCATACACTGTACGTTCATGTACAAACCTTCGCCTTAAATCAAATTATACTCCACATACATTTTGTATTGATGTAGGCCCGCTATACAAATTTGCATGCAGAGTTACATACATCAAAAACAATACACATCAACAAATTAAAAAAATGAAATGCGAGTGTTTATGAAGAATTCCATTGCTATAATTTAAACTTTGAATGTGTAGATGACGACACTATTTCATTTTACAAAAATCATGAAAATGGATTGGATAAAATTTCAATAAAAATATTTTTCAATTACTTTGGAATTACTTGTCCAATCTAATTTCTTATATGTCTTCAAGCACTCCAAATGATCCGATATTTCACTCGAAGTTCTCAAAGTTCCTCTGAATCAACTGAAAGTTGCCCTATTTCAGCAACACTATTCAAATTCCTTGGTTGAATAGTAGATATCAGGGGTGGAACCGGCCGGGTTTTTAGCGACCGGGGTCGGGTCGGCGGCCGGTCCGAGGCTGGCGTATCTAAAACTGGCTGGTCGGAGGCCGGCCTATTTAAAATTCTGATGCTTTCATGGTCATTGAAGATCATGAGCGTGTAGATGAGTATTACTACGTGTAAGTTCCAAAGTAACCGCATGACATTTTTAATGAGATGAACGTAACTCCGATATGTGAGACTTGATAAAGGACTAGCATAATAATGTAGGCTATCACAGGACTTGACGTTTCTTAATAGCATCAAGGGTTTAATTGTCTTGTGTCATGTTGACCCTGCTCGCAATTATTCACTCTCAGGAAAGTTTAGAGGATGCCATTTCTTGTTGTTTGCTTGGTCAAAAACTCTAGTTCCGAGGCGACCGACATTTGTTGCTACGATATTGGGCAACATGAGGACGCGGGGCGATCTGCATACAGCCTCAGCAGCAACGAAGGAAGGATTGGCAAGCGAGGGGCAATCATCAAATGTGAATTGAGGTGTCACAATGAATGCTTTCGAAAGAAATTGCGCAACGGCGGGGTAAATCTGAGTCGAAGGATGCCGTGATAAATTTAACAAATATCTACCTAATTTAACATTTGTTTTTTGTGATAATGCACCAATATTTGGTGCTGTCTGTGTGATTCGAAGGAGTAGGAAAGATAAGTGATGTAAAGAATACCTTGACGAGGGAGCTGTCGCAGTGATCAATGCTGTAGCAGTGATGCGGTTGGTGATGTCGGCAGTTGACAAAAAGGCCTGAAAAAGCACCGGCCGGCCGGTATTACTAAAACCGGCCTGCCGGATGGGCGGTTTTCAAAATCTGCGGCCGGTTCCAACCCTGGTAGATATGATAAAGCATCATCTGCGTTTCTGCATTTGTCTCTGTATAGGTGCATGTGAATCCATGGTTACAAGCATGATGGGAAAAACAGCTGCTACCCGATTGCCGCGCATTCTCTATCCCAACAATGGTATTCAGCAGACCAATTTGAATAGTGACATGCTTGTAGAATTGAAGCTGTTATTATAAGTATCGACACGGTGCCGATAATTAACGAGTCTTGCGAATTGCGATAACTCACCTGATAGGTGTGGTTACAGCAGTCGTCTGCGAAACAACACGTAATCAAAATTAACACTGATTGATGTCGCTATGAACATATCTTAATCAAAGTTACTTTGAAATCAAGTGGAATTCCATATTTAATATTTTGGTTGAATCATGAAAATATCCTTTTTTTTAACTAATTATCATAAAGCTCAATAGAATTAATTCAAAACTGTACACAGAAAATAAATAGGTATTCAGTGAATACTGTGAATACTATACACGCTACGCCACTGACCTTTATACAAAGAAAAAGTTGCTGAAGGACCTGCAATGCCATAAAAATACTTCTTTAAATATTTTCAAGAAGAAATTAATTCTTGTTAAATTAATTTTAATTAACTTAACTTTTAATTAAACTGTTTAATTAATTAATTGTTTGATTGATTGATTTCTGGTAGCAATTGCTTTTTCAAACTTATCACCCAACACACATGTAGTCCGAGTTCCAATGGTGTGCTATTTCACTTAAGAGACAATCGGATGAGAGTGCATTTTTCAATGCCATTCAGTATCCAAACCATGACTCATTGATTATTGTGACAAGCAAGTGATAGTCTTGTGGGTCTCCTTAATGCTTCAATGCATTTTCAATGTAAATGAATAAAAAGCATTGATTTCGTCGTAAATTAATTCAATTAAGCATGGAGAACGCTGGCTTCTACAGTGTACAGGTAATTATTCGATCATTCGAAATGAATTGTTTTATTGATGAGACCTTAAAAAATCATAAAAAACTTATTATATAAATCAGATACACGTATGTTAGCATTTTCCCTGAAATTTACTGATTTAATGAATGAGTAAAGTTTTTTTCCATAATGAATTGATCGGTTTCGGTTCGGGTTGGTTTCGTACAATAGGTTCAGACTCGGTTTGAGCACGCAAGCAGTCTTCGGGCCTGGTTCGGATTCCTCTTGGATTTTTCGGGTCCGATTCAGTCAATGTTGTTGACGGCCTCACACCTTTGCTATGCAATGTCCCGTATTACCATGCCTTGACTTCACTTCTGAGGAGTCGTCATCTACACTGCTTGAATTTTAGAAATAAGACTACCGTATGATAAAAAAAGAAGTAAATAATGTAGACATGATTTGAAATGTGAATTTCCTCTTGTCAATCATATATTCCAAGGCAATCATGCAAGAATCAGCAATCGTTTGCATTCTAAGTATATTTCAGTGAGTATTGCCCCTGGAATAGATAACATCGTCTTTACAGCAGTCACATGCCTGTTTCATTGCTTCATTGGTTGATAACAATGGCGATATGATATAAATAACCAAACAAATGACATCATTCTAAAAATAGCACACAGACAAGTTTTTCAGCAGCATAACGAAATTTCACTACTTTTTCAACAGGAGTAAGATTGTGAAAGACTCAGGACCATGCCATGTCCTGCCTATCGCGTTCACAGAAAACCACTTGCCTTCTGCCATGGAATATATCATTGAATCAATCATAGCATACATTACTTTCGATAAATTACACGCATATTTACAATGGGAAAGACCATAGAGTAAGTATATCAGGTAGAGCAGCAATTCAGCTCTAATTAAATCCTCAATGTGTATGCAGTTTCTATTTTATTAATGAACTCGAGCTGAGACCCAGCATCAAATGTGAGATATGCAAATTGTTACAGTTTTGGCGAAATGTTCACGAATTGACTGATCATGATAGCAGTACAGAAGGAAGAGTAGTATTTTGCAAATCATCCGTGTCATGACATCCTTTGAGAGGAAATGTTTGTTAAATTAGCAAATCGATGGAGGACTTCTTTAATGCTCAGTTGTATTAATAAGAGATATTTTCTGAAGCGTGATCATGTCAAACTACCTGCCACTGAAAGAGCAAAATATCATAATCAAAGACAAATATCATAATTAACTTGAAATTATGTAAATGGGTCCGCAATATTATTCAGATTCAAGAAATGAAATATAAATTTAGTGAATCATAAAATCATGCCAATGAAAATTGGAAAACTTAAAATTTCGGTCAAGATGTACAATAAGATCTCAACTTTTTCTTGAAGAATTGCATTATAATGCGGTTCATGAAATTTCCTTGATAATCAGCTTAATTGAAATACCGGTTAGTATATGTTCATTCCTTTTAATAACCAATAAATTTCATGCTACTTATATAGAGGTACCAAACCGCCAGTATATAAACAAGAGGAATAATTTGCAAAAATTTGATTTCTTAAAAATTGATCAAATATTTTTTTGGACCGCATGAACGTAATCTCCGCAAAAGCCTGAATTTTTGATACAAAAATTTTCAGTATGCTGACATATTTTTCAGTCGACACCATAGAGTATGTATATATAGGTAGATTGTCGACTCAAAACAGTTTGTATACAGTGAAAAATTTTATATCAAGAGATTCAGTTTTTTATGGAGATTACGTTTGTGGTACAAAAAATTATTTGAGCAGTTTTTATAAAACTAAATTTTTGCAAATCTACTGTATATACTACCGACATGAAGCCCCTTTATAAGTAGTATGAAACAAGTTGGATATCAAAAGGCATGATTATTTGCTAACAATCATCTTAATTAAGCGGAAATTAAGCTGATGATCTAGGAAATTTCACAAACCACATTATCATGCAAGTCCTTGAAAGTCTTCAAGGAAAAGTTGAGATTTCATTGTGCTTATTAGCTGAGATGTCATGCTTTTAATTCAATTTTCAGCGGCATGATTTTATGATTCACGAGGCGGCATTTGTTGAATCTGAATAGTAATGTAGACCATGTAAAATCTTTTAAAGTTTATTATGATAAGCTTCCTTGATAATGATGTCTTGCTCTTTCAGTGACAATTTGTGATATGATCACGCTTAAGAAAATATAAATCTTATCATAATAAATTTGAGCTTTTAGTAATGGTAACCCATCGAATTGCTAATTCAACAAACTATATTGCCTCTCCAAGTTGTCATGATATAGATGATTTGTGGAATACTATTCTTTATTCTGTATTGTACTATCATGATCAGTCAAATTCGTGTACATTTCTCCAAAAGTGCATATCTCACAGGAGGTACTGGATCTCGACTCATGCACATTTAATGAAATCGAAACTGTAAACACATTGGAGATCTAATAAATGCTGAGTTGCTACTCAGCCTTATACGCCTACTATACGCTCGACATTTACTCTTTGGGAAAGACTATCAGAATTGTTAGCTAGATAAATCAATGGTAATGGGATAGAGACACAAAGTATCTTTTCACTCTTAACATTTTTGACATGTTGTGAAACGAAAGGTAACTGAATACAGAAAAAAACGTCGACGTTATGGGATATGTTTCTCTTCCAACAGATTATATTTCATGCCCTTGTTAGGATGTATTCATCATACATCAGCATCTATATTTCAAGTAGAGATTATACAAATTCGCTTAATATTGTTGTATTTTTTGGGAGTTTCAAGGTAGTTAAACATTATCTCCAATTAATAAACTCAGAGAAGCTGATAACTAAGATAATAAATTCCTCCCTAAAATCTATTGAATCTTTGTTTATATATCTTTTTATATATCTTAATTTATGACTAAAATCAAGTAATCACATGGATCTCCATCAGCTCTGAAAATGTTATAGTTCTGAAAAATACAAGTATATTTCGCTTTCAGCGTAGAATAAAAAAACACATTCCAATGAAGAACATTTCATTTAATTTATCTTAACTTTGATAAAAATTGCATCGTCTCTGACAAATGGAGATCCATTTTCTAACATCTGAAGTGGCACAAGCCGTGCGTGTCCTGAGCCGGCGTTCATTTCTGTTTGAGGGCGTTGAAATGATGCAGATTGTGTGTTAGGTTTAACAGTAGCATGGATAGTTGCTCCGCTATCTCCGTTTTGTGTTAGGAGAGAGATTTGGAAACTTCTAGAAAATGGCCATTGGAGAACTGCATCATATGGACCTTTCATGAGAACAAGGAAAACTGAGAGATGTGTTCGAAGACCGGAAGCGCTGCCATTGATGTATACTCGTATCATCATCTTATAATAACCTCTGCTGGTCTGCTTGTAGAAGACATCGCTATTGACACCGTCTTCAACAGTGTTTTCCAAAACTTGACTTCGCAGTCTTCGAAATTGTTCAATTTTCAAGATGACGAGTCCGTCGAAGTTAGGAAGGTCATCTGCAGTATCAGATATCAAACCACTCCCTTCCAAGACTGCCGCACATTTTGAAATGAGCTTATTCTGACGTTCTATCGCCTCCGCGTGATGTGTTTTTACAAACTCTTCCAAATTCTTAAAACATCGTTCGGTAGATGGGAATATAAAAGTGTTATCTAGCTGAGGGGTTTTATAAGAACAACCCTCAGCTACAGATGTTCTGCCGACCAGACGCAGTATCTGAGATAGTTCACGGTCAACTGGTCCTCTTCTTTTCTTTAATTTCGATATGAGCTGTTCATTCGATAACTCGTCATCAATGTCTGACTCATCAGCGTCTGGCGGATCGGAGTTAGTACAAGTCTCAAGATGTTGATCAAGACGACGAAGAATTAATATCCTTTCACAACCCTGTTTAGGGCATTTCACTGACTTGTTGCTGAGTTGACGTCGAGCTCCATTGTCTATTCTCAAAGATTCGCGAGAAATAGGTTCATGACAGTACTCTGTTTGTCCGGGGCACGGAGAATTGTCATGTCGTTTGAAGATGCGATTTATACACGGCTGACAAAGACGACAACCGCATTTCGTGACAAACGCCGAAATGGCAGGACGATGACATTTGACGCAGTTGAGACTGATGTCGACGGGATCTGTGAAGCTTACTCTCTTGCTGTTTATGAGATGATTCTGGTACACGATGGCTTTACGTGAAGTGTTAATTGATGATGACACACTGTCATTGTTAGAATTGACGTCATTACGTGTTGAACTGCTGAACGATTTCTCCGCGCAAACGGTTGAACCAGTGCGCACTGAATTAGTATCACGGATCATGTGAGACTGAACAAAATGAGAGCTACATTTATTTTCATTTTAATCAGTCTATTTATAGATCATCCAATCACGGTTGAACTTGTCTCCTCCGTCAACAACGAATTGTTGCCCGTCAATGTCGTTTTCTTTCAGTGCTACTACTGATCGAGATTTTCCATTCGTATGGGATGTGTTTTCTGTAATATTTAATGTAAGAAGTTGCCAAAGCAGAATATGGGCGTTCTTTTCACAATTTAGTTTACAGTAAGGGCGTCCATTCCTGCTGGTAAAGCGTCTCCACTATTCATTAGTTTAGTTGTAAAGAGGGCACCCGTCTCTCACAAATTTCTCTATCGTAAGTTCTGAAGTGGAAAAGTAGCTTTGAATATTCTTTAGTTCTTCACAATGTTCATATAGCGTTTCGCTGATTCAAGGACGATGCTCATCTCCTGTGATTGTTCTCAAGCGCTTGTACTAATAGGAAGTGTGTCAATGATTTTGTTCTTCCACTGTCTTTCGTGAAGTGAAGAGGATATAGTCTTCACTCTTGAAAGGCGCCACCAATTTATGAAGGACAGCAGAATGAAGGCAATGGGAACTACACTCTAGATGCAGCTTGCATACTGTTGGAAATAATGAGCAAATATGAGTTTTTATTATCGTGCAGTTTTACCTTGCGTAAAAGAAATACTAAAAAATATAATAAAGCAATCAGAAAGATACCAATATGTGAAACATGCTTTGCATCGCGAATCAATCAAATGCCAGAAAATTTATACGGATTTTTTTCTTAGCTGCTCTTGTATTTTCACATTTTTCCATGCTACTGAAGTCATACAGATCATAAACCAAAATAATTGTAGATGCTAATTAAATAATTTTCTGAGTTGTTGAATATGATATAAATAAGCAAACAATTAAATCCATTAACGGTTATCCGGGCTTTCCTCTGAAACTAGTTAGACGGGCATACGGGGTACAGTGTACCCCATATCTATTTTTGAAAAATCTTTTCTGTTCATAGATAAATTCCATGATTTATCATTCTAAGTAGTTTCGTGATTATATACTCTTATTAAAATATTGTTTTTTCATAGATATCGTAAAGGTTATTAAGTAGTATGACATGATAATTGTAGATTTATCTATTTACAGATTGTTTTATATCGCCAAACCCAACAAATAAGAAATTTCTGATAAATTTTTTTCTAATTTCTATTAATCTATGTATTAACAACAAAATTATATCTATAAAAATCACATATAACAAATTCCTCTCTAATTTAGGTACCAGTAGGCTTAATCTTAATTAAGTAGGTCTACATAAAAATGACATTGAAACTGTTTGCTGAAAAAACATGGATAAAAACACGATGTCTCAATTCAATTCAATGACACTGCTTGCACCTATGACACCTGTGTTCGTTACACATAGGACGTTGGCACTGAGAACAGCCGATGCGGGATTTTCTGTCTTTACTTCGTTCACAAAACGCACACCGTTGACCCGTCGAAAGCTGGAGACAAATTTCATCGTTATCGGTCTTTGTCACTTCGTTTGATGAAAAGTCTACAATTCCCAAAGAATGGATTGCTGCTTTTACATTCTTTCGTATACCCGTCGATTTGAGTCGTTTTCGAATTTCTTCTTCGATAAGCTGCATACCACTTGCGATCAGGAAATCAAAGTGTATGTTTTCATTTGAGGGGGTGTCAACTGTCTGGTGTTTTTGTAAATGTACATACTGTTCAGAACTGAAATATTCAGCATATTCATGATGAAGCCATAAGGCCATCTTCGACATTTGCGTTTCATTGACATTATACGCACCATTTTGTCCATGTTGTCAACGCCGGATTTCCTTTCATTGTAAGTAAGTACCGTATCAGTCTTAGATTCAGTGTGAATACCAACTTTTGAGTAAGTATCCAACAGGAGAACTGGCGTCTTCTTTTTATCATAAAAGCTGCAAAGCATCTGATTTCCAGAATAGAAAAACTTTGAATCTCCTTTACATCGGCCGACTGTAGATTTTGCCTCAGGTGGAACGTCTGACCTGTTATTATTTATCGTACCAATATAAGATATACTTTTCTGAGAAAGGCGATCAGCTAGTGTACTGCTTGAAAAATAATTATCGGCCGTGAGATGTGCACCACTGTCATAGAGGGGTTTCGTGAGTTCCATTACCAAAACTTATGAGAAATTGGTAGATTGAAGCGATTCATTTGAAAGAGTTCCACCACCAATGTATGGAATACCGTTATAAATGTAAGTTCCATCCGAATTCATTAACCAGAAAATTTTTAGTCCAAATTTTCCGGGCTTACTGGCAATGTATTGCCTGAAAACTAAAATTCCCGTGAAACTCTAAAAGTTGCTCATCCACACATGAAAACATGGGGGATTTACAAATGAAATACTCTTTCTCAAGAAATCCTCAAATACGTCTCTTACTGGTGCCAGTTTATCTTCTCTGTTTCTCCGCATGGGATCGTCGACTCTAAAGCATCGTTTGATAAATTTGAAACGCTTTTCTGACATGGTGGCTTTGTAAACTGGATGGCCATGGATAACACTCCACATATTTTCCGTCGACTGTTAATAATTATCACGATATGCTGCCATAAAGAGGTGTAATCCGATAAAGGCAAACATTTCTTCTTTTGTAATAAGTACAAATTTCCGTTGATTGCTTGGATTATCTCTATTCCATTTCACTACTAACATTCTTCCATACACGTTGCTGTATCTAAGAGCCGTGAGAATTATATCTTCTGTGAACATAAAAAACGCCTCAGATTCTGATTTAGGATGTAATCCTCGCTTCACTTCGCCCGCTGGCTTTCTCATTATATTTTGATGTTGTCGACGACCTTGTACACCAGGGGCATCTGCACTCCACACTCGACCAGATCGTGAAACTAAGCCAGGGTTTGAAGTATCACCTGAGCCTATTCGGGATCGCAAAGGCGGTATCTCATCATAACTACTGCAATCGTTTTCAGAATCTGAGCTATCATCAGCCGACATATTGACCAACATACTTCGCTCCATTACATCATCATCTGACATAACGCAATCCTCGGACATCAATATTTCGGCTTCTTCAGTAAATTCTGCAATTTCACCGATATCGCAATCATCGTCTTCTGAGACATGCCCTTGTAGAAGTGTCAAGGCGATATTCTTGGCAGCTCTGTTCGAACTCACCATTTCGGATCTAAAGAGGAAATAACAATGTAAGATATCAACTGAAAATGAGAAATCAGTAGAACAAAAAAGGTTATATATAGAAAAGGACTACTTCTGTTGTGAGTCAGTGGCCTAGTGGCTACGGTGTCGGAAATTGGGGTTACGCTCCTCAGACTAGGGTTCGAATTCCTTTTGACGTGATATCAAAACAACCTCAATATTTTTTGCCTCAATACAATAACTACTATACAAACAGTAACTATATACATTCATCGCACTTTTCGTTTGAAATATTAGCTATAAGATAGTTGTGTTTACTACCGGTAAGCCTACTCTAAATAGTTTATATATATAATATGATATATAGACACTATCATAAGCCTCACGTATGATAACAGAAACACTTACCAAGCACTCTCCCAAGATAGGAAAACCAAGTTGAAATGTAAACTATAACCCTGTGATAACAACTGATTAGAATTGAAACCAAGATAAAACTAACGCAATTTCAAGATCCATACTTGAATATATTCAAATGGGATTTAGATCAAATAAACAAATGAAAGAAATATTATTTTCAGATTTATTTTAGTACTTATATTTCAATTATAAGTATAATGAGAAAGCAGTATTTAGTTCTAAAGATAATGTAAATAATCATCTTTTGTAATTTTGCTACTTATAAAGCTCATTTGTTTATGTTTGTCATTGGGGTACACTGTACCCCATTTGCCCGTTTAGCTAGTATGATCAAATATCTCTGAAGCTATTCAAACAAAAATACAAAAACTACCACAAATACTTAGCTTTATAAAAGTTAGGAAAAGTCACGAAATTTGGAATTAGAAATCATTGTTCTCTTCGCTTGGCGGCAGTTCAAAAAACGTTTTGGGGTACACTGTACCCCAAGCCCGGATAACCGTTAATCATGAAGCTAAAATAAACTATTGAAACTATATGACTTAGATTAACTATATTGAAAACTATATTTGGTCAAATGACTCCTAATTGATACTAAATTTTTTTAATGCTTCTGAAAATCTCGTGACCATTTTGGATTTTTATAGCATTCATGTCGCCCACGACTGTTGATATTTGTCACTATTTACATAATGCTCTATGTTTAAAGAAATAAATATAATTGCATTCATTAAAAATGTAAAAGCTAAAAAGCTAGCCGGTTAGATGTAAGAATGAAAAAAATTCTATAATATGAAATTGTCAGCCATTTTGAATCTGAATTTTCGAAAAGACCACCTTTCGAATATTTTTGCCGATAACTGTTCCTGGTGTCCCCTATTTTGATGCTATGATGTCATTTTGGACCGTCAATTTTTTCACTAAATTTTTGTTCAGTCACACCTTGACTGAACATCTAAATCTTTGGTAGTAGCACTCATAATCAAGGAAATTTAACAATTTTGTTCACAAAAAATATACCGATTTAAAATTGACTTTAATGGATAATGGATACTTTTAATTGCTATGACAATGCATTCTCAACTGATTGCATTCCAAGATGATCATGTATTGCAAGCCCTAATTAGAATGTCATGTTATCACGTGTTCGGAACGTCAATTAAAAGTTTGGCAACCTTGAGAAAACTTCCGAATGTTGCACACGGAAAATTTCCTACTTATACGAGTGAATCAATCAATGTTTTGTCTTTTGTAGTGTTGCTTATTGTCAAAAATTTCTGGTCTTCTTGTAGGCAGTAGTCTTCAAGATGTATGTTTTACCGAAAATAATGTCATTTTTCATTTCTTGATATTATTTGAAATTCAATTGGCAATCAAAGATGTAAAGAATTTCATAATGGGAAGTCACCGCAGATAGCGAAACCAACAATTACCCAAAAATATAAGCAGACAAGTATAATTTCAGATCTTAGCAATGACCTATCCAATTTTCATTACCTTTCCTCCATAAATAATGACGATGGGATATTTAGGTCAATCTAAATCGAAAATTTTTCGCTATCAGCATCATCGAGGTGACACCTCATATGCGCTTTTTTATTATCGTAAATTTTCTTGCTGACTGCACTGCTGGTCAACACGAAGCATTCCGACGCTTCTAGAAAGTACTCGATTCCCCCTGCTGCGTTTCAGCACAATGTCATTGGACGACCCATGCCTAGCATTGATTCTGATAGGTGGTTAGTGCCCTCTAGGAAGACTAGGAACAAGAAGAACAAATGGGTTAGAATGCGATGCGACTTCAGACCACTAAAGTATATTTTCTCTCATTTTAGTGTATTTTTGAGATGTGTTCTTGTGGTGATTTATAGATGATGTCAGTCATAGATAGTTCTTGTTGTGAATAATCATGACTTATCGTTATTACTTATTACACGTAGGGTCAGAATGTACAAAACAAAAAGTTCAATATATCAAACGAAAGAGTCCGAACGTATAAAATGGCTTTTGTAAATATTTCGGTGGTTGAATATAGAATATAAATGCAATATTATCTCTCAGAGTGACTTCACTGACTTGGTTGATTCAGCTGGAGAGCCGAGAGTAACTGACAGTATTATTGAGGTCGGTCGACAACATCACTTAGAGAAACGAGACCTTATGCAAATAGAATTATAGGAATGCCACTTCCATGATGTAGGAAAGAACAAGATCATGTATTTTCCAATGCAAATTAAATTTTCATGATAAGAAATATGGCTAGCACCTATTCTTTCCTGTTATGGTTCTTATAATAATATGCGTTTATTGATCAAAAAATACAAAACCTCCAAATGAGAATCGTAGGAGGTACAATAGTCGTTAACATAAGCAATAATTGTGTCACAAGCTTTCATTATATAACTTCGTACATTGAAAAATGAAACCATTAAGTCTCCGTGCACTTTTAACACAAGGTAAAAGAATTCGATCACTGAAGTCAGACGAAGAAGGAATTAAATCATTCAAAATATGTTCAGAGTCGTTTTTCGCGTTCATGAAGATGCGCATTGCAAGTGCAGCTCTTCTATTCCCAAAATCAAGTATATTACATCTTGTACACTCTTTGACTTCTCTCCCATGAATTATATAAAAAGCACGCTTGCAGATTCGGCAAAGTTTCAAATCTAGCGTCTTTCCGGGGTTGATAAAGACCGGTGAAGCATAGTTCATCACTGATTGAAACATGCTGAAGAAAACGGTTACCATCTCGTCGTGAGTCGACTATAATTCGACTATGATTTTCAATCGTTGTGCAAAGGTCTTTCATTTTTTTGGAACTTGTCACAATTTTCATTCGTCGTCTGGAATAGCTGTGACGGTCATTTTCTTAAGGGTTGAGAAAACGCTAGCTGAATCGTCTTCATTAGAATTTTGACTAATCTGCAAGAGGATCTAACGGGCGAGTATTACTGACGTGACAAGTATTCTTAAAATAGAGTCATATCCTCCATCAAACGATGGGAACATTTATTTTTAACCAATCCCCGTCGGTATTGAAAGAAATGATGCCAGAAATAGCGCTGGGGGATTTCCTGCTCAGTTTCTAGTAGTTTTAGATAAAGTAATTATCTCCACTGCCAAAATTTGAAACCTCGTCTATTAAATCATTTCCTAAAAATAATCTGTGAAGAAGATGAGGAGTAGAGACAAAATATTTAGGAGTTATTGAACACTTTTAAACACTACGAGAACTGTCCAAACGTTCGAGTCATGGCTACAGCAAAAAAACTTTAGTATATATCCGATCTTCTGAATCAGCTGTGATAGGCTCACATCACCATGATGTCGCTAGCAGTGACACGGTTATATTAGAGGAGTTGAAATTGGGCGAAAGAACGGAGACGCCGATCCTTTTGGACATTGCCTTCTTACCCCTTATGTTTCTTAACGGAAAATGGAGGGGCAGTTGAAGTTTGCGCTACTTAAATTTCGAGACCTGTAACAGCGAATCATCGTTAATTCTCTTGGTGAAGTATAAAATGTTAAATTGATGCTCCTGTTAAAATGCCTGAGTATGTAGGCCCGTAGCCAGGCATGGACACATCAAAGCCTTTCGTTTTAATAATGACAATTAACAACGATGATCTGCACATTTATTTAACTTCAGGTATCACAACCCTTTATTTTTAGCAAATTTGAGGAAGTCCAAAAAAATTGAGATGGTTTTTGATTTCTTGTGCTAAGTGTTGGATGGATTGTTGCCTCTTAAAAATACCATTCCACTAACATATAAGCTACACTGTAAAGTTCGGACATTTCAACCTGTATTTCTCCGTCATTGCCCGTACTATCAGATCTCACATTGCGGAATCTGTCTTCTTAGCTGCTTGTGATACAGATATTTTATTAAATGGTGACATCAGTTCCTTCCAATTGTCTCCATATTCATGATTTTGAATTTTTGGCCTAAATTGTTGTTAATTGTCTTGTACTGCTCCATTTGGCATATGAGTTAACGAGGATGAAGACTGAAGTCCTTGAGATAGCACAATTTGGTTGGATAATGAGTCCTATTGAAAGAGAAATTCTATTTTTACCAAGACTGAGCACATTCTGTCATTAAAAGTGTTCTTGTTTGTATGCTTTTCATGGTAAATGCGATGTATTACCTCAACAGTTGATATATTCTTGGAAATTATCATTTACAATATGTGGGTGATTTGATACGCTCTCTAAGTCTTTGGCTACTGTTCTACTGTTATTCTCTAGTTCTTTGCCGGTCTGTTGTGCTCAGGTTTTGTCCTATTTTACAATAAGATAACTAAATCTAGAGAACTACATGCCACTTCAACAGTTTTTCAAAAGTGAGACCGTCGTTTGTTTGAAATTTCGTTTATTCAGGATACCACAATTTTCCTGTTTTTATGATCCTGTTGACGAGGTAAAAGCTTCTTCTTTTTCAATGTAGCATCTAGTTTTCAATCAAAATGTATTCCGTGGTTTAGTCATGTCACATGCTTTGAATCATTGTATTTAAGGTGTGGGATTGATGTCTGCACTCTGCAACATATTTAATCAGTATACTCGTATATGCTATGTTCTTTAATTTTTAACCTATCATCGACGGAGCGCGTGTCATCTTCCTAAGCCCACTATCAACTGAATTAAATTAGTTCAATCTAGTTCAGTTATTAAATAATGTAAACAACAAAGAATTTGAATTAGAAGATGAAGTGCTAAGGAATATGATTTTATCAAATTATCGTTATTTGGTTTTGAAAGACCAACAGAAATTGCTGGTATATTGTCTATATTGCTGTTTTGTTATCTTCTCAGAAAAATACATCCATAGTACTATATCACTTTTTTTACATTATGTGGCTATGTGGTTTTCATAAAAGAAGATGCAACCATGTACTAGAAAGCAACCCAAGCAATTCAAATAAAAGGTGGAAATATTTCAGCTTTTTAAGGATTCATGCATTCACTAGTGTCACTCGTTCATTGCTTTTTCGACCTACGTGTATAGATAGCTATTTCATCGTTCATGGCTTCAGTTGAAGTTGTTATTCCATCAATCTGGGAATGTGGAATGAACGCCTCAGTAAGAATTTCATCATAAAACAAGGCATTGTCAAGCTGGAAAACAGCGGAAAGTACTGACAGGTTACATTCATGCAGAGCACACCAGAAAATGTTTAATTTATCAATTATATAGAAAGAGGATAACAAAGACATTTCCAATTGTATGTTTAAGCAATGAGCGGCATCACTGATGATGAACAATTTATCAACTTTCATTAAGTTTTGTGAGTGAGAAATTACAAAAATGCCTTTGTTAGCCTTAAATCACTAATCGGCGACAGGGTCCAACTCGGCGGTGTAGTGTTGATAATTTGGATTTGAAAGTCGCGTTTTCAGTGTAGTTGGAGAGTTATGTGATGAAATTTAAGTCACGAAATTTGAAGTTTGTTCGAAATGCTTTTTTAGTCAGCTTGTTGACAGATTTGAAGCACAGACAGATTCGATTCTTCCTACCTTTCTCTCTCTCGCTTCATCTGGATTTTTAGTTTGAAATAAATGTGACGTGATGCAATCTCGTGAAGTGGAACTTTGCGATTTTATCTTCCTTTCGATTACACATTTGCCTCAAGATTTGCTCTTTCATGAAAGGGAGACATTACTACTACTCAGACCTTGTAAGTAACTCTGATTCGTCACCTTTTCAAAACTTTGTGAGAAAATAACGGAAACTAAGAAATTATTGCAATTCATCTAAACATGGGCGATGGAAGTCATTCAACTTACATGAAATGTAGATGAATGTTTCTTCCCTGTTTGAAGAAATGAAAGAGATTAAAGCTTAATGCAGGGACTACAATTTTTAGTAAATGCCGTAATTTCCGTAAATCAACCAAAACCTTTGTTGGGTCTGATAATTCGTCGAAAAAGTCAATGAAGTTGAAATGGGCTGGGGTGGAGGCATCGTCATTTTCTAAATTATTATGGATAGTATGAAAATATTGTTGATAATTGATGTCAATATCTTACAAGTTATTCCGTGCTACTTGTAGTTTATCAAAAATTCTAATAACTCTTGACCTAATCAAATTCCATATTCTTGCACACGAAGCTTTGTTATTAGCTGCTTGATAGTGGACCACCGATAAATTGTGGAATTAAAAGAAATTTTATCATGTCACATCATCATTAAAAATCATGAGATATCTTCAAAAAGATGTTCATCTTTGACCGTCATAATCGGAAAGTTTGTATTTTTCCTCGACCAAGAAGTTGTGGTCATTTGGTCTAAGGGGAGAGTATAGACTTGAGGATGACAATGTAAGTGACTAGCTTCTAACTGTGATTATTAGGGTCTTATTACCGCTACATAGTGATATAGAAGCAGCATAGATGAGGAAATATTCATTAAAGAGACTGAAAACTTTCAGATTTTACTGAGCTTCAGCTCACCAAGAACTCCAATATAAAGCCCAAGTACAGTACAATGGGGCCAGTTCAATGCACGTTGTTTTTTTGGCTTTCGTAAATTCGCTTGGGATGAATTGTAGTCCCTAGTACAATGCATTGAGATCTCAAATGTTCACCAAAGCATTTCAACAATATTCATAAATTGTATGTATAAATATTCACATATCCATCGTCAAACATCCTTGGCTGCGATCTTATAATTTGGTCATTCGACTTACGCATGACTGAGGCGAGAACCGAAAAGTTGCCTAGCGTTTCTTGTTGTTAATAAAAAAGGAACCGCGAAATTGGAGGCGAAATGACCAGGATATCTCCATGATCGATCGTATCAGGAGTAAGATAAATTTGTAAGAAGCAATAAGAATTAATCAAAAAGGAAAAAAATCAAAAGTAGACAACCGAATTGAATGTGAACAATACAAAGATTTCCTATATTCATATCACAAGCATCTCTCTTTTCTATAAATTCTCGTCTTTTCCATTTTTATGAATTTTGGCTTTATGGTTTAGCGACTGGGGTCTTGTCATTGGCGTTAAGATATCTTATCTTAGCTTAAAATTACTTTAAAATATATCCTTTGCACAGCATGGTTAATATTTAAAGAATTCTCAATTTTCTTGCCACCGAGCCCGCTGTTGAAGATAGAAGAAAATGTGTGGGCAGCATGCGGCAGGCATTGGATGACCTGCGGTCGTGAAACCTAAGTGCTTAACAAGGAGTGTCTCAGAAGCGCTGATATGAGATCGTTGAGATGGATGAGCAGAAGATCATCGAAAGACGGAAAAGGAATGACGAACTAACATCGATGCCATCCGTGACATCGTTCACCGGAACAGTTTGCGTCCAACCAAGTTTTAATCTCCAGCAGACTTGCGTAAATTACTCATGAAGTGTTTGTCAGCCACTATGTCTGGGACCCCGCTCGTCTGGGTTTCACTGTTCAGGCTAGGAGTAGAAACACAACTAGACGAGTGCCTGCTGATGACTGACGGACTGCAGTATTATGCTTTATATTCCTCAATCGGTAGCTGAAGTAGTTGTCGATGTATTGTATCTCGAATGAAGAGCAAATGAAGAAATATTGGATTCCATGAAGTATTATAGACGGATTAAGAAACTGGCGATAACAAATTGAAATGAAGAAATAGTATTTTCCATGTGTAGTCTTAGGTATAGTGTGTAGTTCGATTGCTTTCGGTGTAGTAGAGTGTCATTGTAGTTCTATTGTTTGCCTGCATTATCCACTTTCCACTTATCAACTATTGCCATTATCCACCATGTGTAGTGTCAGAATCGGTGTAGTAGCATTATTGTATTTCCATGTTTTACCTCCACTTTTACAATTTTTATCCATCGATCTCCTGTTATTTTATAATATCCATTTTTAATTTCCTTAACCTATGGTGACCATTGTCTTATTCTATTTCCACTATCAGCATCTGTAGTCGGTACAGTATATTAGACGTCTGTTTTGAACGTGTATGCGGCAGTGTTTGGAATCTATGATAGTAGTATATTTTAACACTAAGAATGAGTAGTATTACAAGTCTTAAGATTTCCATTTTTACCAGATTTTTAGCCAAAGCTGATCAATTTTGATTCGTTGCCACAAGAAAGCTCCATTGAGTTCTTTTAAGAATTGATTAATCCAATGGTTACAGTAGTATTGCAATTGTACACTTGCGGATTGGAGAACGCCATCAGTCCTCATTAGGACTACTTCAATTAATAATTTGAATTAGTAAGCATTATATTCTATTATAAATGGCTACTGGGATGATTTTCATCATCGTATGAGAATTAGACTTCTCCCGGTTCTTAATTTGGATTTTGACAAGAAGCTTCGTCATAAATTTCTCTAAAAAAGTTGCTGGTAATTATACCCCTGGTAGCACAACATTTAATTTCACAATGTCGTATTATTAGCATGTATTGCATCACATTATCGACGAAGAGAATAAAGTAATTCATGCTGCATGTTGAAAGAAAAGTGCTGGATGCAAAGTAATTGCTATTACTTCTCAATTACGTTAAAAATGTAATTGATTATAATTACTAATTACCCATGATCGGCAATGATATCATTTTACATCATTTTATTTTTTATAATGAAAATACCATTTTTTAGTGAAGTATACGTCGGCCTACACCGTAAATAGATTTAGTCATACGAATTTTTCGATTTACTTTGCTATCATGCTACTTTTACTGCTCTTAGCAATGAAATTAAAATTGGATTCTATGCAGCGTCGATACATTCCAAATAATGGAAGGCCGAAGAAAGCAGTTTAGTCATACAAAGCTTCTTGTATTTTAAAACTTCGGTAGGGCTTATGGCCTATACATTAGACATCGCGGGTTTTGACTTAAGCTTTATACACTCAAATAACAAATGTGCCTACAATATGCAGTTGGTTGGGCCAATAGTATCTAAAGTAAGAAAAAAGCTAAAACTATTTAGATTACAGTCAAGACTTCAAAAAGAATTAGGCCACATGGGTCTGTACTTTGCAAGTCGCATAATAGCCTATTGCAATTTAGATAGGACTTGGGCAGACCCAATACATGAAATACACGTAACTGCATTCTCAATAGGATGTGACTCTCGATAAAATTTATTACAAACTTAAAATTGTGCATCAAAATCATAGTGACAGCCCATTACTGAAATAAGTGAATGAATAAACACACATGCCTAGAACACGGAATAGAGTTTCATAAGTTGCCGTATCATAAAAGTATTATAACGCAGAGATATCAAATTCGTTATGCACCAAATAGTTCCTGACTAGAATGCTTAAAGCGATCAGTTGTTGAATGAGACTTGTCTAGCAAACTAGATATATGATGTTTTGAAGGTGAGATGTTTTCCCTACGATTGTGAGTGGTGACGACATTGCAAGAAAATCAGTCAATTAGGTACCTTCCCCATTAAAACACAAATGAATCAGTTAATTAATCACAATTATTCTATCGCATCAATCAATCCATTGTGATCGATTGATTGCGACCAATTAATTGCAAATCAATTAATTTTCGATAATTCTTTGACAGCTGTAAATAATTTGTCGTACAAGCAAGCGATTCTGTCGTCTTGACTTCAATTTTTCACACCTGTTTAAAGTGAATGGTGCGCAGGTTCTCATGACGTCGTATCTTGTGACAAGCGAAGAGTTACGTTGTGTAGCTCACAGGCTATGGAGAAGTAATGTTAAATACTTCAAATTATTTCTCGTTCGAATTTGCAGAATAGTCTTCATTATTCATTATTGGGTAAAATATATTAAATAATAATAACTAAACAAGTCTTTCAACGCACAAAATTATTATACTAAAATCTTAAATTTTTGATCTCTATTATACATGTATCAGTAAGATTTGTTTATGTACTAAGTGACCAGGCCGGACCGGCGAAATCGATTTTAGTATAATAATTTTGTGCGTTGAAAGACTTGTTTAGTTATTATTATTCAATATATTTTACCCAATAATGCTTTCGAAGTCTTTCTTTGACAATTGTGTTAAAATAACAAAAACTCTTCATTATTCATCATCGGACAACATCAGTTTTTTGCTGTTATCTTTACAATGAAGTACCCAAAGAAGTTTCTTCATTTTTTTTTGAATGATTATGTCTAGAGCACGTTGATCTACACTCACTTGAATTCGAATAGTCCTTTTGTATATTGCCGGTACAGTCTTGAACAGCGTCGTATCCAGAAATTACTCCGGGGGGCACGAATTATATTCTCATTCGTAACCATTCGTAACCTCATTCGTCTACTCCGCATGGCCAAGTTATCTAACAATTGGTTGCGATTGATATGAATGTCTCTGTTTATGTATAGATGAGCTATTCAATTAAATCGATCTCTCTCATGTTCAATTGCAAATAATCTTTCAGATGTCTTAGAGCAGTGAAATATCGTGCTCCTGTAGCGTTCGGAACTAGGACTGTTGCAAAAACCTGCGACTAATTCCTGAGAGGAGGGGGCATTGCCCGATGCCCCCTAAATACACCACTGGTCTTGAACTATTTCATTTGTCGGTTCATCCATTGCTGCTGCCCATCACTGATGTTTAACATATTGGCAAGACTTCATTTCAACAATGATGATCAAAAATCTCTTTCATTCTCTGAAATGTTGCTTCATGATTGTGAACTAGAGAAACAGAAATGCAAAAACTTCATTCTTTTTATTACCTCTTGACGTTATCGTTCAATGTTAATTACCAGCCAATTCACCGATCAAAGTTCATCATTAGAAATCGGGTCAAGTTGGAAGATAATGAGCTCCAGTGCTCATGATTGTCAGCATCACTTCCAATTTGTCGTGAGGTTGGGGAGAGCGTCAATTCACCTTCATTCAGCTGCTGCCATTCCCGAGTGGTGTTGACTCTCGCAGCAGATTCACTCGCTGTTTCTCACGCGCGTTCAGCGATGACGGCGACCTGGATCGCGAAGTAGCGGAGTTTATTTGCTCCACCTCCAGCTCACAGCATCACACAGGTGGCCGGCCATTGGTGACAGTCGATCGTATGCCGGGCGGCGTGATCGGGCCCGTCCATTATCGTGTAGACCTCCGGAGATAGCTACACAATTGTAGCAAATCTGGTGGAGCGGCAAAGATACAGTCACGGGCCCAACGTCAACAGCTGCCATCTACACGTTGACTGAACGCAAATCCAGGTCGGATTAAAGCCCCAGAGGCCAGGACCATAACATTGGTGCCCTCCGTGGCCGTGGCCAGTAGTGATAAAGTGACCCTTCCGTTGAGTCGAAATGCTGAATCCGTGGCGTATGAATCTTGACTATTACGAGGATGATAGTTTGCAGATGGCATGGTCAAAATACATCCTTTCAGGTATGTGCATGTTATTACGCAACTTTCGGAATGTTAGAAATGGCGGTTAAGACGACAGGTTTTCTTCTCGTCAGTTTCATTCATCTGTTAGAACAATGTAGGATTATATGGAATATGAACCTGCAGTCTCTCTGTATAAGCAATCCGTGTCAGACATTCGGACAGTTGTCTTATTTCGGATAATATTTTCAGTTTGTCGAATGAAAATACTTTGCAAAATATCAAATTCATATTAATAGAGTAAAATCTGTTTAAAAGGCAGCTTCAAGCCTCCTCGATAAGATTTCCATCACATGGATGATATTTTCGATATACATGTATTTTGAAAATGTTTTCTTCAATTTCATTAATTGAGTGTAAGAAAATTCCAGATCATCCAAAAAATCTTAAAATCTAGGATTCTCATCTCCTAAGAAAGTTCTCGCACACTTCCTTTTACTACAAAAGACAGCTTTACTTACTGGAAAGCTTATACCGGTATCTAAAAGATGAAAATCACAACTACGGACAAAAAAATTAGAAAGCACTTGATGCAATTAGAAATTTTATATTGCAACATTGAGAGGCATTTGTTTTCCGATGTGAAGGCTAAGCAATAGCATCTAATAGATATAAATTATATTGAAGCCGACTGATGCCAAGCTAAAAATCAAGGCGATGCTTCGTATTAGCAAATTTCACTTGTTAATATATGTTGCAGCATGTTTTTTTATTTAGATCTTTCATTAATCTTTAAGGTTTTATGTAAAATATCAAAAATGTATTCCATGCTGTTCTGCATATTGCATAACTGTGTCCTCAAAGACCACATTTAAGGCTGGTGTTAGAGATGAATTGATGAGCCATGTCAGTATTCATATATCTTGTTCGCTCTAAATAACTAAATGCACAGTTGATGCATCTCTTCATGTATTTTTCATCATTACCATCTGGTTGATGATGCAGGTATAAAAATTCGAAAAAATGATTAAATCAGAAGCTAATGACTTCTATGATCACTTTTGCCCTAATTCCAGAGAAATGCGGTCTGACAGAAAAACTTTGATAATTTTTGAAATCATGAACGAATCAGTTGAATTTATACTTGAACACATAATTGAGACGATTGAGTTCAGAATGAATATCTCCAGAAGTTTTCAAATTTGCCTGCATTTTCTATTTCTTGATCTCAACCATATCTGCATTGTACTTGATAAACCAAATTGCCATTTTCTAATTTTTTTCGAAATGCAATCATTAAATCATTGTAAAGCTTAACTACATAAAATTTTTATTTCTTTATGGATTGCATTGATTATGGTGATGTCCTAAAATTCAAATTGTGAGGATCTTGATGTGATAACTGACGCTTATCCTCAATCTGTTACTTGATGAAGTTGCAGAGTTGTGTTTCATCTGACTGCACTTTTGTGAGATAATGAAATCATGCTGACAATCATGGAGATGGTCTCCAACAGCCTCTGTATTTAAAATACGGAAGAGATAAAAATCACAAAGCGCTTTATGGCAATGATGCATCTGGTAATTACCAAATCATTTTGATTGTGAAGTCTTCAGCATCTAACAATGTGAGTCTGAAAGCGTTCTCAAGTATAGCATGAATTTGAAATTACTTCGTGTCAGCGGTGCTTTTGTCAATCACTTACGATAATAACGAAGTTCAATCGTGTATTATAATACTCTCCGTCGGGACAAACCCTTAACTAGTGCTGTTGTACGTCTATCCAGATACCGGTACTCCTCGTATTTCTCATTGTTGATGTAAGTCAATGCGAATGAGCTCTATCCAAGCATCTTATCTGAATTTTCTTGTATGTAGGACATTAAATTGGATATTTCACGATATTTTGCACCATGTAGTGACAGACTGAAGCTAAACTCAGTCGGAAAATAAAGAAAAACTACCCAAAGTCTTGATCGACAGTAGTTTTAAGTGAAAGTAATCAAGTTGTGGACACAAGACTTGTGCACGTAATTTGATTTTTTAACTTAAAACTTCTGTCGACCAAAACTTGGGAAGTTTTTTTATTTTCTGACTGAGTTAAAAAATAATCTCCCGACGTCACTTCTGGACTGAAATCGAAACCACAATATTGCAGTTCGAAGCTCCTAATAGAATAATCCTAATAGAAGCTCCTCTAAATAGAATTGTTCCAATCCCTCAATATTTGACCGGATTTTTTGGTTTAAATAATACGTGCAGACAATGCATTGTGTCTTCAGCATCCTCGGGAAAATGTTTTTATGCCAAGAAGTAAACAGACGTTTAATTTGGAAAATGATCCCGGTCAATTGTCAATTTTGTAAATTATCGGTGTCTGTGATCGTTTGGTTCCTTCTATTCTTTGCTTCCCGATTTTCTGTTAATTTCTAAAGCCGAAACTTCGCCTCATTTCCAAATCAAACTTTGCTGAAAGCAAAGCCTTGCCGAATCAATTATTTTTGGCTGAATTTTCCTTTGGACTCTGGTTTACATTTTTTACCATGTTTTGAATTTGAACCATTGGTTTTTACCATTTGAATAGTAGATTGGAATCGTATGAAGATTGCCGAGAATATATTTCTTGCATGTTATTTAATACTATCACCTTGAAATAATCCAAATATTTTCTCGTAATTTTCACATACTTTGTATTCTTTCTCTAAGCTAATTGTGAACATACTGTTACCACGTTCGAATGTTCGTCCATATGCTCATAAAAATAAACATCTCAATCTCTTTTTTCAATCGATTGATCGCTGGTCTTGAAGTTGACGACAGTTTTATGGATCACATTGAGAGAATTCGCCTTGAAAGATTTACTGGCATTTACTCATACTCACTCATGTCACAAATGAAATGTCATTCTTCATCTCGGTCTTATTTTGACATCTAAGCTGAGATCATTCTGTCAATTGTCAAAGAGAAATCGGTAGCTTTGATTTGATTCCTGCCGCTTATTTGCGGTAAAGACATTTTTATTGTCACGAAAAAGATGACTGACCTGCCGAACTGAAGTCTGAATATCAGGGATTGGATTTGAAGTTTGAAATGTTGAACTAATCGATTCACCGACGTATAATAAATCATGTTGAATATCTCAGTTCTATCATGTCAAAGAGTCAATAGCGTTTGGTAGTTTTAAACCAAGCCAAAAAAGTAATTAGTCTCACTTCAGCTTAAATGAGATGTGTTGTTCATCTTATGCGTCTACGCTCACTCAAAACTTTCCCTAATGTCACAATTTACATTTTTTTTAAATTGATTCAATTGATAAAAACATGCAAATGAATTAATTTTTCGTTTTCATACAGATTTCGACTGCTTATGTCTTAAGTAATACACTGCTTTTGAAAGTAGCAGAAATTCACTGGACATAGTTTTCAACAAAAGGCTTTGTTAAAAGAATAAAAGTAAATTCTATTAAAATATCTATTAAATAAGTAGAAGCATACTGCATGAAACGTACTTGCGTCCAATATTCTATGGAGCGCATAATGCGTCTTGTGTTGTACACATGCGCTTAATGCAACGAGTGTACATGTATATCGTTTATAAAGGTAATAAATAGCTAATGGATTAACGCGTACTTCGGTTCAATTCTGGGTCTGGCTTGTGCAGTCAGGGAATCAAAGATGCTGGTGTCTTTTGCTGATTTAATGGTCGTCATTCCCTTAAGATATTTAATATAGTGTGACCGACTTTTGTTGTCAATAAGCTGAATTCCTCTTCTTCTTGAGCATGCTCAGTTAATGCAACGAATTCTTGAACTTTTTTGTTTATCAATCAAAATGATCTTTTATCGCTCAAGATATTCGTGGCTGAATGGTTGACAATCAATTTAAGATTAAGAGTCGACAGGTCTAAGTAATAGTATTTTATTATTACTGTATTAATTAAAATTGTATATTGATGCTCTATTTGGAGATCATCCTCAACTTTTCATAGATATTTTGTGCTGGATTATGCAATATTGTCCGTATATATGTCCGTATTTTCAATACTTTGGAATCAAAATATTCATCAATTTATGAAATTCAGCTGCACATGTGATACATTTTACACAACGTGTTATTGTATTTCATCTGCCATTCATGGCATGTGTCAGTGAAATAAAGGGTATACATGTAAGGGAACTCCAACGTATTATACTCATACACGCAAAAGTTTTGTTCCTCTTATTTAATTGATCAACAGATAAACCTGCGTAGGCATTATTTATTCAATATTGTCCTATCTCAATGAAGAAGTACGTGTTTATTGCTTGCATGTATGAATAGTAATCTCTGTTTCAAATAGCCGACATTGATAACCATCTGTATTAATATCTGATGTAATCGATCTCAGACGAGTAGTCTAAATTATCCAAACCGAATGATGGTCATTAATCTAATCTTGGCATCATGCGACTATTTTCATCATCTCCAATTTATCAAACTTGTTGATATGGCTGCCATGACCGACATTTCCAAAACTGAATCATCAAGAAATCTTAGAATATTTGGTTTTGAAAATGTCAGCAATCACTACCACGCTTGATGTTTGATTTCATAATTTACTGAGAAATCAGAAGAACAATGAATATTACGTACCTATCAAATTCTTGAAATCATAGCGGTCAATGCGAAGATGGCCTTCTACCTTCAATGTCAAATTCTGACAAAATTGACTTCAATTATCTTGCATGATTGCAACATTACAAATACCATGAATACCTATGCCTTCTCGATCTAGTATGTAACATGATTCTTGCGCAAGCTAGGACTTCGTGTTGCTTTTGAGTTATTACCATCATTTTTTGTAATTATTTAGGCGATGTGAGGAATGCTTTGTGAATCGAAAATGTTGTATCGTGCATGCTACTCCTGTGCAAGTCAGCCGGATATTAGTGTGACTGAAATATCTCCAAATATCTAATACATTGATAATTTTTGTCATTTATTAAACCTCATAGTCACGATCATCGGCGTAATGCAACATCGGTGCTTTTGAGGCATTTTACTGGTGTTTTTAGTGCATTCAACACTCAAACTCTGACAATGAAGCACAGACTTGACATGTATTCGGTCTGTGCGAAGGACTAAGAATGATTCATTATCTATGATAGCGTCATATATTAATCAGCTAATAAATTGGATGGAAGTTTCAACTCTTAACTAAAACTGAATTTTTAACAAATTTCTTGTTGAGACATTCACTACTCTGCTTTCTATGCTGATCAATTTGAAAATGTCATTGGAAGTAAAGTAATAATCGCTTTAAGTCATAGACAATTCTCTTTCCGTCGAAGCTATGTGGTTTTAAGAATAAATTAATAGCCAAAGAAACTAAAAAGCTAAAGAAGCTAAAAAGAAAACAAAAACTCACGGAACATTGTTTAGATGTTGAGCATTAGCTAGAGATTAATCAGATGCTCACAATATTTTTGAAATTTTAGTTGAATACTCCATCGATGAGGAATTTGGAAACCGCGAGGAAGAATGAAATATCGCAAATACAAATTAATTGTTTTGGGATTTAATAATCTGACGCAGTGTGACTAATTCAGAAATGTGGAATGTGTTTATGATTGTTGCTGCAAGCATTGTGTGAAACTTGCTGTGTCACAAGCAGTTATTAAGTTGATAGGATAGCTCAGTTGGTTAAGAGACGCGCTTCGGCACGGAAGTGCAGCAGGTCCAGGGTTCGAGTCTGTCCGCCTCGGGAGGTATCACTGCTCTCACTAGAGGATGCCAACCCTAACCCGGTGAGAGTTGCGAGTGTGTGAAGGCTACCCCACCCATAGCTTCTAGAATGGCTCCGTGCCTTGGGTGGGGCAAGGATAAGCAAAAACAAGTTATGATCATTGGTATTGCAGTTTTTCTGTCGAATGTTCATACTGTGGAAGCAGAGACACTAAGTTGAAATGGTTGTAGTGAATTCTCAAACTTGGACATGGCAATTTTCGTGATATTGATGCTCTGGCGATCACTACATAAATAGAAGATAACGAGGGAGCAGAGTAAATAAATACATACATAAAGTAAATTATATGTGTCTGTACGTGAGAGGCTAAAAATAAGATATGCACGACGCACGCAAGTAATGCAAGACATCGGATATCTTATTTCTAGTGCTAAGTCACGTATCGGTCAACATTCTTTTGTCTACTTCTCAGTCAGAATCTACTTTTGCCATGTGTGTAAATCAGTGCTATAATTGCTCGAAGTAAATGTTTGTTATATTTACAACGAATGCATTTTATTTAATGCTTAAATATCAATGCTTGAAAAGAAATAGTCATATAGGAAAGAAGACCATCTCTTATATACATTACTGAGAATAAATAATATTAGTTGGAGTCATATTGTGGGCGCAGCAGTCTAATTTTGGATCACTTTTCTCGAATGTTCGACTAACTCAAAGTAATATTCGTTCAAGTTGGACATTGTATATCTTCATTCTTAGTTTCGGACAGTACCACCCAAGACACTGAAAGCTACAATTTTCGCGAGGCACCTTTCGTCTGATCAATCAGACATCTTCAGGCGTTATCGCGAAGGTGCCTCGCGAAAATTGTAGTTTTCAATTTCTTGGGTGGTACTGTCCGAAAATAAGAATAACGCTAACTCAAATAAATCATGTTTTCCCGTGAGGTCTATAGTCATTATTTAGTTCAGTTGATCAGCTTATGAGTCAAGTGCAATACTGTGACATTTGAGGTCGCATTGTTTTGACGAAATGGATTATGAAATTGTGTGAAACTTGACGTCAACTTTACCTGATTCGACCACAGACCGACATCAACCCACTTGCAGGAACGCCTTTTGTAAGCAAAAAATCTTCCGTATATAATTGCAAGCATACTCTTTAGACCATTACATTTTTGGTAGTGTTCTTTTATCAACTCAATAGATATCAACAAATGATGTCACAGAGGAAGTTTTAGAAAATGCCTGCCTTGATAATGTGAATGATTGACCACATTAACTTCCAATGAACCTTCAGTTAACTTTGCTCCTCGTAGTTTAATGAACAATCATACATAAAAATTGAAGTATGTCACGTTCAAAATGTTATGTACCTCATCAAACACTCAACCATTTCAAATTTTACGACGTATCCACACAATCAATTACAATTTCTTATTCAATTGAATGCCATTTTATAGTATTCAGTACGTGTTACAAATGCACATATTATCCTCATGATTAGTGATATTCCACATTCAGGCTGCTATTTGTAAATGCTGCTGTTATGAGCATGTTATGAGGTAGCATTGGCGCAGTATACTCGTAAGCATTTATCGAATAATTGAAGCACGCGATTACTAAGTTTATCTGAAATCGAGAGTCTGCCTAGGCAACCAGGCACTTGCTGCCATGCTTATTTTTGGGAAGTGCACGAACCTGCGTATTATTTTTGACCAATTGGTATTTCATGCACTACAAATGGCCCTTTCTAAAAGGAATTCAAGTATTTATCACAGCAAATGAAGCTATTCACTTGGAATACTTTCTTCCGCAACAAATGAGTAACAAATCACACAAACCAACACTACGACGTACACATTACAAGCCTGAACCACCAAGATTCACCCGCAACTTCAATTGAAAGACCCCTAGAGCATATTAGCTTGCTTCAATATATTTTTAGTATTATTTGTTAAAGACAATAGCTTCTTCGTGTGTTTATAAATTGTGCTTTTTGCTGCCTTAAGATATTTTAGTAACAAGCTTCAAATATATTGAATTAACAATTATGCTTTGTTCATTCATCTTTTATACTTGGGATAAATTATTTCCTTTCATATGGAAGCATCAATTTGACTAGAAATGTAAAGGTTGTTGAATACTAAATGTATAGTCAATGTCTGCATGACTCAATGAAAGTGAAAACCACTTAGCTGAAGTACTACATGTTTGTTTAAGAATATGACTGAGCAAATATTGGATCGTCTGCACAGAGGTTATAATACTGATTGACTTCTTCCATAATCTTCCAACAGTTTCTAGTCTGACTAAGACATTAAAACCAACACGTCCTTGATGGTATTTAGGTAACTTCATTTTGTTTAGGTATATCAGTTGATCCAATTATTTGACTATCACGGTAAATTTGTGGAAATACAATGTCAAATATATACTTAATTCTAACAAACATGTTACGTAATTGAATGGATTATCACCTGAGGTTTCTTATGATCATCGTCGAAGATTCCGCATTTGATACACAGGATTAGATGTTTCAATGAAGTGTTCAATATTTTGCATTTTCAGTCATGATCATTCGTATCATATTCAACCACTTATTACCAGTGGCGTGTACGACTCGATTTCCGCGCGACTCTGAATGTTTTGAAAATTTCTCAAATTCAGTGATAAGAAGTTTACAGCCAGTGAAGCGTGCATTACTTCTTATTTCTAAACCAATAACTTCATTATGAATTTGATAACTTCCATTAGAATTGAGACTTTGCGACACTTCGTCTAATTAGACGCTACAATTTTTGCTACCACGTTAATTAACTTGACATTCTATTTGTAAATGTTTGAGAATACAGGATTCATTGTCAATCAGAACACAAGACTTTGAAAACAAGACATAAAAAGTCTCGAGAATCTTTTACTAGGAATGAAGGAAATTTATCAAATTAAATCTATGCTTGCTATGAAGCACCACACGAGTGCTATGAAGTATCTACTTATATACATGTATTCTTATTTCTTAATTTTGATTCTTTTGGTCTTCATCTACAATATTCTATCGAACATGGCTGCGTGCATTTACCGTTTCTTCCGTCAGCTTAGCTATGAGCATAATAATATCAATTAATTCAAACAATTAGTTAAACAACGCTCACAAAACATTAGAAAATCATCATATTTGTAGTGTAGGCTGTATGAGAATGTGATTGTTATTGGAATAAACGAGCGGAATCGATATACTGCGCGCCACTGCACTAATCACAATAATTCTGCCATTCCGAATGAATGTTAATATATTGATCTATTTTGGACGATTGTGGACCCAAAAAATAGTTTTCAACATCACAGAATGTATTTTTCATCATTCAAGCGTCAAATTACTCACTTAAATGGAGTAGAATGACATCAAATGTAGAATCTGCTCCTGAGGCGTGCTGCACATGAATTCATCCATATTCCTGGAATCATTGATGAGGAAGTCAACCTTTTTGAATCGCCGCTAACAAACGGCTCCACATATCTTCTATGTTTTTGGTTGCATCATCAACCTCAATGACGAATTCTAAACTGTGATCCACAGAATGGTGATTTTATTTCTTGTACTTTTCGTTAATGGATTTTGAAACCTCGAACTTTTCTTCACTTTAAGATAGCTGCTTCTCTGCGGCATCTTGTCGCTGTGTCGCTGTGTTGCTGTGATGAACCGCTACCAAGATGAATGATGAGAACTGAGAGCCATTCGGGTCCACAATTCGATTTCTCACAGGGGTATTAGTTCACAAAGGGTATCTTGTATCTTGTGCAGTCTGTAATTATGGTGCTATTTGAAACCGCTCTGAAGTCGGTTTAGTTGAGTTGTGGCATCATGTGTTTAATGTGGAAAAGAAATGGTAGATTTTGAACAGCCACAATGCCTATGAATTCATTTAAAAACTGGGCATCAGCTGCAGCGTTTTCTAGGATAAATGCTTCCACTGACCTGAGTGCATTGGTATACTTCCTAAACATGGTAAAAATCGATTATTTTTGTCTTGTTTTAAGGACGAAATGCATTTTCCCACGAGTGCGTAGTAGATGTTTCTTTTTCATTCGACCGAGCTTATCCCTGTCACATTCCTTATGATAAGCCTAATTTTTCATGTATTAAAGTTCATCTTCTATATGAATGCTGATAACGGCAATGGCAAAATGCAAGTATGTAGTTATGCAGGTGTCGTGCACATTAACGTATTTGCATGAAAGGAACATGAAAAAAACTGATTGGTTTCATTGAGTTGAGCTCCCGGAATTAGACGCATATGAACAGAAGTTTAACCGAAGAATTATAAAGCGAATTAAAAAACTATTTCTTGTGCTGTAGATTGCTTTGTTAAGCCAAGGTTTGCGATTAATAGAAATTATTTCATTTGAATTTGTCAATTTAATTGAACAACATATTCTTCCAACGAATATAGTTCTAAGCAAACTAAATTTGCGAGGAAACGATCAACAAATGTTTTCATACTAAATTCAACTTACCAATGAAAGAGATGTTTGAGTAGCACAAAATATTCAGCATTGTTGTTTACTGTATATGAAATCTGATAATGTTCTCGTCAACATCGTATTATCGTCCGCAAATATTTGATAAAGATTCGATGCAGTAGCAGGAAAGTTCCTGAAAGACTTGAATTCCTATGTATTAAGAAAGTCTTTTGCTGCTTCCAATTTTCAGAGCGCATTTTTAGTCGAAAAAAGATGTGACTGAGTTTTGAATCTACACATTCTACCGCTTAGAAAAACAAGGAATGAGTTCAGTTTCAGAAACTTTTCACAATCGATGAAATTGTTCAAAACGTACTTTTATCTGCACGAAATTTTCCACTTTCAAGCGACACTCGATCGTCGCAAATTATTAAACAACATTTCGACTGCACTATCTTAAAACAATTTCACCAGTTCAACTCCATCAGAAGTCAGAATGTTTTTGATTTCATTATCTGCTAAAATAATTCTGTTGCTTGCACTGAATGGTCTAATGGACCCCATGCAGAGCGCTGACTACTGCCTAAAGAAGCGGATCATAGCCAAGCATAGCTCTGAGGTGACCACATTCACGGTCAAATGAGCGGTAATGGAGCATGACCAACGCGCAAATTAAGGCCTTCTTGAGACCCCCTGTAGCTTGTTGTCGTGCCAACTGAATGATATGACGACTGATGGTTCTGTGTAATAGTCATTATGTGGAATTTGAGAAATATCAATGTTCTAGATTCTGGAGAAAGACAAATGTATCTATTATTTCGGATTTGTAATTCACTGTAATTTTATGCGTCAATTTGCCATGTCACCAAGACACACATGTAATTGTTATTATGTTATCATCGTTTTACACCGCCGTCTTAAGGATTCTATTTCTATCATTTGATCATGAAGGTGCCTGCATTTGAGATCTGCATCCAGATCGTTACTACAATCAGTTAAAATACGCATGTTTAATATGGCGCAAAAAGAGACGCATGTTAAGAAAATAAAGCTAAAAAGTAATCAGTACTGTTCTTCTGTAGGAAAGAGTGCGAAATTTTGATTGTTTTTACAACTTGTAAATAATCCACTTACTATTTTATTTTCCACTTTTCTCACACCATTTGATTTTTATGTGCAACTACACGTTTACTTATGTTATAATTACCTTCGTAATATTGTCTGTTATATCAACTTATCAGGAGGACGGATACAGGTGTACAGGAAAGCTTAAGATACCTTGGGCTTTAATGAGAGCAGTTTTATCGCTTTTCTTCGCAGCTGTCTTCATTAGCTCTATTTTCATACACGTGATAATGACTTTTATTTTGAGAATATTTACTGGAACGTAAAAATCTGCTGAAACACTTCATCGTTTAAGTGTAACGCAATTTTTAGTTATACGTGACTGACTCTACTCGCTGCATCAATTCTTCTGAATGAGTCATAGAAGCATTTGATATTTTGGAGAAAACAGACAATACTCTTTTCATTCATTTTAATAATTTTCATAAAGACAATGAAATGCTGTGCATCATTCACTAACATATCATTGATGTGTTATGAATCACATGCAGCGTTGCCACCGCTGAGCGGTTCCGCGCAGCTGCGCGGATGAAGGGTTTGAGCTGCGCATGCACGGAACCTGCGCGGATGAAGTTCTCAGAAAAATATTCTTTTGTTTGGGGTTATAAATTTAGAGGAGATATGTTTTGAAGTCCCGGTAGCTTACTTCTTGTAAATACATGTATACAATTAAATATTTTTTCTACTAGAACTACTACTTTGACTTTAGTTGAGATGATTCAACTTATAGGCTATCGATAGATATGTAGCCTGTAGCTGAAAGTGACTTTGATGTGATTTCCGAATTTTCTAACAAAGCGTTTGTGAGTTGTATAAATTGATATGTTTTGTTAAGGTTGAAAAAACGTGTTTTCATTTACTTATGATAATAACAATAACAACGTAGTTTAAGCTCAAAACATAATTAGCGCGGAGCCTGTTATCGATGTGGTTGAGCTATAATGGTCATTCGTATCAAAGAACTCAAAAGAAACAAATATGTCGATATATTTCTAAATTGGCTCAAATGCTTGTAAGTCAGGTTATATGACTGTTATGACGTTTTATATCAGTTCCTATGCTTTAATCAACGCATAGAGTGTCACAATTATGGACGTTTTATTATTCACAACTTATCATAGTATTGAGATCTTATTTGACACATGAATATTCTAAAGCGTGTGAAATGTATCATACATAGGCGAGGTAATTTGCATACTGACCTTTTTATAATAAGATGACATTATGCGTAAAAATTGTTGCTACTGAAACAAAATGCTTTTTATTTCTATAACATGTACTTTTAGCAGTTTTGATATTTGATGTACAGTTTGATCAGTGTATTAAAAATCAAATCTTTACAAGGAAAGAAAAACAGGAAATGTCATTGAAATCGCTCACAATTATACGATGTATTAAAACACGGTCAAGAATACTGGACATTCATATTGATGACTTAAACCTGCAGCTGCATGTTGTTTTTTTGTAAAGTATGTCTAATTTAGGATATAATTCAAATGGCTGAAACTAAAAATTAATCGTGGAATCGTTTTCTTCTTATGGTGTTTGTGCCATGTATGCACAACATTTTGTGATGCGAATCAATAATGTTGTGAAATTGATTTATTGACGTAATCAACATGGACCAAACATGCTCTGTGACCTGTAGGATCTATTTTGATTTACATTTATATACATGCACACCTATAACTTCGAAAAGAGCACCAGGCAGCAAAATAACATGCAAATATTATGCATGTAAATTTAACAGCCTCTGTTTAAATATTTTCTCTGAACTGGAATCGGTAACTTCCTGAGATGGCGAATTCCAGTCATCAGGAAATCTCTGGGAGAAAAAGTTGAGGCGAATGTTGAAAATCTGTCTGTAAATTCTAGGCATGGTTGTTTCTTGATGACTTTTCTAGACTCCGCATCATACTGCTCCTTAAATGCATTATGGCGTTTGAAAGAGTATTCAAAGAAGCAATACATAAAATGTCATTCTTGCATTCCTTGTCGGTAATACTTCAACTGAAAATAAAGTTTTTGACGCTATTATATCCGCTTGCTGTCGATTGACCATTATTGTTAGGAAGAAAAATTAGTTGTTTTTTTTAGTAATATGTAGACAAACGTTGAGTGTCAATAAGCAGCATTTTTGTGTAAAGAAAGTAAGAAAAATAAACCAAAGCTCCTGATAATAATAATAATAGCTTATTCTCAGCAGCTTTGGCTTATTTTTCCAACTTTCTTTAGTTGTTTCTCGCTTGCTTTACAGATTATTAAGGGCAGATAACATATTCATTCTAATAATTTGATATGAAAGTAAAATTGCATGTGTTTGATCATCTCATCTTTGATTGCAGGCAAGAATGAGTTATATCGCAAAACTCTGGAACAGTGGGCAGACTATGAGAAGACGTACACGGTGGCGGACAGCAGCTCTTCGGACTCCGAGTTTGTCAATGAAGCTCTCAGCACGGACAAAGGTACTTATCAAGTTCGAATTGAATGCCATGTTTGCAGTGCAGTGATGATTGGAAGCCATCAAATCCCAGCTTTCCCTTAATAGATTTGAGATTCGTCGGAAAAATTCAAGTGCAAAGCTCATTCTCACTTTCTCATTGTTTTAAAATTCAATGTTGGAAGTTAATTGTAGTAATTTAGGGTTAATATAACATGCTTTTTATGAGATAACAGTGTTAGCATTCTACCAGCATCCAACTTTGGCCTACACTCATTTCATATTTCGGTGGACTTCATTACCAAATAGTAGCAACGTACTCGGCTCTCTCCCAATTTTGTTATAATATGTCAATAAGTTATATTGAAATATATGGCAAAGACTTACCCGACGCGTCTCGTCTACACAGATTGTATAAAGGATTACAAGTGGGGAGTAATAATAATTACTCATACATGCATTTGAGAGTATATATATAAATTTGAGAGTGAAAGTAGATAATGAGGTCATCTCATGACGTTTGTTTTATTTTGGCAATCTCGTCGCAATATTGCGGGATTCAACCACCCTGGTTGTGATCGTTGCTTGTTGTTTATATATTTTGTAGTCGAAATTGCTGATGGTCATCACTTTATCATTGGGTCATCATAGCATGCTCACTAAGTGCACTCTTCCTGTCTCAAAGTTTAATCTATGTAATTCTGGTCACATATTTTAGAGGAAAGTTCATAAATTCTTTTGCTGCTACTTCTACTTTTACAGTTGTACTGTGGGCCAACATTTTTACAAATACTGCAAGAACAAATATTGTTAACCGTAGAAACTTATTTTTGGCTACTTTCACTGACTAATGTGTGTATAAAAATCGACTAACACATCTTCCATTGTAGCCCTTTATGCAGTCTGTGTAGGCGAAATGCTTCGGGTAAATCGTTGTCTCTTATTTCAATATAACTTGTAGTAAAATTGGGAGAGAACCACTTTTCTGATTTCATTGACTGACCTTCTATATAGGCAACTTTATCAATGATGGAATAAGACTTACAAATCAAATAAATCCTACAAAATCACGACACATATTAACAGTAGATTCGTGGCTAGCAAGAGCGCCCGTTGGAACCAGCAAGTCCTTTCCAACACAGTTTTCGGGATGATAGAGGTAAATTCGACACCAAGTCTTTACACAAATAAGAGTTATCGACGAGGCCTCACCTTGCAACCATGACGTCTTCAAGAATCTATGAATCTATACATTCTCTGACTCTGCTGTATAGTCCCTAGTTTCAAGAGTATGGCATGAAGGAATCAAATGTATCATTTCTTGTTGGTAATGTAAATGTCACTTGGTTGAAAGTGGCGATATTTCAAGTTAAAAGTCTTTTGACAAACCTTGAAAACTTTGAAACAACCAATAAATGAATCCTACGAATTAAGGAACTTCTCACTATTATAAGTACAGAGTCGTTCCATAACATTAAATCGCTTTGAGATTTGCAATTAACAAGTTAGTAAAATTTCGACCGTCATTCGTTAAATTTCACTTTAAAAACAAATCGTCTTAGTTAGCGTGCCTGCAATAATTAATAAATGCTGCGTTTTGCAAACATAATGTAAATAGAACATTTAAAAATTGAGTTGCCTCCTCAGTTGAAAGATGGGAACAGACCTGAATAGCTGGCGCTTCATTCAATATCAGGAATCATCAGGAGGCCTAGTTCACATCTCTCAACATTGACACAACGGCACTACTGCAGTTTAGTGCACCCTCTTTTACCCCTACTGCAGTTTAGTGCACCCTAAAATGCATGTGAGAACAACATGATTTAATCAACAGAATGAATGCCGTTCGTTCTTCCCTATAGTTCTAAATGAGTGTCTTTGTGTCTTCGTGTGTCTTCGTCTTCGTCTTCGCACATTACACCGAGCGCGCGCTTCGGTGTAATGTGCGTAGTCATCGTTTGCGGGAGAATGCGCCGTTGTTTTAGGGTGCACTAAAGTGCAGTAGGCGCGTTTCCTTCTCTTTCATAGAGGGTGCACTAAACTGCAGTAGTGCCGACACAACTCCCTATTTCAAATTACAGCCATTCTAGGGTAAATTTGAGATTTGCAATCAGCAATTCAACGTAGCAAAGTGCGTCAAGGTAACAAAGTTAAAAAAACAAGCTAATGACTAGTTAATTTTCAATAGGTACAAAATATGGTTTAAAAGAAAATTTTTATATCCTAAAATGTCTAAAAATTTAAAAAAATGCTTACTAGAAGGACAAACAACGCTTCTCCTCTCCTCATGTGTGATGAATTGGCGAGTAAGTCGTTCTGTTCAAAATTATGTTTATCACTTATATATTGAAAAGATCCTATTTAACAGTCTGCCCATTCAGATGATGAGAGGACAGGTCTGTTTCCAATCAAAATACCAGATCTAGAGCTAACACAGCGGGATTACGCTATCTAAAATCTACCAGGTGTGTAAGAGAATTAATGTTAGTTCCTTAAGCTAAAACGTGAAATAAAATTCTACAAAATATGCATACAAATTATTTGACTATTTTGAATGAAGTCATCAACAGGAACTTGGTCAGGACGATCGCGTTTCGACCGCTTAATCCTGGACGCTCAAACCCGACCAAGCGCGGTCCTGTACATTTAAGATGCACAGCCTCAAAAATTGAAATAATAATAGAGAAAGATTAGCATCTATAAAAAAAATAGTCACTATTGACTGAAATGTACCTCAGGCATTTGAAAGAAGGACAGAGTCCAGCCAGTAAAATCGCATTGAGCATTAGATAGAATCACAGTAGATAGCATTGAGCATTAGATAGAATCGCAGTAGAATCGCATTGAGCATTAGATAGAATCGCAGTAGATAGCATTGAGCATTAGATACAATCGCAGTAAAATCGCATTGAGCATTAGATACAATCGCAGTAGATAGCATTGAATCGCATTGAAAAATCGTTAACGAGCTTTGTTCTTGTATCATTCTCGTCCATCGGCATGATTCTCCACACGTTTGTAGTTCTGCAATTTCCTCTGCGCTTCGCCCCCATCTTGGAGGATGAAGAGGATGTGAGTGAAGAAGACGAAGAAGAATCGACAACGAAGGGACCTGAAGGACCGTCACAGGGTAGAGTGACAGAGCAGCCTCAATCAGTGCACCTCGGGACAACACTAAATGATGATCGGATGTAGTTTGAGCACCGCCGCGACACTTATGACAGGCTTTGTTAGACGTTTAGTTGCTGACGATGTGAGAAAGTGGCTGATTTTTGTGTCGATCTACTCCGCTTCTGAGCAACGACAGTCGAGAGACAATACAAAGCCTTTTAATGTAGACAAATTTCTCGTTCATGAGTAATTCATTCCTAAAGTGAATATTCCGCCAATATATGTTCAATCCATGCAATTAATGCTAAAAATTACATCAATGTGATTTAGTAACTTCATGATGTTGAATTTCAAAGTTCAGGCCATACTGCTCAAAGAGACATTTGTGATTGATTTAAATTTCCAGCTATTTCTTTTAGCAGTTTGAACCTTATAATTCGATACTAACAAATGCTCCTTAAAATAAATTACAACATCTTGGTAAAATGTTATGGTTTAACGTCACTACTCCTCCATCCTGGGGGCTTGGACGGTGCTGACACAGTCAGACTTTAAATCTGGAGCGTTGTGGTGCTTTTAGTCCGAGTGCCCTTCCTGACGACTTCCAATGACACTTTCGGGGCTCTACCTCTGGACCGAAAGATCGTTAGGCCAAGCACTGTGCCACGGAGACCACCTTGCTAAGCTCTTAAAACTTCATGAAACTTGAAATGTCTTTGTTTCGAAAATAATGACAAATCGATAATGCATGGACAGGGTTAGTCTTTGTCTGACGTTATCAATGACATCCATGCTGTCACAAATGTGCGGGCATGAGAACAGGTGACTTAAGACGATGAGAACTTGCGGAGTATCAAACTTTGACTCAATGTTTCAACCTCTGGTTGTATTTGATTCAACAAAACTCTACTATGACAAGACTACGAAGCGGCAATTTCAGCAATTTTGCGTACTTCACAGACGAAGGGAGGCAACGTCAAGAACTTTTAAATTTGCTTTTTCACCTTTTCCCAAGCAATATCACTCTGAAGTGTACTCTCTGATCTGCAGTATATTTGCTAGTTTAGACTGTACTCTAGCGGTCCCATGGGGGTAACAGGGCTTCCCGTAGAACGAAGAAACACATTCTTGTCACATTCAATCATCTCAATATTCTCATTCTGTTTACATTAGTGTTAGTTTTCTCCATTGTAATCGCATGTAAAATTAGCGAAGGAAAATGGCTGAAAATATATCTTGCCATAACAGTAAAACTTCGTTGAAAGAACCGCGCGACTCCTTCTGTTACCGGCATGTCCTGTTACATTAGTATTCCATCGCTTCTAGTACCTGTAGAGCTTCAAATTGCCTGTTCTCATAGCTGAAGTCGATCAAATAAAGACTGATCACTTTTATGACCGGCTGCTTATTGTTTTGAAATGAAGTAGAGCTGCCTTTGATGACTATTTATTTCCATGAAAAGTTTGATGTAGCTCCTTTCAAGAAAATAGTGTAATACCATTATCATAGCCAAAAGTATTACATTACATGGTGTAATACCATTATCATAGCCAATCATTACATCACGTGGTGTAATGCCATTATCATAGCCAAGTATTACATTACATGGTGTAATACCATTATCATAGCCAATCATTACATCACGTGGTGTAATGCCATTATCATAGCCAAGTATTACATTACATGGTGTAATACCATTATCATAGCCAAGTATTACATTACATGGTGTAATACCATTATCATAGCCAAGCATTACATTACATGGTGTAATACCATTATCATAGCCAAGCATTACATTACATGGTGCAATACCATTATCATAGCCAATCATTACATCACGTGGTGTAATACCATTATCATAGCCAAGTATTACATTACATGGTGCAATACCATTATCATAGCCAAGTACTACATTGCATGGTGTAATACCATTATCATAGCCAAGTATTACATTACATGGTGTAATACCATTATCATAGACAAAAATTGCATTACATGGTGTAATACCATTATCATAGCCAAACATTACATTATATGGTGTAATACCATTATCATAGCCAAACATTACATTAGATGGTGTAATACCATTATCATAGCCAAACATTACATTAGATGGTGCAATACCATTATCATAGCCAAGTATTACATTACATGGTGTAATACCATTATCATAGACAAAAATTGCATTACATGGTGTAATACCATTATCATAGCCAAGTATTACATTACATGGTGTAATACCATTATCATAGACAAAAATTGCATTACATGGTGTAATACCATTATCATAGCCAAGTATTACATTACATGGTGTAATACCATTATCATAGCCAAGTATTACATTACATGGTGTAATACCATTATCATAGCCGAGCATTACATTACATGGTGTAATACCATTATCATAGCCAAGCATTACATTACATGGTGCAATACCATTATCATAGCCAAGCATTACATTACATGGTGTAATACCATTATCATAGCCAAGTATTACATTACATGGTGTAATACCATTATCATAGACAAAAATTGCATTAGATGGTGTAATACCATTATCATAGACAAGTATTACATTACATGGTGTAATACCATTATCATAGCCAAGCATTACATTAGATGGTGTAATACCATTATCATAGCCAAGCATTACATTACATGGTGTAATACCATTATCATAGCCAAGCATTACATTACATGGTGCAATACCATTATCATAGCCAAGTATTACATTACATGGTGCAATACCATTATCATAGACAAAAATTGCATTACATGGTGTAATACCATTATCATAGCCAAACATTACATTATATGGTGTAATACCATTATCATAGCCGAGCATTACATTACGTGGTGTAATGCCATTATCATAGCCAAGCATTACATTACATGGTGTAATACCATTATCATAGCCAATCATTACATTACATGGTGTAATACCATTATCATAGCCAAGCATTACATTACATGGTGTAATGCCATTATCATAGCCAAGCATTACATTACATGGTGTAATGCCATTATCATAGCCAATCATTACATTACATGGTGTAATACCATTATCATAGCCAAGCATTACATTACGTGGTGTAATACCATTATCATAGCCAAGTATTACATTACATGGTGTAATACCATTATCATAGACAAAAATTGCATTACATGGTGTAATACCATTATCATAGCCAAACATTACATTATATGGTGTAATACCATTATCATAGCCAAGCATTACATTACATGGTGTAATACCATTATCATAGCCAAGTATTACATTACATGGTGTAATACCATTATCATAGCCAAGCATTACATTACATGGTGTAATACCATTATCATAGCCAAGCATTACATTACATGGTGTAATACCAATATCATAGCCAAGTATTACATTACATGGTGTAATACCATTATCATAGCCAATCATTACATTACATGGTGTAATACCATTATCATAGCCAAGCATTACATTACATGGTGTAATACCATTATCATAGCCAATCATTACATTACATGGTGTAATACAATTATCATAGCCAATCATTACATTACATGGTGTAATACCATTATCATAGCCAAACATTACATTATATGGTGTAATACCATTATCATAGCCGAGCATTACATTACGTGGTGTAATGCCATTATCATAGCCAAGCATTACATTACATGGTGTAATACCATTATCATAGCCAATCATTACATTACATGGTGTAATACCATTATCATAGCCAAGCATTACATTACATGGTGTAATGCCATTATCATAGCCAAGCATTACATTACATGGTGTAATGCCATTATCATAGCCAATCATTACATTACATGGTGTAATACCATTATCATAGCCAAGCCATTACGTGGTGTAATACCATTATCATAGCCAAGTATTACATTACATGGTGTAATACCATTATCATAGACAAAAATTGCATTACATGGTGTAATACCATTATCATAGCCAAACATTACATTATATGGTGTAATACCATTATCATAGCCAAGCATTACATTACATGGTGTAATACCATTATCATAGCCAAGTATTACATTACATGGTGTAATACCATTATCATAGCCAAGCATTACATTACATGGTGTAATACCATTATCATAGCCAAGCATTACATTACATGGTGTAATACCAATATCATAGCCAAGTATTACATTACATGGTGTAATACCATTATCATAGCCAATCATTACATTACATGGTGTAATACCATTATCATAGCCAAGCATTACATTACATGGTGTAATACCATTATCATAGCCAATCATTACATTACATGGTGTAATACAATTATCATAGCCAATCATTACATTACATGGTGTAATACCATTATCATAGCCAAACATTACATCACGTGGTGTAATACCATTATCATAGCCAAGTATTACATTACATGGTGTAATGCCATTATCATAGCCAAACACTACATTACATGGTGTAATGCCATTTTCATAGCCAATCATTACATCACGTGGTGTAATACCATTATCATAGCCAATCACTACATTGCGCGGTGTAATACCATTATAATGGCCAAACATTATATTTCACGGTAAAATACCATTATTAGAGCTAAGCGATCACTTACTGTTTAGTGAAATAAGAGCAACTCACTTGAGAAAAGTTTGTAGCACCTGCATTTATGAATTCAGGAAATAAATGCGATTTGTAGACTCCCAAATGTTTAATTGGTATTGTTGATGTACTTATCCGGACTCGCAATCAACATGATCAATTTTAGTAGAAATTTATTTTCATAACTTTTTTGTCAGTTCTCACCATTTTACATAAAATCAGTTTTCGCACGCTTAGCATTCATCTTTTGAGTGACAAGGGAGGTGAAATTGTTTCTACAATATCGGACCATCAGTGACATTCTCTCACGGAATTGTCTTGCAATGCAGGTATTGGAAACGAGAAGTATATGAACATCTATATTGCACGTTTTCTCTGTGATATATCTGAAATAGCATTGTGATAGAGTCTGCCTGGATTAGTCGGCCAATTTATCGATATAAAACCTATGAAAGTATTGAGTATTAGATGGAATGTCAAAGTCTTGTCGTCTATCTCTGTACTGCAACTCCGCGCTGTACTTGCTTGCCAACGCCGTGCATGATGTCCGAGAAAATGCCATTACATCACCGCAGGTTCATCACTGTCTCAAGTAGAGCAGAAATTGCACATAATTAAAGATGCGTAGCTAGAACTTTCTGCATGGCAATGATCACATTGTTTTTATATAAATTGCCACCCTTGAATGATAGGGACATGTCTCGGCATGCAATTAAACTTAATTCTTTCATTGACATTGCTTGAAAGGACTTTGAATAACATTGATCGTTATAATTGTTGGCTTAAATTCATCTTAAAGCAAACACTTTGATGCTCCAATGAAAATTTGGTGAACCTCCGCATGGTTTGTTGAAGATAACATACATGTCTAAATAATTAAATCATGAAGTTGCTAAAAAACAGTTGCATTGTCCTGTTCATCAAATTGAATTTTTATGCGCAAACATATTGTGAAAGCTATGGAGGAGGTATATTAGGTAGAGTGGCAACTCCGCATTTATTAAATCCCCAATGTGTATAAACTTTCGATTTTATTTAAATGAACTCAAGGGAGATACAGGTGGTATTGTCACCAAATGTGACATTTGCAAATTTTTTTGCAGAAATTGCAAGGGAATTGAGTGATCATGATAGTAATGCAAAAGGAATGATGGTGTTTCACAAATTCTCAGTCTCATGACAGCCTTGGAGATTTAATGTTTGCTAAATTATCAATTCGATGGGATCTTATTACTCTCATGCTCAACCTCAAGAGTATTTTCTTATGCGTGATCATATCACAGGCAACCTGCCACTGGAACAGCAAAATCACACAATCAAAGACAATGACTTCATTTAACTTTGAAAGATGTAAATGGTTCCACATCACTATTCAGATTCAAGAAATGAAACATGAATTTAGTGAATCATCAAATCATGCCGGTGAAAATTGAATTAAAAATTTGAAATTTCAGCCAAGAAAGCACGAATATAATCGCGACTTTTTCATAAAGACTTTCATTATAATGAAATTCCCTTGATAATCAGCTTGATTTCCGCTTAGTTAGGTGCTTAATTATTAACAAATATTCATTCCTTTTGATTTCCAACTTGTTGCATACTACTTATATAAGAGAATCATCTCGGTAGTATATAAATAGGCAAATTTTGACTTCTCTCAAAAATGCTCAAATATTTTTTTGGAGCACGGGAACGTAATCTCCGCAAAAAACTGAATCTTGTGATATAAAAATTTTCGTTGTATACATTTTATACATATACTTTTTTGAGTCGACACTCTCCCTGTATATCCCTACTCTATGGTGAAAGCTAAATGTTCAACCTTCGATTAGACGCACTTTGCGATCTACAGCAAACTTGATGTCAAGAAGTAACTTTATCATCAGATGAGTCTTCCTTGATTCCTCTCTCATTTACAATGACTCTGTTCATCAGAATACAAGACTGTCGTTGTCAGAAGCGGATACTGTTGTTCACTTCGAACTTTTGATCATTTAAATCTCGTGATTTCATTTTCTGATACTATATCATATTGCTCTTTGAAATTATTGATGTCGTTTTGTCAGATATATTGCATGCGAATCATCCCTCTGAAGATTGACCGACCTTGTGTGAATTCGGAAATATCTGCAAATGAAAAGCACCACAAGTAAATTTCTCATACAATTGCTATGATTTAAAATATACATGAGGCATTTCGATGGCGCTGCTTCAGGCATGGCACCATAAAATGAGTGTAGATTGAAATTCACAACTGACATTTGAGTGAAAGTCAGATTACATGATCACAGCGACAACAGTTACTTGGACTTGCACCTTGTACCAAGTTGGTGTATGCTCTGTACCTCACATGGCCTGACTTCCTGACTCGTTGAAGTCGACCTACTTATCATTAACTACTACTTCAAATTTATTTATTATTTCATTAGAAGCATCGAGATGCATTACTTCATATTCTAAAATAACAGAACAGCAAATTACTATAAATTGATATCTATTACACTTTGATAACATTATTGTTAATTTATAGCACCTTATTGTTCTGCTATTTTAGTATATGAAGTAGTACATCTCTACAATAATAAACAATTAAATATTATTATTTAAGTAGTAATGTAACCACATATGGCAGCATTGTAATATATGGCAAATTGTTTTTATTACAAAGAGCTCATTCATCTATTGAACTTCATCTTTTCTATCTGTAATTTTTGTAATCAGACTTCTGAAATAACTTTCAGTCACCGTCTTTCGCTGGCCTCTCACATCTCTGTCAATCTTTTCAATGAAGATCTTCATTGTCTGATAGAAGACGATAATGAAGTAAATTGCCTTATATACTCATGCTATCTTTCAGATCGACCAGATGATCTTCTGCGAACTACTCAAGTCGTCTACAGTCTGCAGGCTGGACGCATGGTGAGTTAGTTACTATCATTCAATCACAGCTTATCATTCATCTCATCAATAAATGGCTGTCAGATATCTAAGGACTCTTTCCACTATATTCTTGCTGAATTTCGCTTCCAAATTCTGTTTGACTTATAGAACAGTGCGTGTCGTTCTCCCGCCCGAACAGATCGGAAATTGGACGCATATTGATGGTATTTTGATGCTCATCAGTAACTATTCAAATCAGCTGATAGCGTTTACGTGGGTTACGTGGGCTTTATGATAATTTTCCTTCGGTGGCATCGTACAGATAATGATGTGTTTAAAAAATATTATCAAATGATAATTGAAGCAGAGTAATAGAATGAAAACAATAAAAGATAGCCAGCCTTGTTGCCATAAATATAATGGATAGCTTGCAGCCGCGAGACTATGATTATGGAAATCTTCCATTCATTCTTTAACAGTAAAGAGGGAGAGTGAGCACATTGATTGCCGTAATTTTATGCTTTTCTACGATGATCTGAAATTTGTATCCTGAACCTTTCCATCTGTCGTACGTCTGAAGATGTGGTTATAATCACGAACTATTGAAATTTGAGTTTGGCATTGTAACATGGACCCTTGACTATCATCTATCCAAGTTTATGCGATGACTTTGTGGCGGTAGACAGACCACAAGAGAAGAGTGTGAACTGCCCAATACTTCATCTACTTCATCAGGAACTTCAGCAAATAAGTTCAGACAATGTCATTTTACAAGCGTTCTCAGAACAGTTTTATGCGATTGCAATAATGACTCACGGTGCTATTTTTAGAACTGAGGATTTCCCCAGACCATAATTTGACATTAACTCACATTGTCGAGGTTATATGTCAAGATCTTTCATTCATCAGGCATGAACTTTCCAGCATAATGTTTGTCTACCTGCATTTAAGTATGACCATTATTCTAAGAATGGTCCTACTTCATAGAAATGGGTTCATTGTGTCGGGTGATTTATTCTCACCAAATTCATTTCTATGACCTTGTTATAGTGAGAGTCCACTCAAGCAGTCAAGTCAATACACGAAGCTGATTTTCACATCTTCTCGGATACGAAATTGTTTCTATTAGATGTAAATTTGTGAAAAAATATCTTCATGTGTTTCTAATGTCTTCGTCTTCAATTCTTCAAAATTTAAAAATTATCGATGAAAGTGATGTATGATTGGAACTCCTGAAGCTTTAACCGCGCCATTTTGGTGACTAATGTAATGGATGTATGAATATTTAATGCGAATTGACCACAATAACTGAAAATTCAATTGAATTTGAGGATTTTGAAGCAACTGAATTTCTTAATTTCTAAAAAATATAAGAATTCAACGTAGCAAAGTGCGTCAAGGTAACAAAATTAAAAAAAAAAACAAGCTAATGACTAGTTAATTTTCAATAGGTACAAAATATGATTTAAAAGAAAATTTTTATATCCTAAAATGTCTAAAAATTTAAAAAATGCTTACTACAAGGACAAACAACGCTTCTCCTCTCCTCATGTGTGATGAATTGGCGAGTAAGTCGTTCTGTTCAAAATTATGTTTATCATTTATATATTGAAAAGATCCTATTTAACAGTCTGCCCATTCAGATGATAAGAGGACAGGTCTGTTTCCAATCAAAATACCAGATCTAGCTAACACAGCGGGATTACGTTATCTAAAATCTACCAGGTGTGTAAGAGAATTAATGTTAGTTCCTTAAGCTAAAACGTGAAATAAAATTCTACAAAATATGCATACAAATTATTTGACTATTTTTAATGAGGTCATCAACAGGAACTTGGTCAGGACGATCGCGTTTCGACCGCTTCATCCTGGACGCTCAAACCCGACCAAGCGCGGTCCTGTACATTTAAGATGCACAGCCTCAAAAGTTATATCTATAATAGGGAAAGATTAGCATCTATCAAAAAAATAGAGTCACTATTGACTGAAATGTACCTCAGGCATTCAATTCGAGAGCAATTTCCACGACGTAAATGATGTATAATCATTAATTTTAACAATATAGTGCAGACATTTAGTGGTCTTCTAGGATCGTATCGGCAGGGCAGAGATTGAATCTCTTTTCAAGTCCCACGCCACATTTTCACGTATGTTTTGTATTCACTTGTAGGTTTCCAGAATGTTTGAGTGTTTCAGTCGAAATGACTTGCTGGATAGCGTGCGTAGCTCATTTAAGTTACAGTGATGGAGCTAGATATTTATGACGAGGTCACATTTGAAATTTGAATGGATCAGTGTTTGCATCGTCGTGGTTTGAGCAAACGTATACTGGATAAACAAGAAGCCGTGAATTGGACAAAGGTCACCCCATAGTTTTGAAATTTGGTAATTAATAATGTTTTTGAAAAAAATGCTTGGAACTTGAAAGGGGCCGAGGCTAACTTCGGTGTCACGAGTGAGTGTTCATCATTCGTTAAACGTCTTCAATGCTGATAGTTGCATACATTATGAAATCGATTAGACAATTCAACTGCAACAAATGGCGAAGACAGCAGAAAGTCCATACCTCTATGGACGCGTGACAAGAATGGGTGCACCAGAGTTGTTTTTGCATGATCGTGGTAGGACTAATATTTCTGTATTTCTTCTTAGCAATTATCTATGAAAAACTGCTTAAATAAAACATGTTGATGTCTGAACGATTTTGTCAAAGTTTTTTTAAGCAGACAGTTGGATTTTAAAATGTGAAACAATGAAAGTTGATATTGATTACCACAATGTTAGTTGTCTGTTAAATGGTAATCAACAAAAATACGTGATATAATCGATCTCCGAATTCATTTTTGTGCGGTGTAAAGTGCAACATGAGTGATGTTTTCCACCTTTTATGACAATAAATCTCATTTTAGGCTATATCGGAAAATGTGACATGTTTTATAATGAATTTACATGGAACTTTGCAACTATCTGTACGAAGTCAGTTATACATCGACGGACGTATAGTTATCGATGTAGTGAGAGCTCAGCACACTGCTTTTCTTGTTATTATATAAAACCGTTAATTTCGAAAATGGAGTGATAAAACTCTTTCGAAAATTCATTCATAATTATAAGTATTTTAACGCTCTTTACAAAGAAATGTCAGAAACTTTCGATGGAAGCGTCAAAGACTGCCGGAACAGACCTGCCATTCAGTCAAATGAATTCATTTGTTTGATAATATTCCTAAGAGGATGCAGTGAATGATACACACGAAAGTGTTGCGGATGCCAAGCAACATTTTCCCCAGGTGACATAAACGTGTGATTCGAGGACACTGGTGATTGATGGTTTACCAAGTTCATAACATGTCATCTTACAACTGTTGCGATGACTGGTAATGCGCAGTCTTCAGTTTCGCAGGGCTACTGAAAATATAAAAATTCATTACCTTGCAGCAATGACGCGTCGAAATTGATTATATTCTACTTGCTAGAAATTGACTTGCAAGTATATCACATAAACTGAAAGTATACTTGAAAAGATTGTTGGTTTGATTTCATAATGAAAAAAGCTTCAGTAATATTTGCTTCACAGAGATTGTAGCAAGACATTTTTGAAGAATGAATGACTGGATTTCTCACAGAATTAACTTTCAATTTCATGAGCGAACTTTCAGTCATTGCACGTATTTCAAACATTTTGTAAATCTCAGCAGTATTATTTTCTTTATGAATTACCTCAGGCAATGTTGAGTGATTTTATTAACGTTCTCTTCCAGGTTGCGCGGCTTCGGGAGCCTCCAGAACTGTTCGCGATGCCTGGCAGTGCCCAGCAGCAACCTGCAAAGTGGTGAGTGTCCTCCGTTCTCTCCCTGTGTGGCCACTCAAGCCGTTAACGGGTGTCAAGACCCTCTCAAAAGCCGCTGTGTTTAATTCGGGCACCGATTAATGTGTCATTAGCGCGTCAGTCAAACAGTGTTTTTATTATCTGTTTGGAAGCTCCCCATGTCAGATATTTGACACATTAATGCACAGCAAAACTAGCTGGTCTCGCGCGAGCGCTTTCGACGACCGTCGGCCACCATAATCATGCGCAAGTGAATTTTGTGAAACAGTGTTTTCTCTGCTTTCCTCTGATGCTCTATTGACTGACCTTTGCGTGTTGAGTGACAAGAAGGATCTGGTCTAACAGATGCTGTCCATCAAAACTCTACACGGATTCACCTTCATAACCTGAATGTCAACCGATTTCAATGAAGTTCTCTGACGTCGATGTCCGGAGGATAAGAAGTCAACTTTCAGGGTTTGAAGTTGGATATAAGATTCGTCTGATTAGTTGCTCTTTATTGAGTCTAGATCCTGAATTCTACCAATCATTGAAGAAGTTCTGTCATGAAGAGATGAACGAACTTTCTCATCTTTCACTTTTTCAATAGCTAATTACTTCTGGAGTGTGAAGGAATATTTGATGCCTTGTTGATCGAACTTCCTGGCGAAGTCATCGACACTGTTAAACGCTGGCTTTTGTACGCCAGCTGGTTATTGAAGGGGTGATGCCTTGTGGGAAAGTATCCTTATGAACTTTGTGCACAATTTAGTCTTCATGACTGCAGAGGATTCGGGCCTGGATATTTGGAATCACCAGCGATCCGGGCCGCCTCTTTTAGGATCATTTTCCTTCAAATCATTTCAAACTTGCTGTTGCTTGTTTGTTGCGTTGTTTCACAGTCGTCTTATATTTGTCCACTTTGCAATCATGTCGATCATGATGAGCGCAGTAAAATAAACTTCCCTGACACACACGCACACACATATTCCCTCTCTAGGAATGATTCTACTGTCAGATTTATGGACAAGTGCATTCTGCACAACAACTCCTTCATCATCCTTCATTTTATTCAAACCATCGACTTCGTAAATGGTAATGATTGAATATATGGCGATCTTCAGAATTGTGAATGCGTTTATTTGCGAATATGAATTCATATTCATCAAAAATTGCATTCAGCTAATGACTATGTGTAGGACTAGCTATGTAGCTATGACTACTACTAGCTATGTAGCAGCTATGACTGCTGATATGCCTAAATTCTGAACAAGAGAAGATCTTCAATGAGTCATAAAATATGATTATTGATTATTCCAGCATAATTTACTATTGTGTTCTAATGATTGCTGACCTCAAATAGAACGGGCTACTTGCTGGACCCGGGCCGAAGACTGAAAAACTGACACACTCGCATAGAATCAGAATGTAGGTCAATGAAGTTTCTATGTTTTTGAACGGTTACTTTCTTTATTCAACTTTGTCCTCAGTTCAGACTTCAAATATGCGTCATGCTTGTTTAATTGTCTTCCAATCCAAAGCAGAAACTTCAGCCTCATATTACTAATTTTATATATTCCTCCTATATTGTGTTGGTGACAATTGTTACTTACATCATCAGCAAGCTAATGCATAACGAGCGCTTCATGAACTTCTCTCGTATTTTCTTTCAAATTTCCACGTCGAATATAATTTGAAGACCTATCATTATGTCCTCCAGTGTGACACTGCTGACGTCTTCACAAAAAAATGAAGAATTCTAGCCAAATATTTCATTGACATCAATATTACCTGACGTATCACATACATCGTTAGACAGAGTTTCCGGTAACAAGTTTTGCAACATCTGGCAATGCATGCGAATGCTTCTGCAATTTCCTGATCAACTATGACTTGCACTTTCCGTTTTCTATTTGTCTTTTCAAGACTAATATTTGCAATCTCCTTCCTTTAATATCCTCCATTTGATCTGACTCCAATGTCAATTTGCTGTTTGAAGATGATTGCACAATTCGATATTTTGAAAATAAATAAATGGGCGGTAGAAATAGCATCAGTGTGATGAAACTCTATTTTTCCAAGCTCAATGAGAGTTTATGCTTGCAGTCAACAGGATGACCTCCATCAGAAATACAATCTTTCGTATATCCTTAAAGTTCTAATCAGTCTTCTTGGCACATACAGTATATTGCTAGTTACCGTATAGCAACGTAGAAGATTTAGAATAATTGAGTTATATTTATCCCTTCGAATAGAATTCACGAACTAAATGAAAGGGACGCTGCTTTTGAATACATCGGTTTGACTGTATATCTTTGCTGACATTGGTCGTGGTCGATTCATGATTTAGCTACTCTGCCTACGACTGCTTTTGCCTCCAACTTCAATGAAACTGCATGTGATGACGTTGAAATTAATTCACTTGAATAGGCTGAACATCAACTTGAATGCCTACTATCGGCATCAAGTAAAAATACAATCATACTAGGCAGATATCAGCAGACACCCCAAAATGAGGCCAAGTCTGAACGCTAGGATCCAATACGACTTTTGGTCGTATCTCAATAATCATATGCCGTACTCTCGACGAAATTCACAGCCCCTGTTATTTCCAATAAATTAAAAAACCTTATTTATACTTGGAAGCACATTCAGCACGGAGCCTTTCTTGTTATTTATCCCTCTGTCATTCTCTTTGTGCTGAGTGTTTAGCAAGAGTGCAGAGTCTGCCTCTTTTAAAACTCTTTGGTTTGACTCGGTCTTCCGGACGCAGAGCCAGACCACAGCGCCTGTGAATGACTGCGGTTTGTTGCTAACTTTTTCATTCTCTTTACACCTCTATTGATGAATAGAATTTCTAATTTTCTAGCTCGACAGGTTCTCACTAGCATTGTAATCACTGAATTGCGAATGAAATTTGCGTCCACCTTCCTCAGTTGGAGCATTTCCGTCTTTTTCAGCACTGTGATAAGCTCAGCATAATGTCAATATCAGACTAATGATAAGCAGGAAACCCGCGTCACGTTCAGGAAATATTTTCATTGTTTGAAACACGATCAGATTAATGGATATTTGACATTTTTCTATCATTTATAGAATGTATTGTTCTGATAATGTGCTTCTACTTATTTTCTTCAATTTTGAATCTTATTTACTTAGAGTCATACTAACGAGTATTTCCATAATAATATGAATTAAGTATTAATTTTGTTTCCAATTGCATATCATTGTATTTTATTGTAATTTTTTTCTTATTTATTTGCTTTCTGGAGACCGTATGTGCTTGCTATTAACATCGTGTGGTACTATGTGTGGAGCTGTGTGTCGTTTAGATGGTCGTTTTGTCCGCACATTCATTTTAATTCAGTGATTCCGGAGCAACTGCCTTGATGTAGAAAATGCTTATATTGTGGAACAAATATACACGTACGCATCAGTGAAATGAGCCACTGTTTTATGATATGCTTGATGCGGTATTATGGTCGACCAGCAGACTTGCTTACATGTTCAGTTCTCTAAAAGTTCTTTTATTCAATAAGCACATTTCGTTTCATGCTCGACAGAAGACACGCTCTCTAGTTTGATTGGCTCTTTCGGTCAACCTATATCTTTCAAATGTCTTGTCTCTTTCAATTGCTAGACACGTTTCAATGGTCAAATCATGAACGAACCTCTGCCTAGATATATTAAAGGTGCTTAAATTCTCAAATATGTGACCGCATCTATGAAATGCACCACTCTGTAAATGATTTGTTGAGCAATTAAACACCTTTCTAAAAAAATTTTGATAAAGAAATGAGCATGTCGGACAAAATGGCTTCATGCGTTTATATGTCTTCAAAAAAAATTAACAATCCAAGAGACGGATTGTTCGGCTTCAGTATAAGTTTTTATGAAAATAAAGAACGTCTCTTCGAATCAAAATAGTTATGAAAACTTCAACCAGTTTTTATTGGAAGACAGTGAGATAGGCTACTGTCTGCATAATCTCTCAGTTTTGTCAGGAAGTTGAAAAGGGTATAATTTACGTACATTTTGATAGTAGTTAGTAAATTTGAAATTTGGGCTATCATACAGTGTCATTTCAAATCATAAAATATCATTGAAGTCATAGTGCGTAAGCAAGGGAAAAGTCACACAGAAAATCACTCATAGAATTAGGACATAGTGATAGGAGATTTTGACTCAACAGTGGAAGATCGTTGTAAAACATGCTGCACGGCATGCTTATCCCATGAGGCCAATTTGTCATCAATTGGCTGATGAACCTGAGTGTCTCTGTTTTCTCTGTTTCTCTATTCTTATGGCCAATATCATCATAACAATGTTCATTCAAACGTTCTCTCAAATTTCTGCCAGATTCACTGGTATAAATGAAGTTACAATTATTAAAACGAATAGAAAATGCTTTTTGTAATGCATGTTGTGTTACTTGCAGTTATCTTACGTACGATAAATTTGTCACTGACGATACTACGAATTCATCCGACGGACGAAGGGATATTACATGTTTTACACATCGTGGAATCGCAGTTCAATCAACCCCGTATTCTGCTGATCTTTGAGTTGAAGCATCGTATAATTTAGAAGGAGCTCATAGCTGTTTACATCTTGTTGGAGGTCTCCACCATAGTTCAACTGATATCTGAATTTCATTAAGGCAATGTTGATGTTTGGTGAGGATTACTTTTATCTGATCGTATGTTGAAGGATAATGCGGTGTAGTAATTAGAATTGTTTGAAAATTTGAGGATTTTTTCTTCTTTATAGATAATTTGTTCTCATCGATCCGTATTCGTAAAGCTTCGTTAATTTGATGCTGAACACGGCTGCGAGGATATCCTCTCTGTAGTAGGGCTTGACATAGATCTTGTAGATGAATTCTTGCTCACAAGTAATGAGAACAAATGCGTCTTATTCGCAAAACTTGGGAATACATTATTGGCATTTTATGTTCTGGGGTGACATGATGAATAATGTAAAAACTGTCGAGTATCGGTTGGCTTGATATAGAAGTCAGTTCGAATGGAAGACCCGTCTTTCGTAGCTGTAGTGTCAAGAAAGTTTACATTTTCTGTCACTCTTCTGAAAAGTAAATGTTATGGATGGATAAAAGTCATTAGCATCATTTTCAAATTCAAGACGTGATTCTACGCCATGTGTCCAAATCACGAAAATGTCGTCAATATAGCGTCATCATACCAAAGACTTTAACACTGCACTTGACGTAATTTGTTTCTCAATCCAATTGATGAAAATGATGGCGTAGTTATGCGCCATCTTTGTACCCATATGGCAGTACCTTGTAGTTGACTGTAGTACTGGTTTTGAAATTGAAAGGTATTTTTTGTTAGTATCAATCGGTCCAAATGTACACTTGTCTCTCAGCTTGGAAAAGTAAACGTGCTGTTATTAAGTGCTTCATGCATTGTTCTTAGACCATCATTGATAGAAATATTTGTGACTTGTGATGTCACATATGCAGTCACTAGGATAAACTCACTTGTTAAATTGTCTCTAATAGTACGTAATTTCTGAATAATAATTGTTATTCTTAAGTGAACTTTCTTGACACTACAGGTCTTCAATTCGAGCTGACGTGCATATGTATATCAAACCAACCGATACCCAACAGTTTTTACATTATGGATCATGTCACCCTCAGAACATAAAATGCCAATAATGTATTCCCAAGTTTTGCGAATAAGACGCATTTGTTCTCATTACTTGGGAGCAAGAATTCATCTACAAGATCGATGTCAAGCCCTACTCCAGAGAGGATTTCCTCGCAGCCGTGTTCAGCATCAAATTAACGAAGCTTTACGAATACGGATAGATGAGAACAAATTATCTATCGAGAAGGAAAAATCCTCAAATTTTCAAGCAATTCTAATGACTACACCTTATTATCCTTCAACATGCGATCAGATAAAAGTAACCATCTTCTTCTAAATTATACGATGCTCCAATTCATAAATCAACAGAAAACAGGATTGTTTCAAGGTGTGGTTCCACATTGTGTAAAACATGTAATATTCTTCAAACTTGCACGCGTTGATAACATGATTGTGCAGCTTGACTGATGAGTTTGATTCATTTTCATTGTGGACAATCCCAAGTTGCTGATGAAGCGAGAAAAGATCTTTATTATCCAACTATTCCAAGCTAAAACTATGCGGTATTCATATCCACTAAACATTTGTACCCCGAAGTTACCGATTAGCTTTCGACCTGATCGCTCAATCAGATTGGTAAATTACTCTATTTTAGATGTCACGAGTCATTCAAAACCACATGTCGTGTGCATGTTCTCATGCTGAATTTCTGTGATGGCATGTCTCAATGTCCATGCTTCACTAAGGTTCTAGGTTGTATTCCATAGGATACATGTAGGTTAGCTTGAATTCCTTTATGACAATGTCCCTTTTTTGTTTCCATTGATAAAGTTGAGCTGAAATATTGAGAACACGTTTTATCTCCATGGTCTCAGGACATTGTATTTTTCATTATTAAGTAAATATACCCGACGTATGGCAACAAAACATCCAATAGATGGATGCTCATTAGGGTGGTTCAAAAAAATTGAAAGTTGGAAAAGTCAGGGTGCACGTCACCAAAAGTATTCCTTTTGGTAAGAAAACTGTACATGTAGAGTTTCAGCTCGATTGGTCAAGGTTTAGGGGTCGCCCAGAGAGGTCAAAGTGCGGTCAAATGTGCAAAAAATTGCTAAAAATAGCCTCTATCGTCATCACGTGACCTTGAATGACCTTTTTGACCTCATGGCATAATAGATAGCGGTCATATTTATATTCGTTTGTAATACATTATGACTAAAATGCATGGTTACGAGGTCAGAAAGGTCATCCGAGGTCATGTCATGACGGCAGAGGCTATTTTTAGCAATTTTTCTGCACATTTGACCGTACTTTGACCTCTTTGGTCGACCCCTAAACCTTGACCAATCGAGCTTAAACTCTACATGTACAGTTTTCTTACCAAAAGGAATACTTTTGGTGACGTGCACCCTGACTTTTCCAACTTTCAATTTTTTGAACCATACTAAATGCTCATCAATTTAACGCTGCCACGATCGCATCTGCTGGTTAATTACCGATCTTGTAGCACTGGTCAACAGACCTGATTGGTGAGAATGTGATCGTTCTATCGTTCTTGCTTCCGTGTTAAGTCAATTAAATTTGAGTGTTCTATTCAATAATATTGTTATCATCGAATGATAATTGTCGTTTTACTTTGTCATTTCAGGCCAATCGAATTGGAAGTTTTGCCAGAGGTATTTTCTCATATCGACTACGTGCCTGATGCTCCGGAGCCTCTCTATCACGCCAGTGAGTGACTGATTTCAACAAAGTGACGTTGGATACTATCCTTTAGGTGTAGTCGACTATCAATCAGATAAGTGAAGGTCACCGTAACAACATCCGCGCTGTTTGTAGTGCATCCGCTGTCAGTGACCTCAAGGATGTCCATTAATAGAGTAAAGGGATTATCCCGCACTGCTAATAGATATCCTCCCCCGCTTCAATCGCATCATAAACAATTAGCTGATAATTTGCAGACGCGATAGATGCCAGACAGTCAATTTGCGGTTCACGTTTGAAGTTGTCTAACTGCGTAAGGCTACACAAGTCAATCACCAATGGTAATAATGGCGACAAGTTTTTACATTATGAATACAGTGAACAAAGAAAGGTGAACATTTTTAGTTAATTTGATAACTTAGCCTGCTGTAGCTAAAGACAAGCCATCTAGAATCCATTTCCACGGTGATGAAGGATAAATAAGCAGCACTTTTCTATTGCAATTGCACTAATAGATCGACTAAGGACGCAATACAGCTGACCAGGCCACGAGCATCAAGTTTCTGCTGCAATGACCCTCAGCAGTGGTGCGCGCTGTCCAGTGCTCCAACCCAAGTAGAATGGTTGTGCGAACCATCGTCAGTCTTACCACCCCAGCCACCTCCGCTACAAGTGCATTTTCTGTAGCGGAGTTTGTAGTGAACATGTGAAGGGTTCTCTGAGTCCAGAGCCGCTTGATAAATGGCTTTTTTATTCAATAGGTTGCAGATCTATTGATGACGGTCATAAAGGCAACAGGTGCGTGTTCCACTTCAATGCTATCCATGGATAAGAAAAGAATAATCTTTATTGTCTCAATCAAGTCGATGGTCACATCGAAAGAAACATATGAAAGAAATAAACATTCTTAATATTCGTAAAAGTAGTGGGAAATCCGACAAGCTTCGCACAATCAAAAGAAATTTTTATTTCTTTAAGATGCAGGATATGCCCACTTTGGATACACCATAACCAAGCGATTCACGAACAAAATCTTATGGAAGAATTCGCAAAACGTTTTGTTCTTGCGAGAGGTCTTTTCAAAGGGCATTCGATCTTCGATCGTGCAGGTCGTGTCACGAACATGCGTCTGAGAGGATGATTATTGACTTTCCTGTACATTTTCAAAAAGACTTGTACAAATAGCACATTTCATGTCGTGCATTAGAGGTCAAGTGGTCAAATATCTTGAATTGCAGTAAATGTCGCTCCTGCAGATTTTGAATACTAATATTGTTTCGAGCGAAGAGAATACTTACCATAATTTAGTTGTCCATTTATTGCTAGCAAGTTTTGGAAAGCAATACAGATGTAGGCAGAGACCTATATTAGCAATTCTTGGTAGTTTTTCTTAAGCACTATTGAGATTCATTGAGAAGGCGAGTCTTGCTCCTGAAATAGTACACACATATTGATGTAACGTTTACAAAATACCGCAATTCATTTATTTGGTGAATTGTCTATAAAAATATTTTAGCAGCAAGGCTTGCATTCCGAGCAAATATTTGATTGGTCTAAAATATTGAAAATGTGTGCGTAGCTGACTGAAGCAACTTATCTCCGGAACTGGATATCGTTGACCTAGTTGGCCTTTTACCATCGAGCATTATCTGATGCTTCCGTCTGGACTATGGATGCTTTTTCCTGCCGAATTTCTAAACTACGAAATTAAAGGTCAATGATGCTTTACCGCTTGCTGAACTGACAGCTATCTTCTTTTTTAGATGAATCGGTTACCAAAATTGGTTCTAAGGCTGTGATCCTGATGTTCTTGTATCAAAAGTTAAAGATATAAATATCAAGCATAACTCAAATAAAGTGAAAACCAATTATATTCGGATAGTCAATCATTATGTCTAGTTTATTAATCGTGTTTCTTAAATCTTAAATCATCACATGCATGTTTGATCTGTCTTGTAAATTATGTTTGTAAATATATTGTAAATTATTATATTTATTGATTTATTGCATCCTTGTTCTCTGTAGCTGGCTTTGAACCGACGCCCATGGCAAGAACGGAAGAAAACGGTGGACGGGTTGTCTTCAGCTACGAACCTATGCTTGGTCCATTCGTAAGTTGCAATCTCTCATCTTGTGATTATCAAGTCTAAAGCAGTGTTTCTCAGCCTTTTACATGCCGCGGCACCCCACGCGAAAGTCATAGAATTGCTTGAATTAATGTGGTATGATGAATCTTTTGCGATTATGAAGTCTAAAAAGGATCTTACTATCAGCCCTAAAGTCTCTAATCTCTCTGATTAGAATTGGTTGAATTCTTTCAAATAGAACAAAGTACGCTCGTAGATTGCTTTCACGACTACTTTCACAAGTTGATTGTTTGCCGGCATCCAGCACTTAACGGAACCAAATGAGTTGAACTGATGTCTGTGTTCAAATGATTGTGCAGTCGATTACAAAATAATTTCTATCAGTATTTTTGAAATGGTTTTTTGATATCTGACCAAGTCAGCAACAGCCCCAATCAATCCTCTTGCATAGATCGTGTGTAAAACTCTTATAGCTCACCATATAGATAAGACATTTTATCAGTCATTATTATCGGTGCAGAATGCGTGTATATTAAGGACGATAAGCAACTTCTTTGATAACACTCAAGGTCTTTCAGAACCTCCGTCCTAGAAATGTCGGATCTTCCGTTCATGCAGATAATTGCTAACGGCAGGAATCGCCTGTCTTATGGAACACTATTGAACAAGATTCCGTGCGGGGCTTTCAGCATTTTCTGAACGATCATACTCGCAAATTCCGATTTTGAAGTTAGTTTTGTATTTTATCAAGTTGTTTTATTACATGGTGCAATAATTATTACTGTTATTCGTTCAAGGTGGACATTGTATATCTTTATTCTTATTTTCGGACAGTGCCACCCAAGAAAGGTAGGCCTGAAGATGTCTGATTGATCAGACGAACGGTGCCTGTCAGACTTGGGTGGTGCTGTCCGAAAATAAGACTAAAGATAATTATTACAGTGTCGGCAGGCGCTGTATTATTCGATAACCACTGCGGCAAAGGAGGTATATTTGTTCTGTTATTTTCATGCAGGGTGGCAAGGTGAAGAAACCTGGAGTTTGATCACTAAGTATTTGCCCTAAACTGTAAGAAATCTGTTTGTGTAAGTTTATGCTGTACACAGCGAGGAACGAAATCAAAATTTTCGTGAAAATGATAGTCGACATTGGTGACATCGAAATGAGTCGCGATATGAATTCAGTGAATCACTGAGCCCTGGATCACTATATCAATGAATGATACCTCCCCTTATTTCTTACTGAAGGATCTCGCTGGCTAATACTGACATGCATTTAGTATTGAGTTTCATGCAATATCATGAATATCAAAACAACTCAAGCCATTCCAAAGTATAAGCAGATTCGACGCAGACCTACGAAAGAATATTTTGGGCAATAGATAAAACACGGCAGTCCCACGCTTTTACATCACCGTCTTCCAGTCTTCTTTTGAGACGTTGAAGAGGTTGCATCTAACTGAGCCGCGCCTTTGTTCTGATTAGGCAAACAAAATGCCTCTAAATGAAATATTCGCGCTCTCACGAGACCGCGTCACGTCATCTCACGAAACCGCGTCCGTCAGAATGAGCGGGAAATTTGTTCCCTCGCCACCTGTCAAGATAACTGTCAAATGAATATTTTCCAATTTGAAATGTTCAAACCTGATATTGCAAAATTACCAATATTACATTAGTCAATTGCTTGACAGCAATTCTAGATCAGGTGTCAAGCATATTTAACAGAAATCATTGCATCATTTTCGTCTGGATAAATATGAGTTAGAAAATACTCAAATCATCACAAGGATGATTATTGGCGACAATTTTCATCTGCTACAAACCCAACTCGCATATATACTTTCATCATTAGGTCCCAGCCTCATTCTGTCGCTGCAAAGAGGAACTTTGAATATATTGGAATTCGGAAGGGCTCGAAACTTGTCATTTTTGAAGAAAAGAAGGCTGGAGGATGGTGACATAGAGGCGTGGGACTACTGTGGTAGCTGCAGTCTTGTATCCATTTCCCAAAAACTATTTTCATACTGTATCAGTATTTTGCACGTGGGATGATCAGTTATTTGAATTGTTTTGATGCTAATGTTCTATATGAAACTCAATACTGATTGTTCGTCAGCGTTAACCAGCGGGATGTGTCAGCACGAAACAACGGGAGGCACCATTAATAGATAAGGAAATCCGCGGCCCAGTGATACACTGAATTCATCACACGGTTCAGTTAGACGCGGCTCAATTAGACGCCGGTCGATCAGACACGGCTCAGTTAGACGCGGTTTGATTAGACGCGGCTCAATTAGACGCCGGTCGATCAGACACGGCTCAGTTAGACGCGGTTTGATTAGACGCGGCTCAATTAGACACGGTTCAATTAGACGCGGCTCAGTTAGATGTCACCGTTGTAGATGCGAAGTCGCCTTCACACACTTCTGATAATTCTCCGGGGGTGGGGGGGGGCTTCCAAGCGCCCGAGTGTTCTTTTGCGACATCTTACAAGGAAAGGAAATTGATTTTTTTGAATGACAAATTGTGAGCCTTTCTGACTTTCGTTTTGCATGGGCAGATCAACCCAAGCAAAAACACAAAGAATAATAATTGGTAGGAACCTAGTCAATGTCGATTTTCGATAATCAAAGTCGAATATTCTCTTGTAGAGTACAGGGTATGTTGAAATTGGGTTTATCATCAGTAGTCTATCATCATCTGCAAATCCAACCTTCCTTGATATCTTTAAAGAAATCGCATCGAAAAGCTTGTTTATAGAAGTTATCTGCCATGATGCCTCTTTCCATGCTGATTGTCGAAGCTCATGCCATGTATTCTACTGAACAAACGCAGCTAATTGGATCCTCATTATATAACCATAACCCTGTTTTAGCCCACTTTGTAGCCAAGTCACAATGAAATGATATTTATGTTGTAGACGTTTGTTAAGTGATCGTCATGAGCTGGCACGTGCAACAGCGAAACCCTCAGAAATTCTCTGTTGAAAGTGTACTCTGCGTAGCTATGTGAATTATTGAGTTGAATCCTCAGTTGAAAAATGGAAACAGACCTGAATAGCTGCCGTTTCAATCAATATCAGGAATCATCAGCAGACCTAGTTCACATCTCTCTGTTGCAAATCTCAAATTAACCCGGGCATGGCTGCAGCTTTAAATAAGGATTTGTGTCGGTGTTGAGAGATGTGAACTAGGCCTGCTGATGATTCCTGATATTGGATGAAATGACAGCTATTCTGGTCTGTTTCCATTTATGAACTGAGGATGCAACTCAATATTTAATCATTGTGTTTACAAAAAGCAGCTGCCATTAATGTGTTTAAAGTGATACTTAATAAATGCCCGTCAAAATTTCAGTAACTTGATAATAATTGCACTAGGTTTTGAAGCCCAAAATAGAAAATGGATTTCCGCCGCTATCCATATGCATGTGCACATTGAATTCACAGAATGTACTGAAATATTGATAGCGTTCTTATTGTTATTTACCATTGACTTCTATCATCACAAATGATATCTGATCAGTGGTAGACACTTCAGTCATGTAACCTTACATACAGTCTGTAAATTTCTGCAATATTTAGTGAGTTGCATGTTTCACTTTCTCTTGGACTCGTGTGCATGAGTGACACGTGAATCAACACCTGGAATCAATTCACTTGACGACATATATTGAAATGATCCTTGTTGAGACCCGGAAGCACATTATTTGTTGTTATTTATCCCACTCTCATTCTATTTGTGCTGAGTGTTTAGCAAGAATGCAGACTGTGTCTTTTTTAGAAGTCTTAGGTTTGACCCGACCAAGGTTTGAACCAAGGTCTCCCGGACGCAGAGCGAACACTCTACCACACGGCCACAGCGCTAGTTAACAGTTCTGAGTCATGATCTTGTATCAAATGATTAATGACATGCATTATAAATGAATCAATCATGTTGTTTATCAGATGATTTATTCTCTTATTCACTTCGCGTTCTTTTCCCCTTGCCAGTTTTAGTGACTGACAATTTTGATCAGTGTTCTCCCCATGCACCTGATAAACTTCCGTTTTGATAAGTTTTTTAATAAAGTTAACAATTACAGCTCTATGTTGCCAGGACAGCATCGAAGTATCCCTCTTGTCTACCTTAAGCTTGGGTTGTGTTTTGTTCTCGTCATCCTCACAACTGTCCACAATAATATGAAGGATTACCGTTGAATAAATTGATAGAGAGCTCAAGTGTGAGAGGAAATTTACATTATAATCTCAAAGCCATCAATGAGTCTGTATTCTATTGGGGTGATAGTACCCTCAGCAAAACAAGCAGCAAATAATTCAGATTGTACATTCAATAGCATTGCAAGCAATTTAATTAAAATAAGTATTATCAGTGGAGGAATTTGTTATTATTGCATGACCACTTTACAATTATGATCAATTCATTAATTGATTAATCATCATTGATTTAATTCATTCTTGCCCCCTCACAAGCCTAATTCAGGTCTTCTTCGACTGCCACACATAAGAACATCTCGAATACTGTATTCCTTTTCCCTGGACTTCCTTTCTGCTGAATTCTGATAGTCTTAAAACTTCTTAAGTGTGAATACAGGTGCGAGTATGTTTTTGATTAATTCACTACTCTTGTGCAAGTTGATGTCCATCTTAAGTCCTCAGTAAGTTTTCATTATCTGATTTTTCGTTTTTTGTCTCTTTATGTGTCTTTGTCATGCTCCATTTGTCTCCGTCGATTTTCAGTTCAAAAAAATATACGCTTTATGATTGCCCTAATTAGCAGCATTTATGAGACTGTGTTTTAGCTGAAGTTCAGGATTTTTATAAATCAATATGTCACATAATGATTAGAGATAAACACTAGATATCACATTTCAATGTATCCTAGCGTACTACTACTATTTAAATATAATTGCTGAATACTGAGTTGCATCCTCATTTGGAAATGGAAATATTCTTGAATAGCTGCCAATATCATCAATATCATCCAATATCATCAGCAGGCATAGCTCACATCCCCAACATCAACACAACTCCCACTGTAAAATTCACCAACACCCGGAGCAAATTTTGGATACTCAATTAGTATATTAAGTGAATATCGATAAATATCACATTATCAGAGCACGTGAAGGAAGGCCTATCATGAATGAAATATAGGATGGAACTGTTACTTCAAGTGTGAGTGTGAATTTCAATATTTGGTGTGATTATGATACAATTCTCAACACGCCCGCAAGTCATGGGCAAGTTTTCCAACTGGACTATTTGGTAGCCTTGTGTGCAGATTGTACATCGATTTGCTGTCTAAAAGCAGATAAGCTTTTTATTCGACCGTCGACCACAGAGGCATTCCTGTATGGTGAAAAAACACAATTGACAGACAGTAAACAGTTCCGTATTTCACGCCGAAATATGAGTCCAGTTTACGGAGCATGAAGGTTTGAAAAGAAGACAATTTAGAATTGAGACTGATAGAGAAATATGACTGCTGTCTTCGATGGGAATAACTCGTGTTAGCTGCTTTTAGATCGTTTTCAAGTGGCATCTCGCATTGTGGGAGAAGCTTTATTTGAGTTGCCCTGACTGGACCAGTGATTTGTGTATATAAGACCAATTATCTGATGATTGTGTCACATTCAAAGCCCTTGGTACTGTCGGTGCTGTCGGGGTAGTTTTTGGTAATTTTAAAAGACAAAAAAGTGATTCAACATTATCTTTTTTCATGAATTATGACTGTCTGAGAAGTGTAGTAGGACTAATGTGAAAGATCATGAGTGGTATACGAAAGTGAGATGTATCAATCTTTGATGATTGAGAGTCAGTTTGCAGACCTCAAGGTTTTTATTGAACGAATTTTCTTTGCCATAGCGTTTTCAAGCGTTTGTGCTGATCATCAGTGGCATGCAGTCTAAAAGAATACCCTATCGACACGTTTGAGAGAATGAGAGTTAGCAGTATCTAAATCTGATCATATTTTCTCACACAGTGTATAAGATAAAATTGAACAAAGGAGTGCGCGGTGACATGTACAAAGTCAACAGCAGAACATATCAAAGGCAGACCAGCATCCCAGATATGCATGCATACATCTTTGATCCATCCACCTTCTCGTGATTACTTCAAAGTCTTCATGCATACCTCTAGCCTGCGTTTCGCTGAATCTCTGATCATCAAGCAGCACGTCGACGAGAAGAAGATATTGATGTACAATAACTTGGGGTTTGAAGAACTTTTTCACTACAAACTTCCTTGAATTTTTTTTAAATGTGTCGGATAGTGAATTATTTTAAACTGTGCGTGCATCCCACTGATGACGATCGTAAACACTTGAAGATGCTGTGGCTGACAAATTTCTATCAATAAAAAGAATGAGAGTCAGCAGCATCTAAATCTGATCAGATTTTCTCACAGAGTGACCTACACGCGTGCAAGTGTAAATATCCTTGACATTTCAGTTTCTGAGGTCCCGTGTCGGTGGGAATCGAAATGGATGTCGAGTTGCTGCAGTCCCGATTGAGTCTGAAGAAGACATGACGCTGGTGTTCGAATCCCGGTTTGAAGCGGGCAATCTTGAGCGTGCCATCCAGACGTGAGTCCCAATCAATTTTCGGTACTCATCTCCACCCCCACGTTTTCAAACTTGTCTAAAATCTACAAAGATGAATCAATCGTCATCAAACTTCAGGTAGACATACTTAAACACATTTTCTACCCACATGCAAAATTCTATGCAGATTGGACAAGTATTATGTGCATTAGAGACGATAACGTGAAGTGTAGCGATGTCAGCAGCTTGATCTGACTTCGTCTGTTAGACGCATTAATGCTACTCATGTGTGCATTGCTCTCTCTCCCTCTTCGTTTCATCCACTGCTATTTGAAATCTTCCCACGACCACTACCCTACCACACCTTTCTTAAGTTAAAAATGTTAGTATAAGAGATGTGGCCTGGTCATCATCGCATCAAGAGCTGTCGGGAATTGACATTGTTGACCTCAAGTGATTTCTGCTCAGACAATGAGGTCAGAAGAAGTCAGATCAAGCTGCAAACTCGCTGCACTTCATGTTATCGCCCTTAATTTAAAAAGTACTTGTCCGATTTGCACAAATTTTGGTATGTAGGTGGAACATATCCTTACTTACGTACACATGAAGTTTTGTGACGATTGATCCATTTCTACGGATATAAGACAAATTTGAAAACGTGTGGGGAGGGATCATCCATCAGTGCCCAGTTTTTTTCATACCAATTTTACTTGAATGTTTTCATCTCGTTTCAGCGGACCTTATGAATATGACCTTTATCTTCGCCATGATCTCTACACCAGCAAACACACCCAATGGTATTATTTCCGTGTCTCAAATACTCGCGCTAATCGCATGTACAGATTCACTATTGTGAATTTCTACAAGTCAGACAGTTTGTACAATCAAGGCATGCGCCCACTCATGTACAGTACTCGAGACGCTGACCTCCGCAAAGTCGGTTGGCGTCGATGGGGCGGCAATATCAAATATTATCGAAATAACTTGAAGTGAGTGAATCGCAGTGTTATAATCTGATTGTAGACGTTGACTTCACGTTTCAGACTTTCATCATTTCATAGCAGATTCAATTTTTTTGAAATATTTCGAGTTCCGCATCTTTCCTGGTATGTTGAAAAAAATAATTGAAGTGATGAATCTTGTTAAGATGAAGAAATGTTGCCAAGTACGCGACAGTACTGACCAATATGAGCACTGTCTGTTACCAGTTTCCTCATATGAGCCGGTTTTTAACTCTTCCGGATTTGCTGCGGAACAATGGATAGTGAGAAGTTTTCATTTGTTGTCTTCAGGCTTCATCAACTTTCTCGCCTTGTTTTCTCTCTTACTCAGTGTTTTGGATACAGGAGATAAGATCGACAAGCAATTTGCCTAAGATTTCCAGCGACGTGACCAATTGCTGAATTGATAATACAAAATCACATTTTTGTGTTAAAAATTTTATGTACTCAATCTTCCTTGGAGAAGAAATTGTTGAGTTTCTGTTGATTGATCGAGCTTAAAGTGATGTGATGTTCTTAAAAACCGCTTGATTTATGAAAATTCACCACTCCTATCATGAGATATGTGGATTTGAAATCAATAAATTGCTTTTGCACCACCCTGTACGATTAGTTGTTACAAGAAAAGTTAAAATACATGATCGGTGCCTCTCATCAGAAAATGCATGCACGATGTGTACATACCTCAGTGATTTCAGAAAAAATATTTGTTCAATAGAGTAGTGAGCATGCAGACAGACTGTCCTCATGTAAGAATACAACGCACCCACATACATAGTAAAAATTCCAGTTCACTGTAAATTCAATGACATTTGACTGTATACATTTCAGATATGAAACCAGTCGCGGTGATCGACCATTCTACTCTTTAACCTGGACCTGTGTTCTTCCTCATGACAAGGATACAGTCTACTTCTCCCATTGTTACCCGTACACTTACACAGATCAGCAGGTAAGTTTGTCGAACCTGTTTACGAAGCATCCTTCCTTTACTTTGCACTTTTATATCGAATGATGAGGAGTAGGTTTACCTTCCACTTGTACACACTAGTGGACTGTCGTGTTGATATTATGAAGTTTGTCGGTTTTATATATTGAATTTCTACTTAAATAATCCAAGAAAGCCAAACTTTAAACTTCTTTGATTTAGATTACATAAGGGAAATTGAGTTTGCAGCTTTCGAGATTTTTCTTTATTTTAAATGTATTTTGATAATCGCATATCTTCATGAACTTCATGGAACCTTCACACTTCTTGACTCCAATTTGAATTCCAAACTCGGATGAGTTTGAAAAATCCCTGATTAGTCTCGAAAAATGCTTCATGGGAGGACTCCGGACAACTCGATGCAAAGCAAAACCATTTTTATGCAATCAGCACCGATGGATTTCGCCTTCTATCAACAGGCATGATAACGGAATCACATGTTGTTGGAAGAGACGAAATGCATCAGTGCTGATTGCATAAAAAATGGTTTTGCCTTACAATGGGTTGCCTTGAATCCTCTCACGAAACATTTATCATGACTCTGAATTGAAGATATCTTCTCATTCGCCATGAAGCTCATCCATCACATTTTATATAATATTCCACACGTTCTAAATCGACTTCTCTGGTTCACTCACGTCTAGTTAAAGGGTTTTTGAGTTATCACGATGCATTTTCAACGTTATATTTTATAATCATTTTTCTCTGTCTGAAGCTACGCGGAAATTTGAAATGAATGTGATAGCATGTAATTTAAGAATGTGCATTGTGTATCGGCACTCCGATGAAGCAGTTATTTCTGCCTGCTCCTATCCAATTCCTTGCACCGGTCATTTGGCTGGTGCACCGAAATGCGGAAATTCTAATTTTCTTACTAGATATTAATTTACTAAATTCAATTCAAATTTAACTAATTCAGCAAATGTGGAGAGTAAAATATTTCAAGCATAATAAAATCAAAGCACGACATGCTTAAAACAATCAAAGAGTCCAGGAAAAAGGAAGAATGCAAGCTTATAAACAGATAATTAAAATAACTCAATTAATCCAACTAGGAGTCTATTTTCATATTCTTGGCTAAGCTTGATTGCTTAGCTTGATGAAGTTCACGGCATGAAATAACTAACTACTGATGATTTCAAGTATTGTAATTTTCATTATTTTGTGATGTTGACAGGAGATGTTTTTTTGTAATTTCTCTTTTGATTTTGTTTCAAAGAATGCCATTCGAATTTTGATGAAAACGTTGAGTAAAACAAGAGTCATTGGCAAGTATTGGCGAATGAAAGACGCCTATGCAAGTCTGTTTCTGATTCTATAGCATTAAATTCGAATTTTCCTTGTGCTGTGTATAATTGGCATTTAATTTTGTGAAGTATTGACATTTTAAATAGAAAACTAAAACCCTTTCTTCCAGTTTTTCGAAAGACAATTTATGACGCGAAGCAGCTGATTTTCTGGTCATTCACTAACATCTGCTTCAGTGTAATTTCCTAAAATTTTCAGTGCAACTACAGCACAGCCCTAATATAAGTAGAATGTTCGGAGTAAGAATTCATCGGAGTTTTCATCGAACTAGTTAGTTAGATTATCGCGCTTTTTATGGAGCATAAAAAAGTACATCTACGGTCATTTATGTGCCATTAGAGACATAATAAAGCAAATGACAAATTTCACGACAGCGAAAAAATACGAAAGATGCACGACAGCGATCACGATCATGAACTTTGCAGTGACAGTGTAATATGTAATTTAGGAAGTCTGATTTTCTATGATTCATCAAACGTGCATGGTTAATCCAATGGTTACAACAGCATTTCATTTGTATACCTACGGAATGGAGAACGCCATCTGTCCTCACCAGGACTACTTCAATTCAGTATTCAAATTAGTAGGAATTATATTCTTATATGACCGCTGGGATGATTTTCATCATTGCTTTAGGATTCTAAGCTGTTAGATCAGACTAGCAGGTTGAACTACCAAGCATGTTATAGGACTATTATCCACATGAGGAACCTGCAAGTATATAGCCTTGTATATATTGTATATCCAAAATAGTATCCATATTTGCATTGCTATGATTTTTTGGGGCATATTTGTTTTTATTTTTATTCGTTGTACACATTTCGTGTGAGACTTATTATATCACATCAATTTGTATTGCTTATCAGTAGGTAATATCAGTCATTTGATGGCCACTTAGTTAGTACATGCTATTTATTCTGATTGGAATTTCATCACAAGTGTTTATTTTCAATTATTGTAAATTATTGATTTCATTTGATAATGCAACATAATCTGAAAAGCTTTATTTATGATTCATGATACATGATTCATCAGAAAATTCCATTTAATCTAAGTGATTATGAGAAAATCGCGCATTGACTCATTGTTTGGCTTGAACAGTTATGAAGAATTTTATAAGAGGTGAAAATTAAGTGGTAAAAGGTGGTATGTATATTGTCATTTTCCATGAATAGAAGAAAATGTAGATTGCGTAGGTGTTAAGCAACATTTTTAGTAGGATGAATCTCCGGCTCATTTTTTAACACACCAAGATCATTCGGTGCGAATTCCATCACAGTTTTATGATAAATTAAATGCATATTACAAGTTAAAGAGTAAAATGTGAGTCAGATGGAATCCTTCCCTTGTATCTATTTAAAGGCACGGTAGAATCTAGAAAAAAGCATTCAATTCTTCTGTCAATTTCAAGTAACACTGCGTTGAATAGACATCTAAGAATAACACACTGATAGACGGCATCTGACTTTTCACGTTTTATCTGTATACAGTGTGAAAGGCGAATGATTCATTTTTTTGCAGAATACCTATACTTTGACTCCGCTCGATCGATCACAAAACTGCCCTAACTATAGTACTTTTGGATGCAGAAACAAAGTAGGCTTACACTGTCCGAAGTGCAGACATGCATTTCGCAAATCACATTCCTCGTCGATGAAGCATTGAAGAAAGCTTGGAATCATCGATGTCACGGCTTTGTCTGACGCAATCTTCTGTCATCTATAGATGCGACATATAATGTTGTTTTCAGACCACAAGATTTCGAGAAAGATCACCCCTGTGAGCACATGAATATAAAATGTGTGTACATCTCTAATACGTCAATCATAAATATATTGCGTTTTGACATGTGCACTCGTAAGTGCCTAAAACTGAAACTTGTGAGGAGTAACCGACGGAATTAATTATTTTCTTTGTAATTGTTTCACAGGCAAATCAGTAAAAGCAAGAAATTGTTTCTTGCTCGACGTTTTGTATTTCTTGTTCATGGACTGTTAATTAGATTATTTTGATCAATAACCATGAATGTGAATGCAATGGTCTCCGTGTCACAGTGGTTAAGTACTTGACCTAGCGTTGAGTCCCGAAAGTGTCATTGGAAGTCGACAGGAAGGGCATCCGGATTAAAAATATCACAATGCTCCAATTAAGAGTCTGACTATGTTAGTACCGTCGAAGACCCCAGTATGGGGGAATAGTGACATTAAACCATCAGACTATGAATATGAAATCCGAAGCTTCTTGGAAGAAAAAGTCTTATTGATTATCATGTGAAGCTATTGCAAGAAATTATCTTTCATTAAAATTAAATTCTTCTTTTATATATCCTGACAGGGGGAACTGGAAGTTAATATTCAACCTGAATTGATCAGTCAGCGCATCAATTTACCTGAACATGGATGTTTTTAGAAACATCTTTTGATTATGTCTTATCTAAGGAGGAATGTAGCTGTACTCACTCACTCACTCCTCGTTTAACTTCCTTGAATTCCGTGACGAAGTTGGACGGTTGATGGCTCGTCTCCACTTGCTTCGGTCTGCTGCAAGATCTTCATTTATTTGGAGCTTCTTCAGATCTTCCGAGATGCAGCTCCTCCACGACTTTTTCGGTCTTCCTACTGGTCGGCGACCGCTCACTTCCATTTCTTCAACCTCTCTCACAATGTCCTCCGACCTCTTCACATGCCCAAACCAGCGAAGTCAGCTTCTCCGGATCAGCACTTCCAAGTCCTTCAGACCACACCTTTTCACTACTTCTTCATTTGGGATCCTGTCTCTCCATCTTACACCAGCCATAGAGCGAAGCATCGTCAAGTCACACGTTATGGCATGCATCAATTTGCTTGTGAGAGGCCATGTCTCCGAACCGTATATCAGGACAGATCTCAATCAAGATTGATAAATCTGCCCTCTGCAGTGTAACGGTATTCCCTTGTTCGTTAGGAGGCTGGCGAGTTCCCTCCATTTTGACCATGTCGCCGCAATGCGAGTCCTCACCGCTCTCTCGACACCTGCATCCCTGTCAAGCATGTCCCCAAGATAACAGAAATGCTGAACTTCTTGCACAATGCACTCATCCAATTGAAGCGTGTCGTCATCATCTTCGTTGTCTTCGTGTCCTCGGATACACTTTGGGCATCTAAACGAGGACGACGCCCTCACTGAGGTTAAACCGGAACATCTGAAATGGCACCAGCTATTGCACGCCGTGCACAGAATCGAGTTCTGACCGACGCCTTTTCCGCAACAATGAGTAATTATTGTGGTCCTCATCAATGGATGGTTATCAGAAAATATTAGAATGGCATTTTAGTTTGTTTTTAGAACAGAATCTGATGCATAGATACAATTTCATCTTTCAGTCGTTCTCCACGTCATTTTACTAATGAAAATCAGAAGATTTGGATTATCGTGAGCACGTGGACATTTCATGCGGAGCAGTGAATGAGAGCATTTCATGGCTGCATTATTGAAATGTTCCTACATCCAATTCTCATGCTTACTTTAGAAATTAGAAATTTGTTGAAAGATTCAGTTGCTAACTTTTTGTGTAGGAAGAGGATTCATAAGCCAAGCATTTAATTCAGGCATCGATATTATGAATTTGGCTATTTCACACACTTCAGTTTTCATATCCTTAAGGAAGTAGTCTGATAAACAAAGAATCTGTCTATCATCGAAGTGTTCCTTTCAGCGGTATCTCCTTAATCTCTACAATGATCCAGTCCGGTCCCGAATATGCAAACAGCGAGTGCTGTGTCGAACGCTAGCTGGGAATTTGGTTTACCTTTTGACGATCACTTCAGAGACTTCCTGCCCCGAAGAAGCGAAATCCAAGCGTGCCATTGTCATCTCTTCTCGTGTGCATCCCGGTGAAACCAACGCAAGTTGGATGATGAAAGGCTTCCTTGACTATCTTACTGGACCATCTCCAGACGCTAAGGTATTTTGTCTACTATTGGCGTACAGAATATTCAGTAGTAGATTGTTATAGTTAAGATTGTATTGCAGAACTCAATTATCATTTGTTTCAGCTACTTCGCGATAACTTTGTCTTCAAAGTGGTTCCCATGTTGAACCCCGATGGCGTCATTGTCGGAAACTATCGCTGCTCCTTGGCTGGTCGAGATCTAAATCGTAACTACAAATCTGTTCTCAAAGAATCATTTCCATCGGTGTGGCATACCAAAAACATGGTGAAGAAGTAAGTTGTGAAATAAATGTCACTGAACATGAACATGTCCTGATTTCTGTTTCCCACACACAGACTGATTCAAGAACGCGATGTTCTAATGTATTGTGATCTCCACGGGCATAGTCGGAAGCAAAATGTGTTCATATATGGTTGTGAGAGCCGAGACCCGAACGAGAAGCGATTGCAGGAGAGGATATTCCCTGCGATGCTTAGCAAAAATGCACCGGACAAGGTCAGTATCTTAATCACTACATCATTCATTCATTGTGGATGGAGGACAGAGTTAAAATATTGAATTTGAGCGAAGTAAGACAAGCTTCTGATTTCAGAATGTGCTGTACAGAGATTCACTCAATCTCATCTTCAAAATAAATGGAAAATCGTTAATGCAGAAAAGATGAACTTTGAAATATATAATTTGCATAACAATACAGAAGACAAATAAGAAACCAGATATTCATAGCTTCTTGAACTCGTCCTAATTGTCCAAAATAAGTAAGAAAATAATAAATGAGATTGGAATCAACTTTTTATGTGCTCTGTTGTTGTCCTTTTTCATGTGAACAGTTCGCATTAACCTTGTTGATTTCATTCTTCGAGATTTTCCATTGATTTTCCTTAAAAATACTTCGACAAAAGTATTTCTCGATGTAGATTGAGGCAAAATACTATTTTGAGAGCTTTCGAGTGAATCTGTCATTCGTCGTCAGGTACGAAATGCCCATAGTGAGACAATATGACAAGCAAGGACGTAACTATCTGTCAAACACAGTTAATAGTTCGTCCGCACTGACAGTAGACAGCCATAGATATCTACGAGCCATAAAAAAGGTAAAGCAATAGACTCGTATGTGGCAGATATCTATGGCTGTCTACTGCTAGTGCGGATGAACTATGAACTGTGTTTGACAGTTGCGTCCTTGCTTGTCATATTGTCTCACTCTGTGTATTCGTGCCTGACGACGAGTGACAGGTTCACTCGAAAGCTCACAAATTATCGTTTTGCCTCAATATACACGTGCATCGAGAAAAACTTTTGTCGAAGTACTTTGAATAAAGTCAGTCCGCATTAACGGCGAAAATGTATGCAATATAAAAATTTGGCAGTTTAAGCTTTTCCATCCAAGGCACAAGTAAGCAAGAGAGTGTTTGAGGTGAGCAAGATTATCTGCTTTTCTTACATGAATAAGGAATGTGATAATAACAGTGATTGATGCCTGATGGGTACTGAATAGTCCATTTGACATTTGGATGAAGCTTGTCCACTGCATTAGGAATGAATGAAAAATCTTCTTATGACTTGGTTAACGTAGAATGTCAAGCATGTAGCAGTGATATCGCCTCAAGGTGGGCGATATCGCCTTGGGAGCGATGAAACGATTCTGAGGGTCGAAAATACTTTAGGGGTGATGACAGAAATTGACACTTGAAAAATATTTAAATTGATCATTTTGGGCCTAAATGTAGATACACTTTTACGTCTCATGCGAGTAGTGAATATGACGTTCAATTTATTTTCCTTATTGTTAACATATTGAAGAAGAAATAGTTGGGAGATAATCTGTCCTTCTGTATAACTCTGTCAATTATTCTCATTATTGATCTAAAACGTATTGACCACAAAGTAAAGGACACTGGTGCACTCAAAAAGTTTCTCCGTAAATATGGATAATTGACTCACAAGAGTGATGTTTTCTGATTCCAAATATTTCCCCCTTCATTTGACATACGGTACATTAGATAAAATTGCCTAAAAACAGAGTTAGAAATTAAATTAAGTTAAACTCATTTTGTGAGCTCACAATGCTATGCTCGAGCTAAAATTCATATCAATTATACAGGAATTGTGCAGGCTACTTAATAAGCAAGATCACCATTACATTTATGATGACTGAAGCAGAAAACACTTCTTTACTTGAAATCAATTCGGAATCCTGTTGATTCATGTATGTTCTGGCAGTGGACTATGTTAAAGTGTGGAAACAAAAATCAAATAGAAATTCTCTCCCAAAACCGCTTTTATACCCGCAAAGTTTATTTTAAACAGAATTTTGCCGACGTTTCGGTTCCTGACCCTTTTTAAAGGCAATAGAACATCGAATTCGAAGATTCAAACATTGATTTCATGGAGTTCAACTCATTCAGTATTGTGTATCTCGCGGGTTGTGTATCTTGAAATTTCGAAATGGTTTCGACGTGCCCTTTGGCCTTGTGGTAGAGTGTTCACTCTGTGTCGGGGAGACCTCAGTTCAAACCTTGGTCGGGTCAGACCTAAAGCTTTTAAGATAGGCACACTCTGCATTCTTGCTACACACTCAGCACAGAAAGAATGATAGTGGGATAAAAGACAACTCGGCCACATGGAAGAAAGGCTCCGTGCCACAACGTTGATTTTTATTTTATTTTTTACGTGGATCATTTTCACACAAATACTTTGACAAACTCATCACTACTTTCACTTTCTCCTTGCAGTTTCATTTCGACAGTTGCAAATTCAAAGTGCAGAAGAGCAAAGAAGGAACTGGGCGTGTTGTGATGTGGAACATGGGCATTGACTACAGTTTTACCATGGAAGTAAGTCGGAAATAATCTAAACAGTTCTAATCTAGATAATCTAAGAAGTTGCCAAGCAAAGTGTGAGACATGAAATGGTGATTGATGTAAATTCATCAGCTGATGAGGTGAAACCAGAAATGGTGAAATATTGTGAATCGATTAAATTTAGTAACAGCATCTGCTCTTGCAAATTCGAAATACTTTTCATCTTTTATCACGTCATCAGACAGAAAAGTGTCAAACCAGTAAAAGAGGGAGCTAATCGTAGTTATATCACGATTCTGATGGGATATAATTGCATCGACATGTGATACGTGCGTCGCAACCGTCTCAGGTCGACGAGTTCTGTTCAACAGGTGACTGATGGCGTGAGGATGTAATGGAACGAAACTTTATTGACGTTAATTACATTCGTGAATTACAGGTAATGAATGGTACATTAGTAGTACCTTGAGCTGTCTTCTGTTTATGAAATCTTAAAAGATTTATTTATTGTTATCGACGTCTAAGATGCTAATCGATTTAATGTTCATAAAGTTGTGTGCGCGGAATGACGACTGCGGATTCAGTGACATCAATGGTGGACTGAACACACGGCCTGAATCTTTCACATGGCATTGTGCAGCTCTTGACAACTTCAGGCCTGCACGTCTGCAGGATGAGATCGCTTGTCTTTCATAAATAGCTGGGATTGAAAAGTCACATGTATTTCCAATGGAGAGATTGCGACATAGTGGTCACAAACACATTGAATGCGGGTGAAAGTCGAAGAGGTATGTCTTTAATGTGACTTCTTTTTAATTGATTATTTTGGTCTCCGTGGCACAGGGGTTAAGTGCTTGGCCTACAGATCTTTCGGTCGAGAGGTCGATCCCCGAAAGTGTTATTGGAGGTCGGCAGGAAGGGCATCCGGACTGAAAGTACCACAACGCTCCAGAAAAGTCTGACTGTCAGCACCGTCCGAACCCTCAGTAAGGGGGAGTAGTGGCATTAAACCATCATGGTTTTTAATTTGTACAGAAAGCATCTGTAAGTTGCGCTCTTTCATATCAGTGGTCGTTCGAAAAGATTGAACGAAGTGCAAGTGAATATAGAGATCTTATCCGGAGAGAAAATGGTGCATGTTTGCTGAAATGACTATGAAATGTTGTGAAGTCATTTCACATGTGAGGGTTACAGCCAAATAAGAGAGATTCTAAAAAATAGCGTCCACGCTTTCGAAAGAGACTTGTAGATGCTTCCTGTACTAATCACATTGAAAAACATTCATCAACTTTAACCTATGACCAATAATTGACAAAAATCGTGCTTCTACCCGATATGTCACAAAGTTTTTGGGAATGCTGTACTGGTACATGGAATTTTCTATCTTAACTATTATGACAGACAAGCGATCTGATCAGGCAGACGTGTAACTTTGCAGTTGTTAAGAGGTGTAAAGTGTTATGTGAATGCTTCAGGTACGACTTCATCACCTGCACAGCTTCGTATCAGCTCCCGGACCATTGCTCCAATGTGACAGCGATGTCATCGTCCTCCGGAAATCCAGGTGCCGAAACCCCTAAATGCCACAACGTCCACAAGATCCGCCTTTATCAGCCACTCCACCGGAGCACCGTCTTTCTAAAGAGTCTCTTTGGCTTCGGATGTGACAATGAAATGTGAAGAAAGCTTTTCCGCTTGTGCATATCGATTCTATCTTAATGTTTGTACATGCTTTACATTTCAATGCGGATAAAGTTTCCTGGTAGAATTGCGATGTGTCAAACACGGAATTTCGTGTGGTCATCACCAACATTTAATCGTTGAACTAAATGGTTATCACGAAATTTCTTCTCCAATGTGACTTTGCATACTGTGATTAAAAGTACTTCATAATCAACCGGCACTTTTCATGTTAAGCCTGCTGCATTTCAAGCATTTCTGTTGACGTCATACGCATAACTTGAATAACAGAAATGAATCAGCTATTTATCATTCACAGATGATTACGTCTGAGTAATCAATGAATGGAAATAGTTGTCATTCAGAGTCCATCGATAATTGCCGTTGAAGTTCTAAATTAGAATGATTTCGGAAATATTGTTTATTTGTTTGTTGAAATAAGGAAAATAATGTCATTCACTGTAGCAATGGAAATCTATTTATAGCTTAATTATAGGAAATCATTCCGTCATTAATATATTGCATTTCCGATGAAACGTGTGCTTATAACGGAATGCCCAAATTCTATATATGGTGAATAATTGTGTTAGAACATGGATGTCATATTAATGACAACTAGATAATTGATGCGAGATTGAAGAATGAAGATCTTTCATGTGAACATCTCTGATGATGCAGGCGACTCTCGTATTCACTATTTCCTTTCTTGCTCTGAAAATGAGGATCATTGAATGAGTGAAGCGAAAGTGCGAACTCACTGAGTTTGAAGTCTGGAGAACTCATAGAAATTGACAACAATAAAACCTCTAGAATGGAAATTAAGCTTCATGCAATGCACAATAACGGCACAAAAATCGCACGCATTTTCACTTCAATGCACCTGTCAACGTCTGCATCATTGGGTTAGAATCAGTCACATGAGTAAATCGAAGCTTCTAATTGGTTCTTCATGCCCAAACTTAGTTCCCCCGGATGTGCCGCGACCTTGAGTCAATTTCCATTCTAGCAAACTTCAGATAAACAGTTTATTTCTATGGGAGAACTCCTCTTGATAATGACCAAGTTCCCTTTAATCAAAATACACAACTAACACTTGGAAATCAAATGAACACCGATTTTTCTGCGACTGCTTTAATAATGTTCTGTTTCTATCTGATGATGCTCGTAGATATAACATGTAGAATTAAATTCATCAGTTTTCAACCCCATCCCCTAATTTCTTCTTTTATTTTCTACCATGAATCACATTTGGTCAGCATCATCATCATCGTTCCATGTATTCATTCAGATGCATTTTTTTGATGTTGCAGATGGAAATAGTTTGAATAGTTGGTCTGTGGTTGTTGTTCAATCACTAGGTTTCAGTCGTCATATTTTTAAGATTTTATTTCTTTACAATGTCAGCGCCAATAATCTGAAATTAAGTGGAAGCATTCTGATGTTATGATTCAAAAGCTTGATGGCAAGTGCATTAGTTTCTGTGGTTCCCACACTCAAGGAACATGAATATCCTGAAAATTCTTGATTTCTCTTGGGAATTGGTTGGATAGGTAGTTCGTTTCAGCATAAAATTCATTCGGCGAAAGCTTCTGGAAATGAGGAATGCAGATATTTCTGGTGTGAAATAATCTGATTTCTTGATAACCTCCAGACCTACAGCCATTTCGAGGCATTGTTATCAAGATGTAACTGGGATATTGGCAATGTACGTCGGCAGAAATTTAATTTGTTGTCAAAATGCCTCTACTAGTTATCAGGAAAAGTAAACTGTAACGTTTCGGCAGCTGAGACAAACTTTAATTTTCTTCGAATTAAAAATTAAACTTTAAATATTTTTACAGCATGCAGCAGACCTCTCTGTAACAGACAAACGAAAGATGCATGAACAGGACATAAAAGCTTTCGAGTTCGCTTACATCTCATGTGATGTTAGCAACTCTATAGACATTGACACTGTCTGCATTAATGCTGTAGATACGATGCATTACCGTAAAGGATGACACTCATTCGTTATCAAAGTACATCCCTAAAAAGTTGAAGTACACCAAGCATTTTAAATTGAAACGTCACCGATCCAAGAAACGCAAAAGATCGTTTTCCCCTTTACAACTTTACTAGTCAACAGTGATCTAAGAATACAATACGTCGTGATATGATATGTAATTGACAAAATGCTTAACTGATGAATTTGTGTACTTTTGATTACCATTGCTTTTTTGAAAAATATACACGCTGTTATTATTATTGTATCATTGTATTGTATTGCATTAAATTGCATGGCTGCAGCTTCTGGACAGAATGCATACAGTGTGCATATCGATCAAACAAAAATATGGAAACCGTATTAATTCCTGGGTCTTACGTAAATTCTGATCTAAAATTGCAATTTTTCATTTTCTTTTTCGAAACAAAGTAAATTTTACCGAAAGTTTCCATTTAATTATTATCAATGTTCCTTGTTTGAGTTAATGATTTTGCATTCCTGTATTCAATCTCATTTGCCGCGGATGTGGAATCGTTCGCAGAAAAAAGGTCAAGATCTGGCCCTGATATTATTGTTTATCATCATCGACACGCTTAATCATGACATGATTGACAAGCACTACTGCTTACTTAATCAGAGTTTCCGCATATCAGGGCAAAAATGAACATTTTTCTTTATCGGAGCGAAATTTTCATAAAAAATGACTTTTCTCTCTCGGAGCTTGATGACGTCTAATTCTTTGATGATTTCATTCATCCACGATAAGCTCCGACAGCGAAATGTCGTGTGGTTTTTCAATGAAAGTTTTGCATCCGCTGAGGAAAGATTTCTGTTTTCTTTTTATGGTAAGCAAGTAGTACGCACCAAGTTGGGAAACAGCCGGTATTTTGGCAGCCGTAGTCGGGCCGGGCTGGGCCAGGACTGGACGAGGCTGGCAGCTGGTCAACTTTGACGGTTAGACATCATTCCTGCCACGGTGCTCTTCTTGCACTTATTGGCGTGTATGAATATAAATGCATGGCATACATGAAACATAGGAACTGGTGGTCTTCAGGTACTTTGGATAAGCAGGAGTCTTGATGAAGCGTACCGTACGTCACTGATTTTCATCTATTTCTATCCAATTTGATCCTCAATCTGGTCATTCGACAAATAGTCGCACTTTAATAATATATTTCTGTGCGTGTATTGAAAAAAATTGAACAGTACATGCGCGTAATGACTTATTTCCCAATCTCATGAGTTGTAGGCCTGCGCTGTAATGTATGATGATAGTGACTATTTTCAAAGTCAGCTATTGATAACAGAAAGTGGAACTCAAGCGGGCATGACAATGATGCAATAGGATGAACAAGATGATTATTGACTGAGTGCTGATGTCATCAAATGTTTTGTCTCCGAAAGTGAATCTTTAAATTTGATTTGGAATGATTCACAGAAGTGACATTTGCCTCCTCACTTGTGAAGGATTTCCAATGTTTTCGAAGTGAATTCTCTACGAAATACAGGTATGTAAGTTTAGATTGATCCCCGCGAGTTGACGTGTAAAAGGCTGGAACAACGGGCTCACAAGGATTCAGAGCAACATATCCTTTGAAGATCTTGTGGGTGTAAATCAGTTTTCCTCGAGACTGTCAGTCGGCTGTTTGGCTAACTTTACATGTCGCAATGTGTAATTATTTTGACTGACTAAACAATTGATTCTATGTAGAATGAATGTCACCAACAGTCGACGTAGGCCTCACTAAAATAGATGACCGGCTGGACTTGAAAATTAATTGAATGCGGCTGGTTCCAACTGGTACGTACTATAGAAATGACCTTTCCGTTTCTGACGATAGAATCCATGTAGGCTAATCAATAAATGTAGATGACAACTTCAGTATCACATGCAGTGAGGAGAATGAGAGAGTTGAAGTGTAAATAATGGCAACGATCTCATCCAAGGCATTTGCCGGAACTCACATTTCAGTGCAAATGCGTGAATCATTTTTGCGGCTGACCACTCATCAACATCATGTGCTTGTTTCGTGTGTGACTGGTGACGAAGAAATGATTAATTTCCTGAATGATTGTACTTCATATCACAATAGCTTTGCAGTCAGCTGTTCAGCTACTGTTTTTAGAAGTGGCAGGACAGATGCAGGAATTCTCCTTTTTGTGGTTGGAAGGAAGCTTAGAAAGACCATGGTAGCGTCTCATTTAAAGTCATCCGACTTATTATTCAGAAGTAGATAGCATGTTCATATCCCAAATGTATTGATTAGATGAATTAATGAGAGTATACTGCATGTCGTATGATTGCTTTCTTCAACGCCACCTTCGACTTTTGTCGAATTGAGGAGTTAGTGTCATTGTATTCGTGTCCTACCATACATTTCTGTTCGGTCTTCTTCAGCATACACAATAACAAAATGAGTTGATGAATGTTGGCAATGGTTTCTGAAAGTCCTTTATGAAAGAGTGCATGCATTCTTTCCCCTACTATCACAACGATGCAATGAGTTATAACTTATTAGCAACGATGTGATAAGGACTTCTAAAGGTCTAAGCGCTATTTGAGTATATTGGTAATCATACATGAGAGCGATGATTGATTCTGAGATGTAATACAAGCATGATTCACATACTTCTTGTTTATAATATCATCCATGGAAGTGTAGTGTTATAGTTGGTTATTAGTCATCGAGTTGCGAGTGAAGCAAAGGACTTAGCAGATCACGCTGAAAAGATGCTTTTGATTGTGATCATACCTCTTATACTCGTGCATCAAGTATTTTCAAAATATAAGTATGTAGAGTTCTAAATCGCACGTTCTTGTGGCAGTCCACACAAATCATGTAAAAAATCTTCCGACGCTGGGAAGATCTGTAAGATTGCATGTATGACGGTGAAAGGGTTAGCCAACCTCAATTAGAACACTTACCAACATTGCATTTGCTTCATCCTAAGTGAACAAATTCAACCTGAGATAACCTGAGGATTGAACTGATCCCTGTGTTATGAAAGCGTTTTCCTTTGTTGTAGGCTTTCCGGTAGGAGAATACATGCAGTGTATGCTGTTTCAAGGAATTCAAGTCGAAATTTCTCTCAGAAAACAAATACATTAATAATTTGCACCGACATAGACAGAATTTTGACACCATTCGCAATGGATGCTTTGTCGAAGCTGTCAATCGCTGATGAATTCATTCGTTGCTTTCGAACTGTTAATTGGATTCTCCTTATATTACATGATGATAATAACTAACTACGTTGGGTGATTATTAGTTCAACCTCCACATATTTTTGAATTGACGAAGGCCACGGACGTAGGCCAAGGACTATACTGGTATTAATAGTAATAGGGGCTTTAATTGATTTTACACATTTGTGTATGATGGGCCTACTGTATGGCTATATTTTGCGCCGATAGACTGCTCTCATTGCTTGAATTCGAGAGAGGCAAGGTCAGACTGAAGATACAGCATGATGAACTGGTCAGTACAATCCGAAAACATTTGTAGCGCATTGACTAATGTCAACGATTACATTTTGTTGGAAGAGGGCTTAATGGGATCTATTGGGATTTATTGAAATTGGGGTGGATTTTTGGTAGCCCAATCCCAATCCGAATCGTAATAGCTATTGGGATCCCAATTCGGATCCCAATCCCAACGGCAAGCCTGCTGATTTGTGAACTGCTGGGGATTGCTGCGCTAATGATTTTGTTTTTTATCTGTGTGCTGGACATCGTCTTCCTCGCCATCAGTGGGTCCAATTGAACAGGCTCCAATATAGAGCTCGAATATTTGCTGTTGACATGTTTCGCTGGAGACTGAGGAATTCTGCTAATTACACTTGCGGAGCAAATTTCCAGATCCATCAACACATCACGGCGGAATGTCCGCTGTTTAAACTCTCCTGTGCTCCCTCACCGATGTGAATCATCCTATATACATGTATATATGATCAGTGATTCAATCGAACTTATTTCATCACTTTTTTCAACATGCATTCATTTTAGGTGCATGCATTAACTACGGTTTCAACATTTTACCGGCTTGCACGTGGTGGTTGCGTACTGTGACGACGCAGCTGTGATGACGCTGCAATGACTAAACTATGATTACAATGGAGAGAATCAGATGAAACGCTGCTACAGCAAACAGAACGTAACTGCTTATTGTTGATAAAATTAGTAACAGGTTGCGGTTGATTTCAATGCACTATAAAAAATGAAATATGCCGACGTGGAGATGCGGTGTCCTGGTGTCATCTTAAATATTTAGATCGCTGACTAAATTACCGTCGTCATCATGATTTGCCCTTTGAATCATGACCAGTGTTGAAATAAATTTGAATATATCAACTAATTAACCTATCAACTTTGAATTTGATAGGATTGAGGCGTTCTCGAATGTTAGAATAATTTCAATTACTTGAAATTGTCAATAAATCTATTAATTGGAAAATGAAGCAAGTATTTCCATTGATTTTATTATATCAAAGATATCCCGTATGAAAGAAACTGTCAAAATTAAGACTTAATAATTCGTGGGTCAGTTATTGAGATTCTGAAATTGCAACATGGCGATTTAGTTTTCGCTTCAGACTACCTAGACGTGTCACAGAGGTTTCCATTTCTCGTACGAAAGCATGATTGACTTCACATTTGCAGTCTATCTACGTTTGGCAAAAATTATTTTATAGAATAAAAAGAAGTATATGTCACAAACTCAATGATAGGTCGGTAAGTAGTCAACGAAGTACGAGCATTACGTCTACTTCTTAACTTTTAACTTAGTTCCTTTGAAAATAATGAGCGGTTTGTTGAGACATAGTTTTTGACAACTTACTCCAGTGATATTATCTTAAACATGTTTTTAACTCATCACCACATAATTTGTCATTCATTGATAAGTGGGTGGTTTGGTAGTATTCGATTCTGAATAGATCTTGGTCAGACATTTAGACTATAAATATTTTGGAAAGAGCCAACTTTTTTTATCCTGCCTCATGGCTCTCTTATCTTCTCTCTCTTGCACTTCTATATCTTCTTTTTTTAATCTTCTATTTTCTATTTCTTATCCAACAGCTGAATCAGTCTAAATTTCAAATTTTGCTTGTATCGATATTCCTTGCCTGAAGATAGCTGCTGGTGACAGCTGAAATATATCGCTATTGTTAATTAAGTATATTAAGATCAAAATAATTTGGCAGTATTTGACTGTCTCTTTCGCAATAGAATTGTATTATACAAGGTGAAGATGCATGGGTGAAGGTGTATCATATATTTCAATGCATACAGGCAGTGCAATGATATGGATATTCATCGACGTTTATTTCTTTCTCTGTTCTGGCCGTATGAATAGAGTGCTTGCTTAGCGCTCTAGCTGACCTGTGTTCGAATCCTTGTATGACAAAGTTGTAGTGGAGAAGTTGTCATGCACTTAGACTTGATTTGCGTCAGATTGGCGCTAATTTTTACAAGCATATGCGCTAAAAATTCTTGTTTTTATGAAGTGACATTATTACAACTTTCCATGAGAGATGTGATTTGAGTATGCATGATTTCCACAATATTGAAATGACCACGTCAACTTTGTCAGATGGCAGCTGACATGATCGCTGTTTGAACTAAGATCGTTACCAGAGAAGTCCAGTATAACAATAGATTTGTATCAGTCGTTGATTTCAATCCTCAAAATTCAGTTTTCATTAGAAATAACATTGCACATTGCTGACGGGAAAACAGGGAAAAGTGGATGTGCATCAGTTGAATTTGTCAAGAAAATGGTCGAAATTATTTTCGAATTTCCGATAATTATTTTTTCGAGTGGTTCATTCGACTTTCCCTTATCGATGCTATCTTCATCCCACAGGCTACGTTTTGCGGCTCAGATCTGGACGACAAGGATGGACATCATTTCAGCAGCGCAGATTTCGAGACGATGGGATATCACTTCTGTGACACTCTCCTCGATTTCTGTGACCCAGTCGATACTAAAGTAAGTCAGTCCGAGAATCACCTCCATGTCATCGTCTGTCGTTTATTCATGTTGCATGACTCTTTATCTAGGACTGTGTGATCATTCAAGGAGGGGTGTGGATGTCTTATGACTTTATGCTACAGTGCTATGCAGTTGTCGTCTTAAGTCCGAGGATGTTTTGAAAAGAGGAGGTTGTGGTGAATAGAGACGTGAACATAAACCATGACGTTCATTAAATACTAACCTGCTTCTGAATACATTGTGCTATCCTACAAATTGTTCTTTCGAAGCAAATTTAAATGTGCCATGTCGAAGTATTTCTTCCACTCACGAAATCATGTTTTTTCTGATACCCTTAATGAAGTCGATTAATGAAGAATAAAAGCGATTAAGTCGATCTAACTGATCACATTTGGGAATGTTTAGATAATTTTATGAATAGGATTTTAGTACTTCATTCTTGACTCACTATAGAATTTCTTAATCTCTGCCTCATGATATCTATGAAAAAGATATTCACCAGAATATACGAAGTGCGCTCATTATTCACCACTGTTGAGATTGGTTCTAATATGTCACTTAGCAACTAAACGTCAGTATTGACTATTTTGTCATCTGAAGAACTACTTGCTAGTTCTTAAGAGTTTCACTCAACAATTTCTGACCCAAATATTTTCTAAAACTGCAAAAAGAGATGAGCGATTTCTTGAATTGAAGACGATGAGGTTGATAGCGCGAAGTTCGATAAGTTATGCACGCTTAACTGAGAACTCATCACATCTAACTGATGTAAAAGAAATTCGTGTTCATATGGTTGATTCTTAATGTTGATTATGAAAATAACTTTGGAGGAATTAATTAGCTGTGTAATAAGCTGTGAATGTTCGATTGTGATGACAATCAATTGTGTTCGATTTGTGAGTACTCAGAAAATGAAGATTTTCTTGACAAATTATGAAATATTTCTTTTTATCAATGAAACTGAGAATAACTCAGTATTTTTGACTGCAACATGCCCTATGGGTCTTAAGGTCTTATTTCATTGTAATTGTGGTGACTCTTTTTTGAATGGTTTCACATCTCAGTCAAGCATAAAGATAATGCTGATACTTCGCCTGAGACTGCGTTTGCACGTGCAACTGCGTGTAACACGCGCTGACACTTTTCGATCCATGATGAGTCAGAAAAGAATGGACAAACAATAGAAGTAAATGCATGCCTTCAATAATCGTGCTTCGTGCGTCACCAGACAATAGCAATTTCATGAGTGGTGATAAAGAGAAATGCATTTATTCATCAGCTTATTAGCTGACGTTTTTTTACTGACACTCAGAAGATAATAAGCTGGTGAGAACAATGTACTTTTCTTTATCACCATTCACGAAATGGCTATTGTCTGGTGACGTACGAAGCACGATCATTAAAAACATGCATCTGCTTTTATTGTCCATTCTTTTCTGACTCATCATGGATTGAAAAAAATCAGCAATCAAGTTGCACGTGTAAACACGCTAAGAAATTGAGATTCGTGATTTGAAGCCTCACGTCAATCTTTTTATGGTGGTGGACATTTTTACTAGTGTGCATGTAATTTTCTCGAGTGCGGCGTTGATAACCCATTTTGATTGATCACACAGTTCTATTTGGTGTTGGTTCATGTCATTTAAAGATCATTTCATTTCCTTCTAAACTATTAATTCTCAACTGCCAACGACATGTGTAAGAGAACTAAAGTGTCAAGGTAATTATCCGGCTATGATTTTCAGTTTTCGCGATGCAGTGTGGCACATTTTCATCTCTTAGCACTGAACCTCTGTTGGGTTTCCTGTAACCTCATCTTTTCACAGATATCACACTCTTTCTGTTCCCTCTGCGAATCCTATTATATATTTCATACATGTTAGTTTTTCATTACATGCGTTCTGTTCATCTCTTTGTCAATGTAGCTGATCAATGAAATTGCCTGGAAATTACTATTAGACATTCAAGATGCGACAGAAGTGACTGAAGCCACAAAGGTGGAATACAGCTCAAATTAATTCATTTTTGTGACAAAGATCTTATTGAATCCTTTGCTAAAAGCTTAGAATGATTTAAATTTCATGATGGTATGAGTTAAGGTCGGAGTATAATATATCTATGGCATTTAGATGCATTATCCGAACATATAGAAATTACATTGATCATGCACATTCCTTCAATAGTCGTGTAACTTTGTTATTCAAGCTGTGACGTTTCATCTCATGGCTTTGTAACTATCCGGGTTCGACCTCAATTTGTTTATTGCTGTCTGGGAAGTTAAGTCAGTTTTCCCATCGTTCTGGCGATCTTTGAATCCACGTTAGCTTGTGTATTTAGAGTACGACACTATTCGGCATTTGTAGTTGCGAATTGATCAAGGGAACATCAGAGGTAAAGATGTCATGACTGTCATTTAATCTTAGAAAGAATTACGGCTAGCACACGTCGGTTACGTATCATTGAATTTTTATTCTTGCGAATATGTGGTCATGTCATTTGCATTGCGCTAGATAGCTGAACTGTGATCAGGAATGACTGTATAGTGCTGTCAATAGTAGTATTTGGATTTCTGTGGTGCAATTGCTTATAGGCTTGCCTTGTGACCGTCAATCATGCGCTCGAAGCAACGAAGGTATCATCTTCAGCAAAATCGGACCATTTCCGCCGCGTGCCAGTTCGTGGGGGGGGGGTGCTGGTGGTAGTAACATGAGGACGTATGTCAATTACTCATGAAATGTCATTGATTACAACTACAAATTATTCATCAGAAAATGTAATTGATTTCAAAATTACTTGCTTGAGAAAACATTTGATTACAATTACAAATTGCAATTGAAATTGCGTAATTGCAATTGCAACTGCAATTACAATACAAGTCTGGTAACATACAAGCAAGTTGCAATGAAGGTAAGACCATATAGTAACTAGGCCCTACATGTCTATTTTCAGTGAACATAGCAACACAACCTTGAACTCGGCGTCTTTGTCTATAGCCAACTTTCAAGATAAAAAGACATTCATTCTGTGTATGTGGATCACAATCTATAATTGCCTTCAGACTATGCATTGTGCGCATCCAAAGTCTCATGTTCTGATTTTCATGCTGACATAGATATCGACTATATTTGGCGTGATCGTTTTCCAGCCCTGCATAGAACTTCACGTGTTGCCTTACATAGGTAGCTTCATATTCCTCACACATGAGTGGGAGTGTTTGCGGATCATGGAATAATACATAAAATGGCTGATAAAGTGTATACAGCGATACAGTTAGCATGTTTGCATCAACAGCAATCGAAAAATTCGGCTCTGTCAGTAATCAAATCCTTGAAGCAATTGGGCTTCGGACTTGATGAAGAATTAGTCAATAAAGCAAACGAGGAAGTGTTTTTGTCCAAGTTGGCAATGTCAATTGCATCATTTACAGAACACAGCGCCTCTAGCTACGAGGTCTACTTAATTTTTATAGATAGCAACCTTTTTAGCATAGTTTTGATTTCAGATGATACATGTTTTTCTTAGTATTTGTATGTCTTTAGTGACATTGCAAGTAAATATAGTGCATGAAGAATATTTCTATTCATTTGCTGATGAAATACACTTCGAAGTTTGCACGACAGGCAGGTTATTTCACTCTTGATAAATGCGTGACTTTACATAAATGAAATCTCAAAAAGTTTTATATTGAATGCATTTGTCATGTCTGAATGTACAAAGTAGGGGCGAACGTATCGTGGAAAGAATGGATCAATGGTCATTGATAGTCAACACTTTGTGAATTGCATATTCAGTATTGTCATTTTTGTTGATTTCTTTCTATGTTTGGATAAGCAGCAACCACATCATTGACTATATCTGATGGTTCACTCGGAAAATGGACACATCATCATTCGAGCATTTTGATACACCTGACCGAGTACTGTCCACGTAGAGTCTAGAGTCCATTTAATCTGCTGAAACTAAATTAGAAATTACACATTTATGTACTCATTTATAAAGTCTGAATACATATCGTGTTTGATAGCTGCACTATTCGTAAATAGCATAATGAGTAATAGAACTGGTGATATCTATCCACTGTCTACGCTTTGTCAAATCGAAAATTGAATGCCGTAGCGTCGGAAAATATAACCGTCGAAGTTCTGAATCAAAGCAAATTGCAAGGTCTGGTCGTTAATTTTGAGATGGTGCCAGTAGTATTGTTCTGATTTCATCATGATATCAAGAATGATGCATGTCAACCTGGTGCTGCCACTTGAAGATGTGCTCCGCGATTAAACGGCTTATTCCTTCCTTTAAAGCCATTAATAAGAAGAGTACCATAAATTATCTGAGATATTGATGAATAGAACTTTCCGTCCTAATGTTTTTAAGTTTTACATTTGAGGGAATCTCCCTCGGGTGCAAAACTAACAATTAGAAATCACTTTCCTTTGACAGCGGTGTCTCCGGCTTTATATCAAACTCAACAGCATCGATTTCTTACAATTCCAAGTGATGAATGGGAGCGTGTTGACCATGTTTGCCCCCGCAAACGTACGTCGAGTTTTGACTAAGATGAAAGTACAGTGACTGAAAGTTGATGTCCTTTATTCCAAATTTGTAAAACTCAATTGGGTTATAATTCAATGATGATTTGCGTAATTTATCCAATCCTATCGTTGTCTTTTCATTATTTGATGGTCTCTTAATGATAAAACAGATCTATGTATTTATAAGAAGGCCGGTTGGAATACGTTTGGCCCCTTTCAGCATCACCGATGCTTTCTTTCGGATCTCTAATCCTACAGATTCCTGTGAGAGTTCAGTTCATTCGCATAATACCCATTAAACCCTCACCAGTGTGACAGAGCGGAAAATCTGAAATCTGCCAACACTTTTCCGGACCTACACTTTTCATGTTTAGAGGCTTGTCTAATCAGAAAGATCAATGAATCAATCGGAGAAGTTGAATCAAAGTCGGTGTTATCGCAGCAGTGTTCGATGTATGCAATGCATGCTTTCATTATGCCTGAATACATCACAAAAAATGAAAAATGTAACAGCCAGCGACACTAAATAATACGAGCACTATGAAATCGAAGATTGATCAGTGCATTTTCGTAGTAAAAATGTCTGCAGCATAATTTTGTGTTAAAAGAAAGTCAAATTCTAAATGGAGATAAAGAGCATCCTGTCTTCTTGCCTCCACTTATTTTGTGGATCATCAGAGACAATAGATTCACGGGATCAAACTCACAGCATTGTGCTTATCGATGTGATGCGGTAATGATTTTGAACTTCGGATCCTGCAAATGTTGCAATAGATGAGAGGGCATGCGAATCCTAATCTTCAGGGTCAGAAGGCCATCATCATCTTCAATATTTTGTGTTGTAATTGGTGCTATGGGCAAGAGTACAAATGCAAATGCATGTACTGCTACTCTCTTTCTGTTAAATGCTGTGTTTCAACTTTCGATTGATGTCATTCAGGACTATATGCCTATTCCTGAGGCCTTTCAGGTAGTCTCCTGATTAAAAATTAGATTCTTGATTATATCTCCTGTAAGATGAAATTGAGGGAGTAAATACAGTTCAGCTCCGAGCGATGTTGCAGAGCGCACGTCACTTACCAATGATAAAAGGATAAATGTGTTTTCAATTATTGGATAGATCTACTTTTTGAGCACTTATGAGAAATGGAGAACGTGTTCGCTCAGATATTATCAATAATATCACACACGAAGGAACCAGCATAATATGATCGGGATTTTCCAGTAGTTAACTCAATCACGAGATATCAAATTGTTTACATTTCATTCCATATCATCTCATCGAGTCACTTGAATTTAGCTTTTTTCACTGGCATCTCATTTGCGTTGTTGATATCGATTTTTTTTCTGCTGGCGAATTTTGAAGCAGTTTGATTGCGATGTGAATGTTTAAATCATTAGTCAGTGCTAGAATTGAAAAAATTAATATTTGCGGTAACCGAATGAAATGATTATATCTACGGCATCAGAATCCCATGCAAAAAAAGTTGAAGCCAATTACTGTGGATCTTGTACTGCTTTTCTGCATTCTTTAATGCAATTATTGCATCTGCTGAGTTCCCAATCGTTTATGGAGCAGTCACTGTATGCAGTTTTCACTTCACTCTGTGCTATTTCATTGATGTAATGAACATAATGTCATTTTGTTTCACTTTTCACTTATGTTCAACTTTACCCTTATCATCATTACCAGTAGCATTTGAGTTGTCTTTCCAGTTAATCGCGCAGCTCCTTTAGACCTCATGAGATGATAGTTTAGAAAAGGCCTAACTTTTAATTCTAATTATATTTGATGTAATGAATTTTACATTGGTTTTATGCAGTGTAAAAGAGATGGAGTATCATAGCAGTTCCGGAATAAATCAAACGTAGTTCAAAAGCGTATCAGATAGTGAGCCTGGATTTATCTTTTTTAGTAGTAAGTGGTGGAAACCCCAATAAGGCTGATAGAAGCCCAAATAAGCAAAACCTACGTTTGACTTAGATCGCTTTTATTTTCGACCGGCACTGCCGGCCATCGTCAGGGGTTTCCGCCACTTTTGTCGGTTTTGTCTGCCTCAGAGAAGTTTCGTGGCATGATGAGCGCGAAATTCATCAATTTTGATATATTATGGACTTCCTCCTAGCGGTCATGTTTTCTGTGTCCCCTTTATTGGTCGCTTCAATATTCAAGCCGCTCCATGGGTGCATTGCTAGTCTATATTCCTGACATGCTGACGTAAAGTAAAACAACATAAAAGCATCCCAGAAAGATGCTTTCGGGCTTTAGCAAATCATGAACCAAATTTCATGGCAGTGTTAGACGCCACGTTCTCTCCTACTATTACTTGTCATGACGCGGAATGTCCCAATGTGATTGCTAATGTTATTTTATACTATTTTGTGATCATCAAATTATGTTTTGAATCTTTTGTTCTCCTCTATTTGAGACTTAGTGCCAAGTAAACATCCTCACCTATTACGTGCGGAATTCAACTTGCGAAAACATGTATTATCGATCTTAGCTTTTGCTTTGTCATTAGAGATTTTAGAAAATATAGAGAGATTCACTCGTACATGCACTTATATCTGGTAATAGCTGATCGATAAAGACGGAACCGGTAGTAGTCTTGTCGATTTTTGATTTCGTTTATCATAAAAGCAAAAAGGGAATCTCATGTTGCTGAATGAAAAATGTAAACTTCTTTCACTAAACCCCCGATTTCTGTTCAAACAAGCAAATAGATGCTGATGTAAAATCTTGCAAGAACTTGTCAAGCTTTGAAGAATGCAGATGTGTTTGGGATACTTTTGACTAATTTTGGGCTCCGCATTTGATCAACTGCAAGAAGTTTGTAAGGATAGGTTTTCCCTGGGATTGTATTCGACATGAATAACTAGAGAAATATGAGAACCTTAAATGAGGTCAAAGTTATTTTTGTCTGAAGTTTTGTTTGGTCAGAAGTTGAGAATGCTCATCGAAAGGAATACTTAAGGTCCTCAATGTTTCCTTCGTAATATTCATAGACATCAATATTGTCATAGAGAGTGATGGTTCAAATCTGGCAAATATGGAAGCCTTTTAACGCTTAGTAATGTTAATATCAGTACCAGCAGCATCTGTTGAGTTTTCAACTGTGACATACACGTATAGTCATGCTTAACTGCTAGCTAGTTATATGGTATTTCTTTCTGCTCAAAGAGAACAAACTGTGAAGTATGGAGTTCGTAAAAGCGCAATATGTGTGATATTCCGTTTGATTACGAAATATTGATGTTGCTGACGTCATCATGAGATCCCTTCATTTGGTTTTTTGTTATTGATTTGCAGCTGGATCTCATTCGACGAGAACTGGAAGACAAACTACGTCACGAAATTCTCATTCGTCTTCAGCAGAAAGGAGCTGGCGCCAATCAGTCATTGGATGACATTAATCTTGATGACATTGACCTATCAGATGCATCACTTTCCGATATTGAGTCCAGGTAAAGACATCAGCGATTTTATGAAAGTTTTAGCAAATGAAATGTCGACTGTTAAATTCTAGCTAGCTCATTATGGCTATTCTCAGTTAGATAATACAGGTTTCGTGAAATCACTTTATACCTCACATGGTTTAAGTTTAGAAATGTGCATGCTCCGTAACCGCTGAATAAATAGAAATAAGGGAGAAATGCCAATTAAGTTGATACTATCACACTGAGATTGATTCCAGTTCATTTTAAATTTCAAAACGGGGTTCCATTGAAATTTAATGTTTTTTATTTTACTCATTTCCTTTGTGGTGAGGCTTAAAATTGATTGAAATAGATTTTTACAGCGTGTCAACAATCCGGGAATGCCGAGAAATCCCAATGGGCCCCTGGAAAGCCCGGGCGAACCCTTGAACATGATCTTGTAATAAGTATGTTGCCTGAACAAAAAATCTAATTATGAAAATTCTAAAATTTTAAGTACAAATAATCAGGTTAGTAACACTATGTTAAATGCAGCAGCTGATCTCCAATTTGATAACATGGGCATGCACAGCAATAATAGAGTTCCTCAATGTCATGGCAAATAGAGCAGGTTAGTTAAATTTATTAGATAGTTAACTCTTGGTATTTGTCAGTCAGTTGTAAAGCAAGTTTCATACCCCCTGGGAAAACGTTGCTGTTACACGGGAAAATGAATATCGAAAATCTGTCAACACCCTGTATTAACGGCTTAAACCAGTTATGCGCATTTCTGGCGACCACAAAATTTTGTAAATCGCAAAACTTGTCATGTCCGAACCTCCCCAAATAGATCTGAAATTCACTAGATTGTCCACAGTATATTATATTTCAGTGTACAAGTATTTTTTGTAAAATATTCAGAAGAATATGCAGTAAATATAAAGTTTCAATGAGAATTGGTCGGATAATCATAATCACAGATTTTTTTCGACCAAAATCTATTAAAACAATAAAGCTACATCTGCAACAAATTAGTTGACTGATGAAATTCCCTTGTTGTGACAGGAATTCGTTGTAGCCAGAGTTATATGATCAGTTTTCATGGTTTCTCATGATTCTCGACGAAATGTGACGAGATAATTCTTCAGTATTATTACGTTGTTCTCAATAGGCCTGTTTCTTCATAGCAACTTGATGAATTTTCACTGCTTTTCCAATTTTCAGTGATGGAGGATCTGACAGCTCTGTTTCCGATGGACTTCCCGTTCATTATGAATACATGAAAGCTCAGGTTAGTTTCGAAACGTAATGCAAGTTGTCCGTTCCTATCTCTCTGAAAAAATCTGATGTAATTCTCTCATAGATTTCCCCACAGAAGAAAAAGAAGTTGAAATCCAAGAAGGAGCACGAAAAGAAGAAGACGGAAGCGCGGGAGGCCGTGGTAAGTCTGCTTTTGTGAAATGTAATTCAGATGATTGTAAAGAAACTCCAATCTCTTACATTCTAAGATGTGACATGCTGCATGAGAAATGAAATTCCCTTAATTTGAAGTGATAAAAATTGGTTTCGCACTTTAATAAAGTGTTCAAAGACACATTCTTATCACAATAATTACTAACAGCCAAACGTAACCGTCTGAGAAAATCTTTCAGCGGAGAACTGAAGCATACTAAGCACTAACCTGTGAGCGAATCCTAGTTTGGCGGACTTTCGAGTGTTGATACTTACACTTTCAGAATCATCTTAGATATAACATCATAAAACAGTGATATAAAAATATAAATGAAATATAATATATAAAATAAGTGATAGATATCATAAATATTTTGTTACATAAAATTGTGACAATTTTCTGAAAACACCGCTGACATTCTGCAGCGAGTCAAACGAGTTTTTCTCAAGTTTACGCCGACTCTCCTTCCTTAGTCGTGAAACAATATAGGATGCATTTTGTAGCGATAAAAACTTGACATTTGCACACCAACAACACATGTCCATGAAAGGATATTTCAAAAGCTCTGATTGCAATCAGAAATGCAGTGGATAAGTGACTTGTATTGACAAGGTATTGAGTAAAAAATATCGATTAATGACCTATGCATATGAATTAGTTAGAATTTCTCTTAAACGTGCTTATTCAAAAGTTGATCATATCAAAATTGTAAATACTGAGGCGTTAATGAATGATATATTTGAAAAAGAAATACAGCTGCGGAAGTTACAGTTCACAGGATCTTCCTTGCCATAGAGTGCACCAATCACCACTTGACGAAATGAAACTTCATCTTTAATTTATTCAAGGCGTTTTCATATATGTACTCGCAAGTTCATTTAGGCTCAATCTAGCTCAGTTCGCTTCTTCGGAAATGTTGCCTCTCTCACTATGCGAGTATGTTATTAGCAGTCGAAGAGTTTTCATTCTGGGCTTTCCCCATTCCCATGTTTTATACACTTTATTAAGCCAGAATAGGCGAACACCCTAAGTAAACGTTAACGGGTGACTCACGTGGCCTCTAGGCTATAATTAGTGCTGCATTGTGAATTATATCTTGAGTGAAAATATGCCATGCTTCGACATTAAGATAAAATATGTAAAATTTTGAAAAGTCAAGTTTCCCGTGGTAGATCTTTGTTAATAACTTCCTTCTTTTACATCACACGATATATTTCAACCTTATGACCAAGGTTATGTTCAGGTTGTGATAAACGACACTTTCAAATTTCAACAATTATGCACGAATATTTATAGTCTAAGAGATGAAACACTCAAAGAATAGTACAGAGAAAAATTCTTGCATAGAAATATTGAATCACCGAATTAGATATTTGTACATATATGTTAAAATTTGAAATTGTTGTTTATCACACCCTGAAGATAACTTTGTCCATAAGGTTGAAATCTATCGTGTGGTGTAAAAAAGGAAGTTATTAACAAAGATCTACCACCAGAAACTTGGTTTTCCCAAAATTTTGCATTTTTTATTGCATCTTGAGTGTTTATCCTGTTTACAACTTACTTGTCTCTCACAACGCAATCACTTGTTACAACAAAGATTTCCATAAAATTCAAATCTCAGTGAAATGTCATTCTCCTGTGAAAGTCTTCGACGATGTTGTTATCCTATTTTATCCGCCCTTAAAGTGCTCGAGTCATTCAAATTGCGGAAAACCGGTCTCTGATGGACTGAATCAACGAAGGGGATCTCTTACCAGAGTAAGTATTTTCCTCCGTCGAAGTACTATCAGCGCTTCGCGAACCTGCCGCATCCCATGTGGCCATTTTCTTGGCTTTGCTGTTTCTTCCGTGTAATATCTGCTGCCAATGGTGTGCGGTTATCATAATTACAATTCTGATTTATCCAGATGCAATTGTAATTGAATTTTGCAGTCAAGTTCGAGACAATTTCTCTACATAATTCAAGTTGTTCCTTTCCATCCAATCCAAAGTCAACCGAAATGTATAACAGGGGATTACTCAACTGATTCACAGTGGAATTAATCGAGAAGCTAAATGGGTCATTATATTTGAATTGTGGGAAATTTAGATGCAAATTATTATTTAGAGATTGGAAAGTGAGAGTTCACTGGTCATATACAAAACATTAGAAAAATGTCTATGTCTGCCACTGCCAAGGCATTTCATGCTTAAATTGCTCGCCTATGGACAGTTTTCTAGTGAAGGTTCAGGTTTGAGAGAGACTGTCACGATGCGATTCAATAAGATCCAAATCCAAAGTATTTAGCAAGTGGTTTAGTTGGTCGTCGACTTAACATGAGCGCAGGTCGATCATCCACTGATGCGACTGCCAACTTGTGCGACGCATAGTTCTGGTTCGATTCGAGCATCTAAGTGCCTTCAACACCAACATTTCTATGCTTTCTGTTGAGTGAGTTAAAATTCAGTTCACGCTTCTCCAAAAAACATTTCTGCTTGCAGTTTGACATTTCCAGCAAAGCGGAGAGATAATTATTCCGAACCAGGAAGTATCTGTATTCGAAGAAATCATTTTGCCTTAGAAGAAGGACTTTGAGCATCAAGCATGCTTGATTTAGCTCTTGGTACTTCTTTTCTTCCTCCTCCTCCTCAACATTTTCTATTGTTTCCAAATTCATCGAATTTCGTCAAACTTGGTCATATTGGATTAAGAAGAGACTTGATCTGTCACTGAGTGATAGTGCAACGCTACTGAGAAGTCTTACGTGACCCCTGGGATGAAGGACTGGTCACTTAAATGCTCAGTTAGAATACAAGATGCAGCTGTGATCATGAACTTCGTGGGATTGCTGTCTACAGTGAACGACAAAGCAAGCACTGTCAATTTTCTGCAAACCAGAGGAATTTTACACACTCAACGCTTTTGCGATGGTGGTGAGACTGCACTGATTGTGACTAAGTTTGACGAACTTAGTGAATTTGTGAAATTGGAGAAATGGGAAAATGTGGGAGGGGAGCTCTTAACTGTCTAGAAGACCAGTAAACTCGCACTTCAGACAATTATTGATTGAAGTTGGAAATTTTGCATTTTCTCCCGGCTATTACGCGCTTTCTTTAAATTGTAGACATTCCAATATGATACTACCGTCACCTGTAGCGCTTGATCTCGACGATTTCTGCTTTTAAATGATGATTGAATATTGGCAAATTTACTTTGATGTCTATTCGTATTTCAATGCTTCAGATGCATAGGTGGTGCTGTACATTTGCCAAACTCACAGAGGAATAATATTTTTACAATAGATAATGGGCAATTTTGTCCTGTAGTTTTCGATCATTAAGATCCCATAGTGTTATCCCTCCCATTTGACATCCGGATAATGGAAAGGAAGAATTTGAGACCGTTGAGCTGCAATGACATTGCGTGAAGCGTTGGATAGAATGATGAAATTCTTCTCATCGAATTTCAATGTGCATCGTGTTAGTGCTTGCATTTTTCTTGTAATTTCTATAACGATGGCATGGTTAAAGTATCAGTTTGCTCCTATCATTGAGTATCGCGTCGTCATGACTGAATGCTTTGAAGGTAGCAATATCAAAATCAACCAGTAAGAGAGAATCATGGGTGTATTCTACACCTATACATACTGTCTGAGTCCTTATCAGATGAAGATGTTGAAGCCATGAAGTATTTGAAAGTCAATGACAACAATAATCATTTTGTTGTTGCATTTGTCTCAACTGCAGTTCGTGTTATTCAATTGGTGTTTCAAGCAAAACATTCTCCGTGACTTGAGAAACTATAACCCTCATTTTAAAGTTGCCGTTATTTCATCTACTTGAATGAGTTAAAATCACGTGCATCCGACAGTTATCACCAATCATTCTGTTGAAATGCAGATTGCCATTACTTGTGAGTTACATGTCTGTCGTCGGTGCAGAGTTGAAAATACATGCGAATAATTTTGTATGCGCATCATGCAGGAATGTACAGATAGCGGTTAAGAAATGTATCTGTCACTGTCAATCCAAACTAATTATATCAATGTTGTTAGAAGCATTAGTCAAAACAAGCAGAATCAATCTATTTATGGCTTTAGTGGGAAGTCTGAGATGCATTTGCAATGAAGGTTGATCATTCTTTAAGTCATCATCTAACCATGTCGATCTCAACCACAGAAACGGCTTTGCTATTACACAGGCCCGTTCACAGGTTCATGCGCCACACATCGATGAAACATTGAGTTATAGATAACTGCTTGATTATGTTACAATCGTATATTGTTCTCATTTGTAGAATATTATTTGATGATATTCTTTATCAAAGCTAGAATAAAGTGATTCAACCAACCTGTCTTAGATCAACCAACCTAGAGAAATGCCTTAAAAGCGAAAGCAGTCGCAAAGGTTCATAAGTCATTGCACCATTTGATTATCGGTTTTGAATGAAGTAAAACCCAACATAATGTAAAGAGATATTATTAGAGAAATATCCTAACAGGTCTGCGCATAAAGGAATAATGGTCTTCAGTTTATCACCATTAAGTTAGCGAATCAGTAGTCAAAGGAGGATATATAAGGAGGTCAAGTTGGAGGGAAAATGATGTCACATGCCATGCATATTCAGCTTTATCAGATCCGCTAAAAATAGTTGCTATCAAGGCATTCACAACTTCAGAGAAAGCTGGAAACTCAATGATGGAAGCAATTTCCTGTTTTTCTTACGCATGTTAACTTGAATCGCATGCCGAAAGGTTCTCTCTTCTTGTGTAGATGCTGTAAGATCAGAAGCTTTCATGTGGGGGTACTTGGTGTAGAGGTTTTAGGGTCATAACGTTGATTGAGATTAGGTCCAAGAATATTAATTGATGACTATCTGCCTGAATTGGAAGCTCTGGATATGTTCAATGTGTCCTCGCACTGATATTGGAGAAGGTTACTGTTATTGAATTAAAGACTGTACTTTTAAGAAGACTATACAGACTGATTGGCAAAGGATTGACCAGCAAAGGATTTTGACAATTTGAAGACTTGTAGAAGTCTTGTAACTTTCATTTCATCATGATTAAAAGTGATTTCCTACGATTCAAATGCTGGGGAGATTTGCGGTGATTGGATTCCTTAATTGATAGTAGTGCAATTTTCAAACGTTCAATATTAAAGAAAGTCGATAATCGTTATGTCATTGCATGAAATGGAGCTCAATATCGTGATCAGTTCATTGAACTACATTGCTTCATTGACTGATTAATTATTCATCCTAAGGATTATTTCATAGAACGTCGATTGTGGACATAAACGTAATCGATTGAAGTTACAATCAATTTGCAAAGTATTCAATATTGTTTTAATTTATGAACTCTTCAATGTTCTTTAAGTTCAGCAAATGATGTTTTTCGAGTTTTTCTTTTGTGTAATGCTTTCAACTTATATTTATCGCTACAAATAATGTTGAGCGTTTCATATATTTATTGGCTAATATTGATGACCTCCTCAGGGTTCAAGACAGTGTGAGGTACGTTGAATGATATTTGCAGGCCTCAATACGCCATTTATAAATGCTTTAACAATTCCGCTACATTACCAATATATTTATCCCATGAATTCAAATTTTGTATACGTTTGCGTGCTTTTTTTGATTGTTTATAATCAAACGCTATATATCATAAATTATGTAATGATCATAATACGTGCGTGTCAGTGAACGATTTTATTGCAATGACATCGGCATTAGTGTGCATTTATTATTACCGATGTTTGATTAAAGTAATGCTTCCACTCATTCAGATCCATGTGATATAGGCCTCCTACGCAGCCTTCTTGTTTTACTGTTTAAACTCTTGTTAGAAAACTAAGAGATCTTCAAAGTTTATATAATCTTATAAGTCAATAATCCTTTCAGTCTTGGAAGAAGAAATGAAGTGATATCTCAAGGCAAACGCTAATCAGGCAATCCATGCAGAAACGTTATTAAGATTACGATTTGGACTTATTTCACATAGAGAAAAAATAGTAAACAAACACTGGTTTAAATGCTGATTTTGTCATGAATCCCAAAACAATATTTTGATGACTTTGTATAAAGTTTCAGCTTTTGCTTCGACTTACCAAATGATTTACTACCGACATTTTGCACAATTCTTTTCAAAGTTGACGTGCGAAATCAGGAAAAATGGTGTTTAATGTCCATGAAAAGTTATCTATTCAGTTATCTATCTGAAATCCTTGTCTGACAAGCTGTCACGGTCAAAATCCTTTTAATAGTAAATCAGACTAAGTATCCGTAAGTTTAATTATAGATTGGTATTTTAAAGTTCCTTAGCAGTCTTTAGAATTTCTTCTTAACTACCACTTGTACATTCAATTTCTTTTACTGACCGACACTTTGATTACGTTACACATATGCTTATTTTCTACTGAATATTCAAGTAGTTGCATAATGTCTCTACACGTGCAAAACCTTGATTATATGACATAAATTCTAATAGACTAATAGAGCAATCTCCATTTTATTCGTAGCTTTTATTTTTCGTTCAATTTTATATGAATGCTTGATGATGTCTTATGTAACGCATATTTTGATTTTCGCCTTCGTCAGTATGATCCATGTAATGCTTTACGATGGGTGAATGACGTCAATTATACAACAGTGATCATCATTTGTATTAGAGGCATTAGATAAGCATCCATGAAATTTTCGATTGTTTTGTCAAACGGTGCTGTTTTCTGATCATATAAAAATTGCAATTGTTACTTGTCATTCATATTTTGATGTTAATTGAAGTCACTGTCATGTGAAGTTATAAGCCATGCTTACAATAATAGTGCAAATCATTTGGATATCAAAATTCCCTGATGATGTAAAAATACGAGTAGTTTTAAATAACTCATTATATTATTATATTGCTAGTTTGTTGAAACTGTCCACCACGTCAAGCATCCGAGCGACTGTGGCAGAATTCGGTGATGCAGTTGGATATTTGCAGCTGATGTCATTTGTCCATTCATTGTTTAAACTAATTCAAAGACTGTGTCTTTCAATTAGTTCTTCCTTCGTCGAGACATGATTAAGACAGCCGCATTATCAGTGACGTGACCATAAACAAGATCAAGAATGTGAGATGAAAATGGTTAACAGATAGGATCAACATAAATGTCAGGTTTCTTGGAAGACGGTGCTGCTGAATCACACCATTGGAATGTGTGTGAGGGTGGGCCATGTTTATTCTTGAGTTGAAATGAAATGATATTCAGACTGCAGACTGATGTTTCAACCTTACAGACATGGGATTGCTAATATTGCTGATATTCATTTTGTGATAGGGGCCTATCACAAAAGGTTTTTCGATAATACATAAATGTTATCATTGAAAGAAATCACACATTTCAAAGAAGTTAAAATGAGAACACCTAAGTTAGTTCAAAAGTGAGTCTAAATGGGAACCATTTATTCAACCATGTGTGAAATTGCGCCATGCTTGATCAGTCTCTAGACATCGGGGTGATGCTATTCTCCAACATCAAAGAGCTCATCCTTCTGTCGGGGAATGCTGATTGGAGAAATCATGTCGATTTGATGGATGGCAGTGTTGGACTGATAGCCGGGAGGGGCACCACAAACGTGTGTGTCAGCACCGTCCAAGTCCTCAGTATGGGAAAGTAGTGACGTTAAACCATTGATTCATTCAGATCCAGTAATATTAAGATAATGAAGAGGTTTTAGTAGATCCTAATGAAGTGCATTGAATAAACCAATATCCGTTCATTTCCAACAAGAAATAATATTGTCATTAATAGAAATTGCTTCAATTTTGAAGAAAGAAATAATTGTTTTGATATTACTCATTACATTAATTAGTAGTATATTTTTAGCAGTATATTTATAACTCATGATTGTTTTTGCAATGTTCGTGCGTTAATGTTAAGAATGCCATTATTTGAATTTTCTCACATGCTGAACACGTCATTGTTAGAATTTTTTGACTTTTATTGATCGAAGTGGTTTTTGCTTGAATAGTTTCGTACTTCTACAGGCGTGTGATATGAAATGATTTGCTGTGATTTTTGTTCTTATGTTCATCCCTGAGCTAAAACGAATCATGTACAGAAAATGATCAGTTTTCAGTTTTGATTCATCCAACCATTTTGTGCTGAACCGTCGCATGCTAATCCTCTTCCTCAATTGTCCCCTACTGACTCGCTTCTTGCTGACTCCGCTACTTTTTAGTGTCCGAGCGCTCCCATAAGGAAGACCGCTTGTTCGAAGTGCGGACGATACGTGAGTATTGCCCTACGATGAGGCGGCAACCTTGTCTCATCGCCATCCATTCCCTATTTAACCCTCTGTCTTCAGACAGACTTGTGTGTCATCCTCGTCGCTTGCTCATCTCTGGTTCCGGTTCCTGACCGTTTGTGCTGCCCAAACTACTGTACTAGTACTGCTGTCAATACACACACACCTCTAGAACACCGCTAGAACATTTGTGTTGACAGCAACAGTCTGCTGAAAGCAGCGTGACATTGTTCTAAGCTCCAGTAGTTCTCACACAAAACTATCAAAGATTCTACCTTAATATGGTTCAATGAGGTAAATTAGCTGATGCACACTAATAGATGAGAAGTAAATCTCACAAGTTCACCACGTTGAATGATGCAATTGATGATTACAAGTATAATTGCGCTAGTATGATTACCCCTAAACTACATGTCAATTCAATTGATATACTGCCTGACATAAAACATGCTCCACTCAAATATATGAACTTTATTCCACTCACACTCATGAATTATAAGATAGCATTTTATATAAAACATCATATTTGAATAAATGGGAGACATTAGTACCGAATATGTCCTCCCCGCACTGAAATGCAGCTTTGAAATCTCATCGGCATCGAGTCGCAAAGATGATCGATGAGTCTCTCTGAAAGAGCTGTCAGTGTTGATGGCGGACGATCATATGCATCTCTCACTTTCCGACCAAGTTCATCCCAAGCATGTTCGATCGGAGACAGGTCGGGGGAGCGTGAAGGCCAATGGAGGATGCGAATTCCAGATCTCACTATCGCTGTTGTTACACAATGAGCTCTGTGTGGTCGAGCGTTGTCATCCTGGAATATGAGGTTGAGTTCATTTACCGTTGGGATGAAGATCGAAGATATGATATTCGATAAATATCGCTCTCCGTTCAAGTTCCCATTCACAATGACTGCGACAGTTCGACCTCCGTACCAGATACCGGCTCAGATCATCACGCTACCACCACCATAGCGGTCATGCTCAGATATGCAGCAGGGTGAATACCTCTCACCAACCATTCGATGCACTCTAATGCGACCATCGTGAAAATCCAAAGTGAAACGGGATTCATCCGTCCACATCACTTGACGCTATTTTCTCTGTGCTCCACGACAGATGCTGCTCACACCATTCCACACGCTTTCGCTTGTGTTCGAGACCTGTGGAGAAAAAAATTGGCAGTGAAGCAATGTCATTGTGTGAAATTCTCGCATTACTTACTTAGAGGAATTCTTACAGCAGGTCGGTATGACCTCAGGCCCGCTTCTGGTAGACGGTGATATGCTGTTCGTATACTGCATGCAATTCCTACTGCAGCTTTCCAGCTGATGGCTAGTCTAGGAACACTCTTAAAGCGATTGCGCATTGCTGAGATAACCAACTTCCTATCGGTAGCATTGTTTGTCAATCTCGGTCTCCCTGATCCTTTCCTTCTTTTAACATTTCCATCATTGTTCCATCGACTCCACCAGCTGCTCACAGTGGAGTGTGACACACCCAACTTCCGTCCAACAAACCTACAACTCTTTCCACATCGTAGCATTCCAACAGCCATTCCTTTTACAAACTCTGATTGCGACATTTTTGCTTCAAAATTTAGTCAGAAAGAATTGCTTGATAGTGATAAAAGGTCGAATTTGAAATGCGTCAGCTATGCCAAAGATATCGACAATGGACAGCTGCTTTATATAAGCATGACAAGTTTGATGCATAGACATCCTGGTCAGTGCAGTATGAAATAAAAGTCGTCCACTTCCATTGAGATTTTCTATATCAAGTGGATCGTTTTTAATGTCATAGAGTATATTTTATCATTGATCTCAAATAACTTCATCACTTAATCTATAACCAATATTCTAAAATTATTAATTAAGTCATGAAACTGGATCAAACTGGTTTGCAAACTCAAATGATAGACTTTGCTTCACTTTAATGATTTAATCACAATGACGATGAAATGTTAAAATAGCTATCGGAATACATAAATGCAGTCTAGTGGATTTCCGACATTTTCACCGCAGATTGATTTTACTTGATTATCCCGTTAAATTCTACCTAAAAACTTAATGAATATAAAGCATTCGATGATTCTACTAACAATGAAATTCTTATTTAATGTTATCCCCCTCTTCTTCACATTTAACGAAAATACATACATGTAATTAGTTATCACCGAATTTCATGAAATGCACAAAAATCATGATAATTCCAACCAGATCATTCTCGTAATTGAGTACAGTTTTAGGTTGTCAACTGCTTGCTGGTTCGACCATTATATTTTTGAACACGTATTCATCAGCAATTCCGTTGCATTACGATGTCGTTGGATAATTGTCATAATCGCGATTTCATTTGATGTTGAAAACCGCCTGTCGGAAATGTTACTGTTGGCATATCAAGGGTTTTGTATTTTAATTTGGAATGTTTTTGGTAACCGTCAATATTTCAGTAAAATGTTGAAGCGATCTTTCAGTTTGACTATGAAATGTTTCACGAAGGTTTAGTCAGGTGTGTTATCAGTGACATGTGGCTGAGTGGCTAGTGATATGGGACAGCGAGCAGGAGGTAGGGAGCTCAAAGCTAATCACAAATATAAAATCATCTGGGAGGACCTCTATAAGAAACTAGAATCCTCTCTTGTTATGTATAACCTTATAGGGCTCCTACCGGTCCTGGAAATCGTGGAAAAGTCCTGGAAATTTCAAAAAAAACTTGGAAGCGCAATGAGGAAAGATTGAAACCAATAGAAGAAAGTGGACATTGGAGCTCGATCTGGAGATAAAATCTATAAAAAGTCAGCGGGAGCTGTCAGATGAACAAACTAAGGCACTGGATATTCGTTTGCGTGAAATTCAGAAAACTACATCGCTCCTTTGATTCTATTCTTTTAGCGAAATATTGAAGTAGAGTGCAGGTTTATTGTGTCGTTCCAATCTACAAAACACTTACTTTCATGAAATAATTCGATTTCATCAATTTTGATATGTACACAACATTTTCTCTATTAATCTATTTCTTTTAAATGCTTTATACTCATCGAAAAGTATGGAAATAACAGTTTCGTACAGACAGATCAAAGATTGCTATTGCTTTTAACATGATAATGTTCTAAACTACTTGATTGATTCTAGAAAATTTAGTTATGTACACGTGGATCTTATCGGTATGTTGATTACTTGTTACTACCTTACCTATGCTTGTTTTTATCATCATTGTAAGAGATATTCTAAATTCTCATATTCTTGTTACAAATTATAGTAATTAAATATCCATAGATCGCCTTTACTTGATTTAATCACGTGTCACGTTTAAAACTAAGGAAATAGGAAGAAATATAAGTGAAGCAGTTAAAATTCGGTTACTAATTACAAGTTGAAAAAAAACCTGGAAATTTCCTGGCATTTTTTCACCGGAACTCCGTAGGATCCCTGTCTTGGTGCGCGAGCATGAAGCTAATTAAGAGAAAAAACATTCATTGAAACATTATTCGTTTGATAGCTGCAACATTTCATGCTTTTGAATTCTGTGTGCATTTTCATCATTGCTACAATCAACTGATTTTTACAACGTGTAAGAATGATCTCTGCGTCATCTGAAACAGACAATTATTTTCATTTTCATATAATCGGTTAATTGACGATTAATTCTTTGCATGGGCTCATCTCACATTGGCATGCACGGCTGTCAACGGTCGTACACCCGCATGTGCGCTTTAATATGACAGTCAGGTATTGGCATCTTTATGTTTCCTCTGTTTCATTCATATTTTGTGTCATGTATACAGCTACTAATGTCCTATTATAATTTCTCCCATTTTCAAGTTGATATAAATGAGAATTTTGTTTTCTATTTGGTTGATATCGCTGTGAATTCCGAGAAATGCAGAAAAATTTGTTTGTTTTTATAGTTGGTAATTTAAACTTATGAACTTGGTAGCAATTTCCAATGGAATTGTTTTTCTTATTTTTGGGAAGTTGAATTTCTCAACTTTTCAAAGCAAGTAACGTGTTATCACGTAAGCGGGATGTCAATTCTTAGAATCTTGTTAGAAAACGTTACATGATCACATCTGTCTCACTGTTCATCATATGGCTGACCAGCAGTCATAATAAAGCATTTCACGTTAATTTAGTGTTAGCTCACTTCTTATTGCATACAATATTTCTGTTCGTGTTTTCGTCTCGAAAATGTATCATTTCCTCAGAATCCTCATCAGATCTTGCGAGAATTGTCTTCGCAAATAATTCGCAAATAATAATTTGTCTTCAACTAATTCATATCTTTATCAAGGTCTTGACATGTTTTATGTGATCTGTTTACAAAGTCACTCACAGAAACTGACTGAATAATTGACATACAATTTTGAAACTGTTAACAGTAACAGTTTGAAAGATGTGCATATAATGAGCATAAAATAAATAATGAATGAAGAAATAATAACTGCATGCAGGCACTTAATGATGACATGATGTGAAAACATTGAAATTGCTGTGTAATGCAGAGAGATGAAATAATAGACTAAAAATGAATAATAAAATCAATGTTAAAAGAAAATCATTATGGTAGACGAAGACTGGATGGACACAAAATTCTTCTGGAGTATTCACGTCAGATTTTTGTGAGATGTCTAGGTGTCAGTCAATGAACTTTCTCCTATATTCTTCTATGTTCATATCTATATAGCTGTGACATCTTTTAGCTACTGTTAATATTTTCAACATTTTTAGTCTGTTATTTGCGCTATTATCTTGTGAACAGACCACGCGAAACATGTCGAGATCTTAATAGAAATATGAAAATCGGCTAATTCCATAATATTTATAAAATTGCAAGGCAAGATTGCTGTATATATTTGTGTTTGTGTTTTAAATATGGCTTTCCATGGTATTGAAATGACTATTTCAGTGGATGTTTCTGCTCATTGGTGTTATTTGAACACGCGGACAATCGAATCGGTCAAGCCAGCGACATGATGTTGAACAGCTCATTGATTAAACACACTGTCTAGTTTTCAGCTCAAAATTCGCTGTTTTCTATTTTTAAAGAAAAGCATCATGAATCCAAGAGTTATATCTGCAAAATATGACAGACAGCTCATATGATTCATATGTTCAGAGTTCCTTATGCAGCATTCTGAGTGCTCTGGTCATGGATAACTAAAAGTAGATTTACTTTCAATGTCATCAATTGTAGTAACCTATCAAGACTCTCAAAACACAGTTTCCACTCATCAACTTGAAGTATTTTTGCCAGAATAGCTGTTGTTCATTGGTTTCCCTTGTCGTTAATGACCGTTCCTTATGATATAGTTACCATTACTCGACGTGGCAATTGGTGGTGACGGAAACCTTTTGTTGTTTACTATTTCCCTGTGTCGTCGCTTGATATTGATTTTTAAAGAAACAACTAATTATACATGGTTCTTATGCAAGTGCAAAGTTGTATGCAGCGATTTATCAGTTGTCTGAGATTGTTTGTTATTATTTTTATTGTCTTCTCAACAGGCCTGTTCTCAGTCGCAGCCAGTCTCCTCTACTCAACAGCAAAATCAACAGGGGACGGCTCAGAGAGATAATCGTCCATTCAGCAAGCGGATACCAATGCGCCGGGCAGTCTCAACAACCAATCCAGTCACAGAAAGCAAATCTACCAATCATTCGAATCCGAACAATACTAGTCAAAATAATGGGTCAAGTACAGATCGTTATGTCGGCCATAGACCAAGCACTCAAGCGGTAATCCTTTACAAGACATTGTAATTTATGCGATAAAGAATGATAAGGAATTTGCTTTTTGCATATTCATTGATCATCGATAGTTTGAAATCTATTGAATAGAATGTTTGCCTTGTGTTGGACGATGAGGCTCATTAATTGCAAATGTAGATATTTGTGGGGTCTTCCAATATCCATTCTCATGCTCGAATTCTGAAGTCTGGAAATACCTCAAGTGCGGCATGAGAAGTGTCATCCGTCAGTTGAAATTTCTTGAATGGCCAAGTAAATGCAATGGTGAAGGGAATTGAAATATATTTCAACTTTCACCTACGCATAAGCTTGATTACATTTTCTTGTTATTTCACTCATGGCAGAGGTGTCGCGTAAAGAGTTAACTCGGGGGGATGGATGACTCGGTTAATAATCACAACACCATTATAGAGAGAGCTCAACGCGGGGATGAGGAGTCCTATCATTTTGATAGGACTCCGACTCCGGGTGGCAAGCATATAAAGCCTAGTTTTTTTTAAAAAAACTGGTAACGTGCATCATCATTATAGGCTTTCCTGAACCTATTTTTAGTGATCATTGATGTATCAATTATCAATCATTTCCGATGAAAGTTTATCAAATGTCGCTTTAAGTTGGATGCATACGACCCGCCTCCTCCCATCTTGTTGATGTGTGCTTCACACGGTTTTTCTCCAGCTTCTATCAGGCAGGAAAATCCCCATCCTTCTCCAAAAAATATGAGAGCACTTCCGATTTTAATATGCGCTTTGGAGGAGCCATCACATCCGATTAACGTGACGGTAAGAGGCAATGTTCTCAAACAAACTAGTATTTCATTTTTGTCTCTGATGTGACTTTTGGTGTGTAAGTGTGATCGAGGCTAGGAAGGCTTGTCTTCTCTACTACTAAATTGCCGAGTGAAAAGACAATCCTTATTTCACTATCACGATTCATTCCCTCAACTATTGCAAGCTTTGCATGCACTGCTGTCTCTGTACTTTTGTTTGACGAAGAAAGTTGACATCAAGACAGTGACGGCTATGCACGAGGATAAAGAATTTGTTTGTATTATCTTTCGGGTCTAGTTATAGGACTCTGACTCCGACTCCAGCAAAAATGTGATAAGACTCCGGGACTCCGACTCCGCATCCCTGGCTCAAAGACTATCCGCTTATGAAGGTCCATTTAACTCATCGCACTTTCTGAGAGCTCAAGTTCAAGCCCTACTTCTTCAAGTATGCCGTAATAAAGCGAATTGCGCAAGTTGATGCAGAAATCTGCCATGCTGCCTCAATGGCGAGTGAAGCAACAACTAAGAGATGAGACTTCCAGCATGATGATACACACAGTCACATTTTAGAAGGATCGTCACGGCATTGTTTAAGACCACTTTTGAAGGCAATGTTATTGATTGTGGTTTCAGTGGTCATCAAAGTTACCTGAGCTCACGGTGCTATGGACTATCATGTTGAGGGTAGGCCTTTGTTACTCGCTTATAGAAGAGGTAAATCTCGAGGTTGCAACAACAACAAGAGTGAGACAGAAGGAAATTGCTAGTTAATTCATTTTTGTGGCAATGTGACGGAATGTGGTGGCGATACTTTTGAGCATTTGTTCTAAAAATTTCAATGGTAGTTGTAAATTTCCTTTAAAATTGTCTAGTAGGTCTCTAGGACTGACTATTTATTCTTGGAATTATCCTTCAGCAGGCGGATATAAGCCCGAATTTTATTTTCGAAGCCATGCGGCCACCTTGCTGCAGTTTTCTGCAAACAATTCTTTTTGTTGAAGACGACCATCTTATAGTCTTGATGCAATAATACAAGAATGTAATCAGATTTGTCTGTGATGAAATATAATCAAACTCCCTTCACTAATGCATTTCTTTGGCCACTCCAGAAGGTTGATGACTAGCACTTCTCATGACGCATTTGAAGAAGCATGCATTCTAACACAGTGTAAATTTAGACAGAAATCCTGTGGTTTTGTGATTATTGATATAAGCTGACATAGTGAGTGAGAGAGAATCTAACCGATAACAATAATACAGGAAGGACATCGCACTTCCTTCCCCTGTATTGTCTAGTTTCGACGCTCGAAATGATGCTTGAGAGAAAATATTCGTGAATTTATATGTAGAAATAGGATAAGATCATCATAACTAATTAACGAAATGCCTTCATTACCTAATTACTGTAGCAGGAGTTCATATCTTGGCATTTTGCGCCACCAGAATATTTCTAAACTTGCGTTTTAGATATTTCATAACAGGAACATAAACTTCTTTGTAGAATGGATTGACGGAGCAGCTGATTAGAAAAGTGGAAGAGTCGGAAGAAACCGCCCGTGTGATCAGAAATCCCACGAAAAATGGTCTGATAAGTACGCAGCAACACCTTTATCGATAGAATTCCTCTTTTTACTTTTTACATATTTCCTCTTTTTATTTTCAAGACAACGCCAACAACAATTCTAGAAGTGGAGTTCCTGTTAAGTACAGCTACTCTGTACAAGCTCAGTCTGCCTTGCACAGGAGCTCAGCCTTCGCTACCACTGAGCAAACTCCGTTGGTAGGCAGTGAAACTTTGTGCCCAACGCACGAACATCAAGTGAATCACCGACTTGCTGCCACTCAGGAAATGGTGAAGCATGGTACGTCCTCAACACGCGTCTGAGAATTGATGATTTGATTAACTAGAACAAATTTGATGTCACACACTTTGTTATCAATTTCAGTAAGCAATATGTTATATCAACATCCGAATTTGAGATGAAAAATTAACTCATTAAAGGCTTCAAATGCTGCTACAGCAAAAGCAATTTTTTTCGATTAAGGCTGAAACTTTTCGCCTCATACTCGCAGGGTTATGAACGTTTCCTTTTTTCACATTTTCTTCGATACATTTATTCTAAGTATTTGCGTGCAAGTATTCACAATATTTAACAAGTTAGAATTTGATCTGCTTCATTCATGTATTTGCATCTTCAAAGCTCATTCTATTTCCATAATTTAGTGAACATTTTTTGCCTGATAAGCTGTTGTAATTCGTCATTTATTCAAACTTTGAGCTGTGTAGCAAGTAAAATCAATTTCCTTTTAAAAGAACAGTAATAATTTTGTAATGAGCAATAAAAGCAATTTCTGCGACCGTGTAGTATTTTATTCCCAAAAAATTACTACACGGTCACAGAAAATTGCTTTTATTGCTCATTACAAAATGAATGAATCCCGACCGATGGCAAGAAAAAAATCAAATTCAAACAGTAATAATCTATCAGAACAGTACAACCGGCGCTGTGGCCTTGTGGTAGAGTGTTCGCTCTGCGTCAAGGAAACTTTGGTTCAAACTTTGGTCGTGTCAAACCTAAGACTTTTAAAATGGGTACACTCTGCACTCTTGCTAAACACTCAGCTTAAAAGGAATGAGAGAGGGAGAAGAATAACAACTCGTCCACATGGAAGAGAGGTGTGTCGCCTAATAGGCTTCCGCGTATAAACAAGGCTGATTTAGTTTAATTTATTTGTATCTAAAAAACTATATTCCGAGGAATGTTTTTCATGAGTGTTTGATCTAATATATGCTAGATAAATGATTTTCATGTAGAATATTTGTAACCATCTGAGAAAGTGTGTTAGATCTCATCATTGCATGCAGTATTCATTATGTTATCATATTATGTGTAAGAGCATAGGTTTCTTGTTTGTAGTAAGTCATTGTTTACGTCTAATTATATTTCATGCCTTTCTGTTACTTTATAATCTTAGATGCAGCAATTCAATCAACGATAACTGAACGATGTCCGTAGCTCCAACTTATAACTTCCTCTTCAGGAGGTGACCGCCGTCATAGAGAAGTCCTGATACTGATATCATGAAATGTCGCGGTCATATCGACTTGAGAGGATTAAACATGCATGTTTTTCGTAGCACTTTGACGAGTTCTAATATGTTTTGTATGAAAATGAAGCTGTTGTGAAGTTGGAGTCAAATAGGAGCACATTCTGTATACATGAAAAGCATTTCATTTTTCTGAAACCATCAAGATGTCAGATGGAAGTTTCGTATGAAAATCATGTCCATATTTTCGTAGTTACGACGCCGCCGCAGTATACGCGGGCATTATCACGCCCGGGACGGAGACTCAGTCAAGTAATGTTCTATTGTTGTAAGTTGGAAACTGCTGCATGGATATTGTCTATCATCAGACACTTAATCTTCAGATATCTCCTTGTGAATATTGAAAATCAACATTTCAAAAACTTTCAATTTCCAAGAACATTTCATAATTTCCTTCCAAGATCTTAACGTTTCTATCTGGAGGTATTTCTGGGAGATGAGGAAGTTTCACAGATAATCAGAATGAAAAGTGAATATTGCGTAATATGTGTTTTGTGTAAACTTTGAAAGAATAGTACAAGAACCACACATTGTGGAGTTTGCTGTCATTCAAAGAGACTACTTAATATTTGACGTCATGGCTTCCTCATTCACTCCCACAAATATCCTAAATTCTTTGGTATCAGGTTAATGATTAACCTTTTCTGAGCTTTTAATAAGAATTCTATGAAATAATGTAACAAGTTAAAATCCTTAATTGTTTCTAGGCTTCTCTTTTCACGAAAAATTGCATAATCATAGAACATGCAAACCACAAGCAACTGCAAAGTAACAAATACATCTTTCTTAAATTTTTGGCTGCCATATGACATTAAGATGAAGATCAGTATTCATCAAAGGTCTTTGAAAGAACACTTGGGCGAATGAGTCTCCGTGGCACAGTGGTTAAATGCTTTGCCTAGCGATCTTCTGGTCCAGAGGTCGAGCCCGAAAGTGTCATTGGAAGTCGTCAGGAAGGCATCCGGACTAAAAGATCACAGCGCTGCAATTTAAAGTCTGACCATGTCAGCACCGTCCAAGCCCCCAGTATGGGAATTAGCGACGTTAAACCATTCATTTCACTTGTCGAATGAGTCAATCATTGCACATGAACATGTCAAACTGATCAATCGTCACCAAGATCAAAGTATAGATATGACTTTTAAATATGTTCTTATTTGTGCTTTTTCTATTATTTCAGGCTGATGTCAATCATAAATGCTTGTGTTTATGAAATAATCAACTATGAGTAACTAACTTCCAATCACTAACTACTTCATTTAATGAGGAACCATTCTGTTTCCAAAGCAGGGTGTCTCGACTGGTCAAGTGAATAGATCTAGTAGTCAATCAATTATGAGCTCGCTATTAAATGTTCAGAGAATGAGCAAAAGATTGCAGAACTTTTCGGGTTGTGCAACGATTTAGGAAACGGATTGTAAATGTGTATTGAAAATATTTTTTAATACAAATATGATAATGCTTGCAAATATATGTTTTATATCTTGCTTATTTGATTTAAAGGCATGCAGATGCCATGATAAACCTGTCCTTTAAATAATAATGAAAAAACGTGCCTATGGATTGTTCATGAAGAAACTGAATGGACCCCAACCTTTCAAAGTTCCGAGACACTGATGCAGACCATCTCTATCTTCTAATAGCTTCGATGCTGACTGCTTACTATGATGCTATATTACCTTCGGATTCTTCATAAAATTATTGGAAAATGTGAAGCTTTGTCGAAAACCTAACATTTGATCAATATTGAAGCATGAAGGTACATTCTCCATTTGCATGGCTGCTGACATAACTTTGACTACTTTCAATTACATCACTTAAGCTTGTCGCTAGGAAAAAATATTATAATCAATGAGAGCAAGTGAATTGAAAAGTGTCGAGAGGAATTATCTAATCACGCTTTCATGGTTGTTAGCATTGGCAAGATCCATAAGAGGTAGCTATCCATTCAATTGTCTTGAACTTGTCATTATACTTCATTCTGCATCCTCGAGTGTTCGATATTGTAATTAACATAGTCCTTCCATACATGCAATCTGTTGACACTTCGGTTGGAGAATCGGCCTTGCTGGAGAACATGACTTGAATCTCACCGCAGACAACAACTGCAGTTTCTCAGTCAAATTGTTATCATTATTTGTAATTATCTGTTTGCCTCTATATCCATTACTATTCGATTGAATGACCTCATATTCCCGTGCAGAGTGGGCCACTCACTTACGCAAAGTTGGGTCACCACTCGCCGTTCTGGCTCGAAACTTCTCCGCGGAGAGGATTCACAAGTTCCTCAAACCTGGAGGTACATTTTGTTTCTGTGGTTGATGTAACCTCAATCATTTTACCAGCATATGTAGTTGAGTTTCCGACAAATCCACAACCTTTTCATTTTATTGTGTAGAACTTTTAATCAGTTCTAAGTTTTATTTCATTTACTCTTCTATCCGTTCGAACTGTAGAAAATCACTTTACTTGTTGAGAGATAATGATTTGCGGTTATTTCTGAAATATTTTTGAAGTAAATGAAGTTCCATTTCAGCAAATTTGAAAGGTTGTTCGTCGCATTTTGATGCTTAACTTTAAAATATCTCGTTTCAAATCCTCATTATTTTGCATTGTTTAGCTATCGCACAACTCTACTATGATCTACAACACAACTTACAGTAAATAATTAAAGAACTACCGAGGTCTTCAAATGTTACATGAAAGTAATATTATTCACTGAATCTACTCATGCTACCTGTTTTTATGACACTGTTGTACCCGTGTAGAGAAATGCAGTTCGTGCGTCCCCTCATCTGATGACTTCACGAGTGATATGTAAACCGTCCAACTCTCGATGGTGAGGCTCTGACAGGATTGGATCGAAAAACGACTAGGCGATTACTTACTGATGACTGACCTTTTGCAGTATATATCTTGCATTTATGCTTTATGTCTTTTGATACTGTTATCTATTAAGTATTTGTCGATATTTGCGAAGATCATTCATTTTGTGAGATATTTCTTGAGGATGAAGCTTCTGAGACTCAATAAACCTAAAAATTCGACATGCAAGACTGATTGGATTTTGCTGAATGTTGAAACCGTCCTATAAATTCTATACTTTTATTTTTGCTTTGTAATTGACTCCACCTGGTTTGACAGTGTGAAAGCTAGATTGGTCTTCGTAAGGGATGGCAAAATTTGTTGAGACTGTATTCATTTACTCCCACGAAATCTGTTTTCTTCAAAGATAGATTCATTTGAATCGTTGTTTTGAATAACTTTCGAAGATTTGAGTTTTCAATCAACCTCTTTCCTGAACTTGTGAGAATGCTTGCATTAAAATCATTAGCTTATCCGTAAAATTAGATTTAATTAATGCACACTAATTGAAATTTGATTGCAGCTTGAGAATTCAGGTATAATAAATGAGTATCCGATCAAAGAGTATCGAGCAAAGTTCTTCGCGATTCCTTTCATTTTCTTCAGAAAGAATTTCGTTTCGCACACCAAACCACGGTATAAAGAAATGTGAATGAACACAAGGCTCGGCCGCTCGATTCTAGCACGAATAAATCCCTTCCGATGTACTTGCAAGCTAGCGAATGACAGATGTTGTACTACCCAATCCGTCAAAAGTTTTTGTTTCTAGCACTATCATTTGCGCCGATTACACATGTGAATCATTCGTTCTAGTGTTATTTACATTTAGCAACCATTATATTACTTGTTTATGACGATTAATATGCATGCATGTCAGAGGTAGCAACAACCGTATTACACTATCATTACAAGCTGTCTAGGTAATGGCGTAACTGTCATTCTGGCCTATTAGTCCGGGAGCCAGAGCGGGCTTCTCCGGGGAACGAGGCCGAAAATGATACTTTCACAGAATGATGCACACCTTATGCCTACTACGAATCTGCACGTCTGCCGAGTTCTAGTTAGCTCCTCTTCCTGTCTACACGTATTTCATTTTTGCCAGTAGCTGCAATCTGCATCCCATTGGGTCTAAGTGCTTTTCTTTGATCGTGTCTGCCAAGAAGTGGAACTAACTATGTACATCTCGGCAGACGTGCAGATTCGTAGTAGGCATAAGGTGTGCATCATTCTGTGGAAGTCTTATTTTCGCCTCGTTCCCCTCAGAAACTCGTCTGTCTGGCTGCCGGGTATATGGTATCGTTCAAAAGTTTTCGCATTGATGTGATGTGTAAAGGTTTCATCATTAAGGTTGTGGAATACTATTTACATCCATTTTGATGACATATCCCCTGTCGTCATGATCTGTTATTATCCGTTGTCAAATGAGCAGTCCGGCGCAAATGAAAGGCACCAGTAGAATAGTCGAACAAATGGATTCATCATTTTGTCATGCAATTATTTCTAATATTGACTTTCTGACATTCAGCGGACACCTTCGTATGTAAGTACGATTAGTTAAAGAAATGCATAGTGGCACAGGTAGATTATCACTTTAATGGTGTTGGAAGTCCATATAGACGCAACGTTATTATCAGCGCGCATGTTGAGATGCATGTCAGATATGAGACATCACCAATATCATCATCGAGCCCTCCCATGTCCGTCTGTCTATCCGTTGTACAAAATGATGTGCTCCGCCTGATCTGTGTTGGTAAAATCCTTCCCAGGTATCAGAAGCTGTCAAATGCATTTGCTCAGTTTCCTTCTCTGCTTCTTATAAGACGGGCAGAATCGATGTTGTTTATAGGATTTTCTATGATGCATGAGTTTCTGAACTTTTAATATTTAATAAACTTTCAAGATGTACAGACATGCTGCAGCAATGCGCCGTATTGCAAAATAGAAATGCGATAATTCATTTTTTCTTGTTGAGAAGAATACTTACCATTTACTTACCATTATACTTTATGCACAACATTTTATTTTTAACTATTAATTTTCTAACATCCGTCCTTTTCAATTCATCAAAAGATTTTTCTGGCTAATTTATCCGACCGCTTCTTGTATAATCAAAATGAAAGGTCAAGCCCGATTAATGTAATGGTTGTCATGCTGCATTTTGCAGTATCCATCCGCTATTATTCTGTATTTGTCATTTGCTGAATGAGGCCTGAAGTCGCCGACATAGATATAGATGGATTGGACAATCTCTTGCATTCAGACTTAAAGAAGTGCTTCAGTTAGGTAACTATTTATATCATGATGATGATTTCAATTGTCAATCGAAATGTACTTAAATGTGGAGAATTTTCAAATCAAGCAGCAATTGTCTAAAATTCATTTTTTCTTGTTTCTGGACGTCTATCGATTGTTGATCACCAGTGTATTTCAGTAATGTGCTCACCCGTGAATGGTGATAGGAACTTCTGCTATAACATGAATTATTAACTCATTGAAATTAGAAACATATGCCTCCGTTTCGTCTATGATGACAAAAGCAATTGAAGCCACTAATCATTTAAAGACCAATCAATTTTAGAAAATGATTACGTCCTCTTCAAAGAATTGTGTCTTTGAATTCATCATCGCTTCAATTGTTTTTGCCTGCAGTTAAGGCAGTGAAGTTAAAAATTAAAAATATATTTTTGATTAATATACCTCGTGACACGAAATTAAAGGAGAAATACATGCTTTTATGAGAATTTTAAAAGTATTAATAGAATATTAATTTGAATGTGCTCCCGGGTGCTACGAGCTCCATCAGTGGCACTGAATAGTTTTGGGAATATTGTCACACAGCCTACGCTTCGGTCTGTTAGAGCCCATTGCTAGTCAATAAATTGAAGGATAGATCACTGTGTTGACTACTGTATATCTGTACGTAATGTCCTGCGCTGATGTTATTTTACACATGTACATATTCTACTGTCGTTGGTTTTCCAACTTGATGGAATGCGTAGTCTTTGTTCATCCATTACACAACTAGCCATGTATATTATCTTTGGAAAATCAATAACATTTACACAGATGCCGAAATAGACGTGTAATTTTTCAATGTAGAAATATCATGGAAATAGCTTAGAGATAATTAAGTCTTTTTTCAATGTTGACAGAACGCTGTCTGTGATGCTTTGTTTTCCAGAAGCGTCATACTAATTCCAGAAAAATGTCTAAGAGTTAGGAAAGGAGGCTTCTTTTTCCATTAGTGTGACAGTCAATTTGCTCTTGGAATAAGTAAAGAAATTAAATAAGGTATTTGAATGATCTCCTATTGGTGGGTTTACGAAAGCAGGCAACTTAGAGGATCAACTTCTCGTATGTGTATAATGGCAGCTGACTGCTGCAGTGACTGCTGCTGAGTGCATGCCACTGTATGTTGTCAAGCGTATTCTCAATAAAGATATTCTACCATGAAGATGGATGCTATTTAATACAAGTGAAGAGTTCTTTAAGTTTTCTGTTTGGGTTCACCCTCCAACAAATCTCCGACAGGCGTTCGGTTACTTTCTCAGAAACGTCGTATGCTCCATCCGACTAAGAGCATTAATATCATCAACCTTTCCAGCAAGGTTAAACCTTTCGGGTGTCTGCCCTACTGCCTGCAGTATCTTCTTTTATATGAATTTACTAATTGGGCATAATTCTTCAAAATCTATGAAAACCCCTTTTTTTCAAAGACTTAATATATATATATATATAATAAAAAACTTGTCCTAAAACCTTAATAAGCCAAAAAATATCAACAAAGACAGCTCTAATTACCTGTATGTATTTCTGTCGCAGAATTCATGAAATGATATACATGAGCAGTTTAATGGGAAGTGTCGGATGACTAGAAAATGAAAACATCTTAAATCAATTTTTAAAAAATTTCCTGTTTGTTTGTCCAAGGTTTAAATTTTCAGTGACATTATTGTAGCCCTGTGCGTCATGCAGAATGAAAAAATTCATGAGTTCAACTATTTCAAATACATCCAGTTGTACGAATCTGAGATTAGATTAGAGAGATCTGATTAGAGATTTTCTACTCAAGTAAGCCAAAATTCAAAACAATAGCAACAATCAAATTCAAATTCGATAACGTTTCCAGGGTGTTACTTGCAAAATATGCACACGTAAAGTTGATGAATAAAAGGTTTCATATGTCGGTGATGTCCTGTTGGTGTGTTCCAGAAGAGATTGAATATGAACAGGAGAAACCGTTGTCATGGGATAGATCAATGCAGTGAAAGGTTGAATGTCATACCTAGCAGAAGAGGATGTTTGACATCAATCAATTAGTCGTTGAATATTTCTTTATATGCTACATCAGCGAGTCATTTTTTATTTTAATGCTAAGAATTTTAGTTATATTGCCAGTCATTTACTTTTATGTTCATCATCATCATTTCATGCTAAATCAAATTATGGAGTTATCAACGATTTGCAGATCAAGAAATGGTTGTATCTCGCTCTTCATCGGTGGCCCAGAATAACAACCACGACGCCGAGCAGAGACCTGTGGTTCAGTTGCAACGGAACATCCGTGGTTCCTCGCGCATGGTAGGTGCCACATCTGGTCAAGAAAGCTCCAACAGGCCTCAGCGAGTGGCTGTCCAGCGTCCTCATCGAATCGACGCAAGTCTTCCCTCTCGCATGCAACCTGCCGTCGAGCATTCTCCTCTTAGGTCTGTCCCAGTCACCAGATCTGAGCGTCCTCTGTCCGGCAAAGTCCTAGCAAGTCATCCTACCAATTCTTCGCCTAATAAGGCCCAGGTGAGTGAACACGGCCGTGTCAACGGAGCTTCCTTGTCTTCAACGGTCGTATGAGTCGATCCTCTATGATATCGCAGTTTGAATACACCAAGATACCAATGATGTTCATACGAGAACATTTATGTTTCGTATTTTATGCTTTTCCTTTCACATGCAAGAGGCAAGTTTCTATGATAATCTTAGTGGCATAAGATAATTTTACATTTTGCATGAGCTATTCATTTGAAGCTTCGAGTCAAAGTCTAATTCGGCAAGTTAGTGTTAGTTGATTTTGAAAAACATCAAAATTTAGTTTCAAAGCATGTTAGGAAGAAATTAGTTATCCCATATAATTTCGAATTTCATTTCAAACAAACTATTGTTTTCGATCATGTTTTGGAATATTCGTAGCTTTACTCACTCATTACAGGTCCCAATCATTGTGGTGTTCGAACTTCTTTACAATCATATTACATGCCTTAACATGGCACTATCATAGCATAGATGCAAATGTAGCCAAATACCACGAGACCATCACCTGCTATTAAGTGCTTTGTTGTAAAGACAGCGATATCGTGAAGGCAGTCTTACAAAGGAAAACGTGTGGAGGCGATTTTAGATCAAGCTGCAGATTACAACAGCTTACTGACGAGCCATTGTGGGGTGAAGCGCAGCGTCTACAACTGCCAAGGAATCTTTGTGCATATATTCCTCAAGTTTATTGACAATGGACATCCTTCTATGTCATATGATGTAAGGAATCATAACTGGAGCGTTGACTAGTTCTTAAAAACAATTTGGAAAAAAAGAAAGGCCAGGAATCTTAATCAGAAGCACCGGAAGAGCCTCACTACTCCTCGATCTGTCTTTTTTATGTAAAGGTCGTAACTGAATCGGTAATCTGAACTCCTAATTCGAAGATCAAATTAATGTTCATTATACAGTGTGATCATAAAATCACTGTGGGATTACAATTCACTATACATGAAAAGTGAATGAGTTTATACGATAACTACTTGTGAAAATGAAAAGAGCATGACTTAAAGTTTTGTTTTATGATATGAAAAGGCCGGCTGAATTCAATTTGAGGTTTTCGAGTTGTTAGGATGAAAAAGGCATTATAAAGCCATTATATGATCATCGTCATCAAGCACCAAATGTATGAATTGCATGCACTCACATTGTGCACACAAGTAACGCACCTACGTCTTCTTTGTGAGGAAATTCTGGCATATGACACTGCGACCAATCAGGATTCTCCTGTTGTTCTTTCCCCCGAAAGAATCTTTAATTCGACAGACTTTTTAAGTGACTGAAAACAGTTCCAAAGTGTATGTTCAGCTGCGCATGTTGTTCTTTTGATGGCAAAATTTGAATCCGTAAACCGTGTTAGAAGAGATTTACGAAATCGGAAATGTTCCTCATGAGAATTCCATTAGAAATCTTTTCAAGAGATTTTCGATACTGGAGGCGTTGAAGATCCAGAAAGAGGTGGTCGACCATCATTCGATGCTTTCTCATAAAGCAAAGCAAAATTCCGAGATTATTCGTAAAACAACCCTCAACATCAATTCGCCAAGCAGCTTCAGCTACAAGCTGTTCTTACGGTTATGTTCACACGTAGTGAGACATGATCTAGGGCTCTTTCCTAACAAATTGCAAGTAACACAAGGGCTACACGAAGATTGCGAGTCAGCATGGTGTGAGAGTTTACTGCAAAAATCCTACAAAGATGAAGACTTCTTCGATAAAATTATTTTTTCGGACGAATGCTATGGGCCGCTAAGTCTTCTGATCTTTTTTCCCCTTTGGACTTTTTTTGTTTAACGATTCTTGAAAAAAAAGGTGTTTGCCTCACAACCGAGAAGCTTACAACAGCTGGAAGACAGCATTTCATCATCAAGGTCAGAAATCACCTCTGAAATGTGCCGCAATGCCATCAGGTCGTTCCGAAAACGACTGCAACAGTGCATTGACAATCGTGGTAAGACCGCCCTCTTTTTTGGTTGAAAAATTTAGGATCTAGATACATTAAAGCTTGAAAAAGTGGAGTTCATTTAGAATTGAAATGATCCATGGACAGGAGGTAATTATATGAAATACATGTATTTTTATCGGTTAAAATATTTAATTGAATTTAATTTGAATTTGGCAAATTAAATAAGTTGATAATACAATTTTATGTTTTACTCATTAAATTTATGATATTGGTTAATACTTTATTATTATATACACCCTCTAGGAGACTTTGAACTCTATTATATTTGGCAATTAAACCCTACAGCGACTTTATGATCACCCGTTATTTAAGAACAAAATCGCATTTTACTTTTGATTTCTCTTTTTCAGTCTTCTAACAATCATTCAATCGACCGGAGGTCGACACAGCAAACTGCATTAGCGCCTACAGAGAAGAAATCACCTGAAAAACGTAAGTTCTTCTGATTGATGATAGTCTGAAGATCAAAATTTTCTTACAGAAGCAGCGAACATAATAAAGTATTCATATACTACTTTGTGATCATCAATGAAACAATTTGTTCAAATCAATAAGAAAATGGCAATTATCGAAATTGTGAAGCTTTTGCTAATGTATTTTGAGAATTGAGGACACAGTAGGAGAATACTTTGCATCGTCTTCAATTTTTAGCAAGTTGTAACTGCTGTCATTCTGTTTTCCTAAAGTGTTGATATAGTAGCACGTTCATCAATGCAAGACATTTCAAGTTGATGATTGAAGAGAAGATGGCCAAGTTTATGTCATGATCATTAGATTGATCTTCATTCGGAAGATAGATGTGCTCGTAGGTCCTGTAATGAAAGAATGATCTGTCTCAATGCTCAGCTACTACGGACTTACAGTTCAGTACGTAATATGCAGAGGAACATTATTTCCATTCTTTTTCATGTTCCTCTATTGTTCCATTCACTGAGCGTTTCAATTAGTCTATTGTCGTCACAACGGATGAATTGTTGCATAGCAGTCAATTGTATCCGGATTTTTAGCTCGGGTTGTTAAAACAACTTTTACATAGTATCGGCATTTATCGGAAGATTAGTATCGATATCCGACAGTTCTTCGGCGATTGATGAGCGACATGCAGTCATTAGGATCCAGGCTATATGTCAAATCTGGACTACATTCTATTCATAGAAATTATTTGTCAGATGACTTAATTCCAGGCTATTATGCACTCGGATCCTAAATGTTCTATATTTGCAGCATTCATTAATAGGATACATTGCAATTGCACGTACTTTGTTTAGATCACACCACGGTTCATATCAACAGCATCCGAAAACCTTCAAAAATAGAAGTCTGCTTATAGATTTCAATTTAATGTCGACTTTCTTCAGACTCATCTCTTCATCTTCGTGTATATTGAGATCTTTACTTTCAGATTTAAGTGAATTTGTACGAATAGAGCACAGTCATGAATTTGCGTCCCTACCGATGAAAAAAGTCATTGAATATCTCAGAATAAACTTCACTCGTGCAATGAATATTACGTGTAGCCATTTGAATGATGTAAAGATGATCTCGTGCACCTGAGCTGAATTAGGATTTGCTAGTATTCATGGAAGTCCTTCAGTCCGAAAAGTTCCATTAAATTTGTGAAGGTGGAACGAGTAATATCACGATGTGTCGATTAAGTAAATGATTAAAGAATAGTGTAGACGTCGAAGAACGGCGATGGACGACCAGATGACAACAAACACATTTCAAGCATCTTTGAGGAACAATAACTAATGACCACGAAGGAATTGACTGGAAATCATGTAAATAATGTAAATAATCTTTTTGTATCGTCGTCTGATTAATTCATTTGACAAAGTCTTTAACTTGTAAAATCAAAAAAGCTTTCAAAATTTGTTTGTAAGTGAATTGGAAATACATCTACGTGTACAGTCGTTCAAAACGCAATACAAAGTATTTCCAAAGCTATCATCTTTCTACGGTGATATTGTAAACCTACTAACAACATAAGAATATGCACACGGTGAAAGCAGTTTTCGTGTTTCAATGTCGATTCACTCGTGCTTTACAGTGATTGAAAAATTGATAATGAATGGATAGGTTATAATGTCACTGCTGCTAATTCACCTCAGGTTTGATTGTGAGGGTGCTTGGATGTGACACATTTTCTATTTCCTAGATATTGCAGTTGCTGTACAGATTTGAGTCAGTATCAGTTATGTCATTACCGAAGATCTAATGTTATTCTAACTTGCATGCACTGGTAGATGTTTATTTTGAATGCATTTCTTTCATTTTTGCTCATGCATGAATTTGTCTTCTGATAAACAGCTAAATAACATCATTTTCACTCTCTTAAAGGCAGACGACGTCAACACAAAACGTCAAAAGCCAAAACAACCCTCAAGAAATGACGCCAGGTCTCTTACCATTAGTTTGTTTGATGCACTTCCACGGAGATACACTGAATACCTGCCCTGTAGTTCTACACTTTTTGTCTTGTCTATAGTTTGAAAGTGAATTATTTTGCTTTATTGTCTTATGAATAAGAAACTTCGGGGGGTTTAGACTTTTGCCGTACTAATTATGCTAAATAATCTTCTTTACAAATATATTGAAATGTCCAATTTATGAAGTCGTAAAAAAGAAAATTGGCTGTCTATGTCAAGTAATTTGTTTAGAATCTACTGAGACGATATCTATCACGTACTGAATATGTACAATAGTCTTAGGAATTCTGAAACCTTTAGTCAGGAGAGCCAGAAACCATCATTCGATGTAATTAAGGGTTGCTGAGTGCTTGTGCTTTGCGGCTTTCTGTTTTTCCTGTTAGTCAGAGAAAGGAGCTTAGGAAGCAGATGTCAGCATACCAGAGCATCCTTTGAATTAATTGAAAAAAATGTTATAGAAATTTTTAGGTTCGTTTAAGGTACGATATCCGAATTCTATTGTGAAAATGAAGTGTAGATTTTTTTCGATATTAGCGTGTATTTGAATGCTTCGTGGTTTTCGTGAAATTTGTGATACAATAAGATACTAATCAATAGTTGCGTGTCGTGCTTTGTGTTGGCCATCGAAAGCAAGGTACCATTATCGAAGATCATCTTTTACATACTATCCACACCCCTCGAGCCAGCTAATGTGGAAGCATTCAAAAAAGCAATTTCGACGGAATCGCGCGAAAATTTATAGCTGCTGCCATTTTATTAAATTCTATCGGTACTACTTATATATAGCTGATAGTAGAGTGAAGTCTATCGTCTTTGTGTAAGAGCAATGGAGATGAGTTGATTAACGGACGTACTTCAATCGGAAAGTTAGTAGAATCCCACGAATTCCCTTAAAACCGAACGCATTTCACTGCATTGCGTGTTGTTGAATCATTGATTAGATCAAAGTGCTTTAGTCTGATTTGTGTGATGTCAGCTCAATAGTTCCGTTCTGTTTCACATTCACTAGTAGTTATCAGACATTCAATAACAAATTGACGATTTTCTGCAGCTTCTCACTTTACTGCAGCAGTATTGTTTAACACTTAGTAATGCTGTCATTTTCACGAATTTTCAAGTATTTCTCATATTGGCCTTGATAACTGTCTTCCTGTTGCAGAAGTATCTCCCGCTTCCTCCCATCCCGCAGTCGTCCCACATCCCGACTCCCTCCGTCACACGTCTCAATCGGTGATGGAGGTCCCTGCGTCCCCGACCACCGCCCCAGCGCCAGCAACTCCTGTCCCAAGAGTAGCCTCTGCGAGACGAGCATGTGAGTATCTTACTCTTGTGGTTCAAACTAAACACTAACTGTTGAAAAATTACTCGTGAATTTTCTTTGTTGTCATTAGTTCCACCTTTCAGTTCTCAGCATGAGTGACATGTGATCTATAGAGACAGTGAGCGAATTCTCATCAATTTATTGGATTTATCAGTTCTTTTGCATAATCGCTTTTTCCAAGTAATAAATGAAAATGAAAACTGAAAGTTTTGTCAGACGCTTCAAAGCTCTTTAAAGTTGTTACAACAGCAGCAACCCTCATGCACTTCACAGAAATTGAAAAATAGGAAGCATTAATTGATAATTTATAAATAGAAAAAGAACTACGCAAAAGTTATGATGAAACAATGTAAGTCAGGTGGGAAAGATATCACAAGCGTGACCACTGATGACACTGTTGAATGTTTTGGAGGCCACCCCGAGCATTGATAGAAATCTGCGTGCAATGCAATTATTGCCCGTGATAATTGTCAGTATTACAAGAAAGTCGTTCATTAAGTCTTCAATTGCGTTCTAAACGATGCACGATGCAGCTGCTCAGGAAACGTAATAATGTAACGAAATTCAATCTAGAAAATGAATAATTTGTTTTTATTAGGATTAATTAAGGAACATTAGCATCAATTTATCGTAAAAGAAATGCAGACATACAAGGAAAGTGAGTGCATCGAAAATTGCGTTCTCTAAGCAGCTTACGTCCTTACAAAAACAGACGACTTGTAATCTGTCGTGCTATCTTCTGTTTTCTGGCACTCAAAACACTGTCATATAAATAGCAAATGAATTTTTATGGTATTCTGGTGTTCGGATGGAACATAAACGTCTGAGAAAGGAACTGTGAGACTTTTGTTGATGAGTCGGCCCAAACAGACAAGTGGAAGTACTCGCGTATTCGGCTTAGACCAGACGACAAGGAGGTTTAACTTAGCTGGAAAGGCTGCCGATTTTCGTGCGTGTGTCAAATGATGGGTTGGCCAAACAGACAATTGAAAGGACCCGCTTACTGGATTGGATAGGTTCTATATGAAAACATCGTAACATTAAAAACATCGTAATAATAATATCGTAATTTAAAAACATCGTAAATGAAAAATATAGAAAATAGAGTATGACTTTGCATTTTGGATAATTGCAACATTTCCAGTTTTCTCCATTCACCAATTTGCGATCTTGAATGAATTTGCAATCATTTATAAGCAAACATCGTTTTGATTTATTAGTCACGCTGTATTCAATTCGCAGTTCCATTGTAAACACTTCTCCTAGAGCAGCATGTAAATCTTTGAATGATTTAGAAATCAGTTGTCAGCAGATACCAGATGCTTTTCAAAATTCATAATTGTGAAGCATCCCCAAATCAGGGACTGCCCAAGTAATTTCCACATGGAATCCAAGATTTTGGTATAAAAATCAACATATCCGGTATCAAATGGAAAAGATATCTAATTTATGTCCATCCATAGAATCCGAAATAGATATCCGCTGGAGGTGACGCTAGGCTTCAGATTACTAGGAGCCATGAGCCATGAAGGAGAATGCCTTTGTAAGACCAATACGATGTTTTTCAAGTACATTTACGATAATTTTCATGTTACGATGTTTTTCATTTACGATGTTTTCATTTACGACGTTTTCATATACGATGTTTTCATTTACGATAATTTTCATGTTACGATGTTTTTAATGAATACCGATTGTATAGCAGCTGTCTTCATCGACGAATAGCTTTATTATGAATGAGTGACTCAGCATGATTATTCATCATCTTCATTGCAGTTTCATTCTTTTATTGAATACCATTGTTCAGCAGTGACTACTGCTGACTGAACATCAATACACATTGTCTCGCGTGTTCGTAATATAGTTATTCTTCGATGAAGATAGCTGCTAGTTAATTTGATACTTTATTATTTAATATGTAGCACTAATAAGAAAAGTAATGGAGAAATCAAGTAGAAGTGCCTATTCATAGATGTAAACAGCATGATCTTCTTGTCTAGATTCATAACTTCATGTAGTATCCGTGGCTGCTGTCACACACTCATGACAGGAGATGCGCTCAAGGGCTGCTATTATTCAAAGAAAAACGGCAGCAATATGATTTTTGCTTTAGATGCTTTAGAATGCTTTAGAAAGTGAAACTGCGATTTTGAGATGCATCAACAGTAGCATTGCAGCATCTTTTCTAGCTTCATTTATAGTCGCTGTGATTTAGATATAAGTAGTTGTAAGATTCCTCAGAACTTAGTTGGTGATTTTAATAATTCGAAATTCATTGGTTTGAATTACCAATTCAAATTATGAAAACGAATTACCGCCAATTTTCACGGATATTCAATATTCTATATTGAATAGTTTGCAACATATTTAAGTTAACCTTAACTGCTGCCACGTACCAAATTAATGGATTATCAGAATAATCATGAGACTGTATGCGGTAATATTCAAATTATGTCGAAATTCATCTATTTCAGATTCAACTGATCTATTCTTATAAAATCATCTCAAATAGACTGGTAGAATTATCTTTGATGAGAATGTTCCATTTTAATTTCTTTTTATTCGATTGTCGAACTATTGAATCACTGACAATATTAGTTGTAATCCGAAATCACAACCTTTGACTTGATACGTGATGTTACTTTAGTTAGTTGAATTCGATGAACTTAAACAGTTTTTGTTGGTAAACCAAGTACACAAGATGGTTATGATTTTTTATACTTCATTGATTTCTGCCTCCTCTCAGGCCATCATCAAAGGCAGAGGTGATGATGGCTTCTGATAATGGCCGAAGAGGAGGCTAAAATTAAGAAAAGTATAAAAAATTATTACCATCTTGTGTACTTGGTTTTCTAACAAAAACTTACAAAAGAATGATTAACCAAGACCTCTTCAACAGTTTACGAAGTATCAAACATCATTCCCAAGACTCTCAAGATTTGCTGTTTAATTTTTTGCTCATTTATTTCAACGATTAGAGAGACCACTTGAAATTGCACTTCAAATATGATGCATTTATAATACTATCATGATGACATATTTAGAAGTCTGACTGTACAAATATCGAAGCTGATATGAATGTGTTTACAAATAGTGGTGAATTGTGAATGGATAAATGATTCAGTGAATTAGTCATGTCACATCAATGAATTCGTAAGTGGAATTTATTTAGATTTTGATAAACATCCTTAATTAACTTCAGGTCTAAAGTTCGTTAAACGAATTTCGATTTGATGTAATTTAGAGTTTTTAAATAATGACCTCATATTTCAGCCGACGATAATCTTCAATTGGCAAACGTCTTGGAGAACATGTTGAAAAGTCGCGTATCCGTCACATCTGACGCTACAACACATTACCAATCAGGTTTGTACTTTTTATTGATATCTGATGAACTATTCGTTACTAACTTCCCATTCATGGTGCCGAGTTGTGTGGAAATTCCATCTCAAATTTTCTTTTTCACAGCCATTCCTTCTCATACTTCGCAAACGAAGAAAGGTTGTAAGTGAATAACCATGCGAAGACATCGTAGATATCAATTTGTGTAGCCCTCTTTTTTCTCAAGTAGTTTTCATTCAACAGCTGTTTTTTGTTGAACATTGAAAAAGAATAATCGTGCAAATAGTGATGGTGGAATCGCTTTATTACTTTTACTACAAATACGAGCTACTTTGTAATCGTTGTATCAATACTTGTCGTGTAAATAAAATGGTCAGATATTGAGTTGCATCATTAGTTAAAGAATGGGAACAAACGTGAATAACTATCGTTTCATCCAGTATCAGGAATTGTCAGCGGACCTAGTTCATATCTCTCAACATCAAAACAACTTTTTCCGCGGGTGATTATTAGATGCTATTTTTATACACGACTGACAGTTCCTCTAAATTGGTGCGCAATTAAAATTCAATAAATGCTATTTCCTAAAAAAGTATTAAGTTAATATTAAATATTGAGTTGCATCCTCAGTTAAAGAATGGGAACAGACGTCAATGGCCACCGTTTCATCCAATATTAGAAATTGTCAGCGGACCTAGTTCACATCTCTCAACATCAATACAACCTAATGCGCAGTCATATACGAAATAGCTCATATAAGAAATAAGTCACATATAGACATACCGACAATCGCGACTACAGTGAATAGAATTCTAGTCATGAAAAATGACACACAACACAGCAAAGCGGATGATGAAGATCACAGGCCTATTTCACACTACATAGAAATCGCGAGCTACCAGTACTAATACTGACAGTGAGATAACTCGCGCCAGACACCAATCTGGTACGTCACGCGGAGACGTGAAATTTATTTATTTATGAATTTTTACAATAAAGTCATCGTCGAAAAACTTCTCTTCTCAGCTATTAGCTTATTTGCTCGGGTGATCATTAAATGCTATTTTTATACACGACTGACATTTCCCTTAAATTAGTACACAATTAAAAATCAATAAATGCTATTTTTGAAAAAAAATATTAAGTTGATATTAAATACTGATTTGCATCCTCAGTTGAAAAATGGAACAGACCTGAATAGCTGCAATTTCATCCAATATCAGGATCATCAGCAGGACTCAGACTTACCAGCTTCGACGCAACTCCTTATCTAACACGCAATCACGATTAGCTTATGAAGTGGACTTCCTCGGATATTTAGCAAATACTTCATCTTTGGTCTATGGTGCGCAAAAACGTTGCCTCAAAAATAAGCCGCAGAGAATGATTATTATCGTGTATTACCCCTCGTATGCTTGCCCATTTTCTTGAAGAAATTTGACAGATATGATAGAATATTATTTTAGTGACAACCAAATTTATTATGCCAATTATATCATCACATTATATTCTAGTACCATTTTGCAATTATATTACTCTTTATTATCAGCTATTCATAGCCAAATAAACGTGGCTAAAGTTTTCTAAATATATGGAAGATGTCAAAAGATGTCCATTATTCGTCATGAAGGATAAATAATTTAATTAAGGAAGTTTATCAGGCTAATAAGGGACGCTCTTGAATGTAAGACGCATTTCCTTAAACAGTGATGGTTTGACGTCACGACTCCCCACACTTGGAGCTTGAACGGTGTTGACACAGACTTTTATCTTGAGCGTTATGATTGTTTAGATCGGATGCCCTTCCTGTCGACTTCCGATGACACTTTCGGGGCTCGACCTCTAGACCGATAGATAGATAGGTCAAGCACTGAACCCCTGTGCCACGGAGATGCTGTCGACTAGCATGTACTCCGTGGTCTCTTTAAGCATTACCTCCAACACATTACTTTAAATTGAAAATAGCCGTGATATTCGTCTTATTAAAAGAATGCTGTTATTCACTTTTTCACGCTCTTGATAGATATCTCAAATCTCCACTTGTCAACCACCATGAGACATGTTTCTTCTTGTTGGGCCGCGTCAGTAGTGGGCAGTTTTGAATCAGAGACGTTGGAGCTAGAGGTCATGCAAACATGACTTGTGATATGGTTGTATCAGTCGATAAGTGACAACAGGAAAATTTATCATTAGGCAAAGTACTTGTGAAAGGATGAAAGAGTTGCTCTCATGGTCGACTCAATATCGGATGCAGTATTAGAATGCAATCCTCCCTCCATGTACCTACTGGCAAATTTGTGCTCTCCACAGATGATTCAGTGGCCTTGTGGTTGGAGGATGTGTGCTTGTAGGTTATCTAGCTCCAACGTCGCTGGTTCAAACATGAAGGCAAACATGAAAAACATCAGCTAAGATTTGTGAAATTCACTTCATATGCTAATTACACATTTGAATATACTACACTTTGATGAAGTCAGGTGCAAATGGATAAGAAAAGGAGCCAAGAATTGACTGGTTGGTAATTCTAAAACATTTGGCATCACTGCTCTTTCACGGACTTGGACGTTGCTGACATTTTCAGTATTTGTTGGAGCGCAGTGATGCTTGTATTCCGTCTTTCTTGCTCACTTTCAATCACCTTGGATTTCGACAACACGATCAAACGATGGCAAAATCGAGCAAATAGTTGTGGAAGTCACATTCCAAGCAATGATGATAGTGTTGCGCAGTGATTATCATCAAATAAAGGGAATTGATTGAGCTTTAAATTACATAAAACGCATAAATTCAAACCTCACATCAGTAAAGAAAGTTGTAGATTCAAGTAATACAAATATAAAGATGACAAAGCGATGTTATCAAATATTCAATAGAAATAGGAGGAATTAACGGTAAAGATGGATAAATATAATATTTGATTTCGGGCAATTGAAGTGATAGTATTTTGAATTTCTACTATTTTTTGTTTGCTGTATCATTTAAGGAATTGAATAAACCTTAATTGATAGAAAATTTTGAACAATATTGTCATCTTGACTCTTCCCACGCTCATTATTCATAAGACATGATCAGCAGATAAGCAGGACCTTCTCTTCTCTGAGGCTAAAAAATCCTCGTCTAAGCACGAGAAAGCTTTTCTGAATACTCACACCTGCGCTTTTCTATGCGAACTTGATGTCATGATAGTAATCTCTGTAAGCAGAAGTGTTGCACGCTTCTCCTACATGTCATGGTATTCATACATTCTGTAATAACTACTTTCCTGTGGAAGCACGGATGTAAGTCATGTTTGCAGTGTGCTGCTTAGAATTTATTTCCCGAAAGAATGAATGAATGCAGGCTTGCATCGCACAGTTGTACCTCAACAAATTTCTGCAAAGATTTCATTGGGAAAAAACAATTCTCTCGCAATACGTAGCGCACATCTCGATGCCATGACTGAGTTGGTAAGCAGGACTGTTGTTACGACAAGCACCGTAAAATATCGTCGGACTATTAACAAGAGTAGATAAAAAAAATTGATCAGATGGTTGCTATGTGGACTAGAGTCAAATAAAGCGTGCATATTTGGTTCACGTACTCATTGCGGCATTAACTTAAGGATTGTTTATGAAAAGAGGAATCGTGGGATCACCGCATGATTTTAAAAATATCGCATCGATATTACAGCCTTGATTAGAGCTCTAAATTCAAGACATCTGAGTGAGTGCTCAGACGATGATCGAAGCGAATATGAATTTTCATCCGTCACTACTTGCACAATTTTTGTCTAACCCTGTCACTATTTCACAACAGTACAATTTATTCCGGTAGGTCGCAGTTGAATGGCATTCATTGCATGTTTGCAATAACATTCTTAATTTCCGTTTAATTCTTGATTTTTCCGTTTGTCGTGAAATGTTTGTGATATTGATTTACATTTGCCCAATTCAATATTTGATGATTGCACTGTTTCACCCATATGTTATCATTTCTATTTTTCAGTCATAAATACAGCAGAAGGCTCACGAAAAATGATTCCTTTATCGAAACTTCTGTTCCTGATTATGTTTTGCTTGCATTAAGAATACGGGAGCATATAAATAGTGAATTCGAGCTCAAGCGTGAGTAATGTGGGAGAAAAATGAACACGGAAGAATATCTGATAAAACACTCATTTGGTCAATGCTCTACACAGGAATGTTTATATAATATTTTTTCATCTGTCAATTGTCACTGATACACACATTTTAAGTGAATTATCCAAATCTTGTTTCTGCTTTTCTGTGTCCTAAGACAGATATTTTGATCTGTGGTAATCAACGTGATACGTAATTTGAATCAGGTGATTAACTGAGTGTCCATGGTATTTCAAACTCGAATAATTTCGGATATTATAAAAAAATGAATGGTTTAACGTCACTGCTCCCCATGATGAGGGCTTTGACGGTGCTGACGTAGTCAGACTTTAATCTGGAGCGTTGTGATCTTCTAGTCCGGATGCCCTTCCTGACGACTTCCAATGACACTCTCGGGGCTCGACCTCTGGACCGACAGATCGCTAGGCCAAGCACTTAACCACTGTGTCACGGAGACCAGCAGAATATTGTACGCACTAAAACCTCAAATTACATTTATCACAGGGTTTTTTAAGGTTTTTGCTACGGGTCATCTGATCGTTCCCACGGGTCACACTCAAATCGTCTCAAGATCGACTTTCATTAGTGTACGCCTAGCGCACTCAGGATTTGTAAGCAAAAACAGAAGTCATGAATGCAGTATAACATTTAGCATTTATCAGTGAATTTTACTCGCGATTCTGCATGTACGTGTGTAAGGTGACTTTTCAAGTCTTGAAGTTAATTGCATGTGCTATTTAGACAAGAGACTCATTATCAAACATAGAAATGTATTTTATCATCATACAGCTAGTGCCCACATCATACCCACGGACACTTCTTTGTCGGACAAGTGCTCAGGACCGTTGATGCTTACATTGATAAGCGCTGCTAAGGTACGATCCAGCTGGCGGTTACGACTTTTGGTCTTAATGACTGTCAATTTGGAAAATCTCCGTTCATTCCAAGCAGTAGAAAATGGAATCGTGAGTGCATTGTCGCCAATTTGCACACTTGGGAGTAGTGACTACCATAAAATGTCGATTTTGTGAGATATTGACAAAGGGTCGCCGCATCCGACAGGTCGAGTGGAGCCGTATCATGAACAGCATGCTCTAGAAAACTATGCCAGTGTGCGATGACCGTTGTCATTTTCCCTACCACAGGAAATCGCTCAACCAGATTTCTGATCGGCGTGTCACCATATGCAGCCCGCTTGTCGTCATCGCTTGGGATGCGTTGCGGATCGAAGACATCAAAATCTCGCAACAGGAGTAGATCATTCTCCTTGAATCGATCATCAAGATTTCTGATGAGACTGTCGGCATAGGTCTTTGTAAGATTTTTCAAGAACTCTCAACCTCAGTCGGAGATCTCACAAAGAAAAGCAAGAAGAAGAGGCTGCCTTGATTATGACAGACATAAATCTTACGAGTGTTGACAACGATAGCGTATCTCTTCTCTCCATTCTCCATGTTAATGAGCTATCTTGAGATGAATTCTGGGCATTGATGGTGTTGGCTATGGCTCACTACATGTATGGGATGAACGTTCAAAATCCACAGTACAAGTCGAAAACTCCACGGTGCAAAATGTGACCCGTGGAACACCTTAAGAAACACTGCTTATCAAGTAGATTTCCGACAGAAAATCAGGATGTAAAGAATGTCAATTGTGTACAAATGAATGCATTAAAAATCGGATGGGTGTGGCAAACCTTTTGTCGTTCATTGTGGATTTTGTAAAAAGTAAGCTTATCTGCAGACGATGACTCCATAGTGATATTTTAAGCTTTATTTTGTTTATGTCTTATAATGACGAATTCTGAAAAGTTGCTTTTTCATATGCGATTTTCTGACCAATTGCTAGCTGTCTTTGTTTCCCAAAGATGCTTTCTCAAATGAATAATCATGCTCCTTTTCATATGCGAGAGCATAGATACCAAATCCAATAAATTTTACAGTGCGCGACAGCAAGTTGGAAACTTAGCATAAATCTACGGACACGTATTTTTCCAACACCTAAAAAATGTTTACTATTAGGAAATGTCGACAAATTTATAATCATCTGAAAGAGAATTTTCGGATCTATCATTTGAATGTTGTTGAATTAATTGTTTTTGAAATTGGTGGTTCCTAGTGGCCCATAAACCCGAAAGCACCAAATTTTCTTTGGCTTGTTTTGAAAAGCACATAAATCAATTTGAAACATTCTCCTTGTGTTATTCAAAATCGTCACAAAATAGGCTTTCAGAAAGTACATAGTTTGAAAGTGTTTTCTCGAAGTTTATAGGCAATATTTTGAAATTAGTATAGATAGATAATGTGGCGACTTTTTCATTTTCATGATATTTCTTCGAAGGGCCTTAAATTTACCCAACAAAAGCAGAAAACACTAGTTTTGAGGTAAATAAATGCCACCAGTTAGTTAGCAGCGTTATTTCTGTCATTATCGCAACACATTCTGAAAATGAAAAAGTCGCCACATTTTCTATCTATGCTACTTTCAAAATATTGCCTACAAACTTCGAGAAAACACTTTCAAACTATATACTTTCTGAAAGCCTATTTTGTGACGGTTTTGAATAACACAAGGAGAATGTTTCAAATTGATTTATGTGCTTTTCAAAACAAGTCAAAGAAATTTTTGGTGCTTTCGGGTTTATGGGCCTCTAGGAACCACCAATTTCAAAAACAATTAATTCAACAACATTCAAATGATAGATCTGAAAATTCTCTTTCAGATGATTATAAATTTGTCGATATTTCCTAATAGCAAAAAAATTTAGAAGGTGTTGAAAAAATGTACGTGTCCGTAGATTTATGCCAAGTTTCCAACCTGCTGTCGCGAAGAAGCGTAATTGAAGAAGCGTCTCAATTTAGAATATGATAATTACTCACTGATCATGTTAGAATATTGATGTGAAGACTTGATTTGTTGAAGATAACTTGATCAAAAAGAGATGACAATTTTGATGTATCCATTTACGAAAGCAATTTTGCCGTTCAGATACATCCTAGAAAAGAAAGAAGTTCCCACTTTGTTTGGAACAAGACATAGATTCTCATAAGGTTTTGCAAAAATACAAACTTACATATGGACACCTGGTTGTGTAGAAAAATAGATGAGAATGATCTTACCTTTTGCACGTATTTATACACATCTACGACTATAGAGTATGTATGTTTTCGTTTTGTAGTACATGAATTCATTTAGAAACATCATAAACTTTTAAAGAATTGTAACCGAAATAAAAGTAGAAATTTGTAGAAAGTTTTTTATATTGTAAGTGTTATTCATGCAGTGAAGAATACTTTCATTGCAGATCGGCGTCCATCTGTGTCCCAAATGGTTCGTGAATCACGCTCAGACGGCGTGGAAATGGCCAACACTTTAGCCTCCATCCGCGAAATTCGACAAACTCTTGGTGACCGAACCAATTCGAGGAACATTAGCCCCAATACTCGGTAAGATATGCAGTTATCTGCGTTTTAAAATTTTGAGAGTGTCATTGAGACTAGTTTGTATTCCTCCTAGAAGCGAAATTGAAAGTGTTCTCAAAGTGTCAAATCATCTTTTAGAAGCACTTTAATTGGATCACTTACATTTAGTTTGGTATGAGCCATTGATCGTAAGATATCCTGATATCACTTCTTAGTAGCTACTTCATTCCTATGGATGATTAGAAATAATCTGACAATGAATACAAATCGCCTTGTTGTCAGGAATGCCTAATTACATTACTGACACAACCATCAAATTGCTTAGAGATTCTATTGAATGACTGGAAACAGTGGTGGCAGAAGGTCTGTGAACAAGTTCTCGGCTTTTTGTATTTTCTCATGCAATTACTTTTAAACGAATGAAATCCTACTACATGATTGAGAGGACAGAAAGCAACAAAAGTTACAGCTCTATGTTGTCTTTTGATGATTTTTTCTCAGTCAGCGCTGGACTGATTAGTGATCGGCTGTTGGCTTGAAAAACATACAATATCGGTAACTAGTATTGGTGGAAAGTCATTGATAGATCATGGCGTTGTCGGACAAACTTAGCGCGCAAGCTGTTGCATTGCCATATAACTGGAGGAGTCACACAGAGTGGGATAGCGAGACGTCTTCAGAAATCTATACGGCAATCTCTTCAATGTTCGTCGGCCTACTTAAGAATTGCTAATTTCTGCTAAAAATACATGCGCTCGCCTTGTCTTTCGTCGCAAGTACAAAAATGCGACACCTGAAATGTGTGATAGTGCAACGTATAGTGATGAAACAACAATGCGACAGTTCATTGTTCGATCTACAACAGTTCTTCGAAAAGTTTGTGAGCATTGTTATGACAAGTATTGTTCTCCAACCGCAAAACACAGTCCTGTTGTCATGATGTGGGGGAAATTCTCAGCAGCGGAAGTCCTTATCTTGTTCTTTTCAAACGCGACTTTGAAAGCAGATTTATTTGAATGAAGTGCAATAGACAGCAATATTCATGAACGATGGAACGCCATGCCGCTTGGCGAAATCAGTAAGACAAAGACTCCTGAATTCGCGGATTGACGTTCTGAGCTCTTGGATTGGAAATACAGGCAATTCTAAAGTGTATTAGGCAATTTCTAAAGCGTCGTGTCTACGCGCGATCTCCAAAGAAACATAACTGACATGAGAAATGCAATTGTGCACGGCTGGTGCACGGAAATTGGACAAGATTATAAAGATTATACAGCATGCCAAGGCGGAGTGATTTAGTTCTACAAATCAGGGGTCAGCTGACCCAATATCTCTTCGATGTTTCAAATGATGAGAAATCATTTGTTGTTGACAGAAATCTTGTTATTTGATATTATTTTAGGCAATAGTTCTGTAGATAAGAGTATAATATTTCACCTGGCCTTGGATGATGCCAACATGTCAGACTGCTGTAGTCAATGAATACTTTCAGGGACGTTGTCGGGTTCGAACACACGAACTAAGGATCGAATGGCCAAGCACGTATCCTTTACATTTAGACATGATCCAGCGCATTAATGTTAATGAAGACGCAATGAAGCACTGAATGTAAATAAACAACTACAGTTAAGTTTCCCTTAATCTAAAGACAGAAATGACTGAATTAAAGAGAAATCTTATCATTCTGATATAATGGAATAGAAACAAGTTTGACTCAATGACGGTCTGAAAGAACTACTTTTTGATTAACTTGTATTGTGTATATGTTCTTATCAATGTCTCTTGGTGATTGTTTAGTCTTTGCTGACCGGGAGTCGGTAACTTATCAATGTTAGACCTCATCTTCAAATCTGTCCTCAGGGATCACGTGGAACAGCTTCTCGCCGCTGCTGATCGGGAGATTGAGCAGATCACGGCTGGAACAACTAATGTAGAAAGTAGCCTCCAGGTATACAACTTCTTGTTAGTTATTCTATTAACCTCGGATGCGGTTATTTGCTTTTAATTTTATATGTTTTTATAACATTTTCTCTCGCTGTCTTTGCACAGTTGCTAACGAGCTGATGTCCAAGACATGCTTATTGGTTTGTAGAGGGATTAGTATTTATACATTTTATATAATATTTCATTCACTTTATTCTTTTGATTGTTGACTACATGCTACTATCATTTTTTGAGAAGTAACAGCTTATGATGTAATTATGTATGTACAGTCGTACAGACATTGTTGTCTCCACCTATGTTAAGCAACAAAAAGAAAACATATTTCAGACAGAAGTCGGATGCATTAAAGAAATTGATTCTTGAGAGCAGCTAAACTTCAGTTGTTGTTTAAAGAGATCCTGTTAAATGGTTGTAGCCGATACCTGAACATCGGAATTCAGACTTCAATTGATTTTCTCAATGAGTCCGGTATTTTGAAACGTAATGTAAGTTCATCAACTGTTGAATCAACGTGGTTATTTCAGTGCTATAAGGTTGTATTTTGGCAGAAGCACATGTAGTAGTACACCCTTAATTCGATAAGAAAAATTATGCTGATGCCGCTTTATATTATGCAATATATTAGCTTTATTTATATATTTCATGTTTGTGCTGATTACAAAACGCAAGTTTAATCAAGATTTTCGAATAGAATAAAATGAATTCCCACAGTGAAATTTCGTGAGCAAAGTACGAGGACATTGAAAACATGAAATATGTAATTTGAGCCTTCATTCGATTTTTATAGAAAATTTGCAAAATTCTGCTGTTCGTAGAAAGAGACACGTCTTATATTTCGATGAATATTTTGAGTATTTGAAATTTGTAACTTACAGAGTGATATCAAAATCTATCAATTTTGATATGAGAGAAGTTACACTATAATCAAAGCGTCATTAATGCATGAATTTTCAAGCGGTTTTCATCTGACATGCTTGAACTGTGCGTCAGACATTCTCGTAAAGTTAATCTCAATGATTTTCTTTATTCCGTAGAGCTTTATACACAATTTTTGACTACAAATTCAAGAAATCCCTGGACGAGAGACTTATTTCCCAAGCCACCAAACTCTATCGACATGCGATGAATGAGGACCACATATTGAACACTTTACTCTGTCCAATCGCTAGAAGTGGTCGTGTCATCTTGGAACATATCAATTCTGCACGCAGACTAAATTCATTTACCATCAAAACAGCCATGTACATGAATGAGTCTTTTACACGTGTTTGAACATCAAATCACGTCAAGTTATTTTGTCATTCCTTGAAGATATATGAACCTTTATTTATTGTAACTTCTCTTTGAAAGTGTCGATTACCATTATTTAAAAATATACACACATACATTAAAATACACGCATTTGAGTTCCTAGATCGTAAGACATTCGCCAGGTCTGTGTAAAAGCAAAATCTGCAATTTGTCCTCTGCTATTTGATAACCAACACTTGTTTGTTGATTTTTATTTTACTAACGATGCTTCACGTCCATTGAGCGTCCATTTGGAGTCAACTTTCTCACCTGAATCACCTTCAATAATAACTCAAAATGTGCTGAGAACACATAACACTCAAATTCAGGAAATTACTTCAAACTTCAACTTAAAAACTAATACTGCACGTTCTGCTCCAATTCATTTGGTTCGAAGTCAGTCAGATAAAGTGCATGAATGTTAATTGCCTGCAGCAACCATGTTACACATGCAGGGTGATATTCCTTGCTATGTTTATAAACATGGGAGGCATGGTCATGTGCTGATAAAAATGAATCTCCGTTCTGATGGTATTTGTGGAAGATCAATGTTTACTTTTTTAATTATCTTTCTTTGCATTGGACATCGATCATTTATTATAGTTTTTCCTAAGTTGTTGAAATGAAAAACTGCTTCCTGTCTTCACCGGAGTGTGATCAGATTCAGTGAAATGGACATGCTTTTCCTTCAAGTTTAAATTTAAGTTCATTCATGAAACGAATTTCGTGTGATGTTTATGAAATTGAGATTCTCACAGACCGACTGATATGATGCTTGCACAAAAGTGTTTTTATTTTCTAATACCTGTCTACTTCTAGTCATCATGCGATGAAGAGTTATCACCCACAAATGTCCTCACAGATGGAATCCGTGTGATCGTCCCGCGTATCCCAGAACAGTTCCCCTGTTACGTAGGTATTGGACTACTTTCAGTACAATATTGACTCACGCGTATTCTGTATGCTATAAATCATGTTGACAAAAGAAAATAGAATTAAATCCTGAAGTTGAAAAAGTGTGGAGATTAAAATCAGTAAACTATCTTTCATTCGGTACTTTTTTTTTAAAGTCTTCCTCTGTGGCACCACGTTAAAGTATAGTGCTGGAAACCGTGAAATCCAATATTTAGAACAGTAGGAGCACTGAATTCAAGTGACAAAATCAGGATTCATGATTGACAGCTGCACTTGCATTCACCCTTCCCGAAATTGCGTGCATTACCACGAAATAATGAAGCGCATCTTGAATTTTAGTGATTATATTCTAGCGTTTAAATGACGTTTCTTGAAGTATTGACTGTAGTTGAAATTGCATGCTAAAGTGAATGACGCAAGAATGAATTGGTCTTGGAAACCGTCATGTTTGTCGAAGTAAAAGCACATATCTGTATGCTGTAATTTAATCTTTGCTTTATAATTGTACCGGAAGTTTCTTCTGCTTGTTGTGTTGATGTATCGAAATAAGATTTTAATTTGCTCTGGGCGCACGATTTTCCTCTACACATCCACTGAGTATTGCATTCAATAGTCATACATCGAGCAGTGAGGAATCTGCAAGAACCGTCTGACAGGCTATTCAGACGTAGTGGGCGTTAGTTGTAGAAGACTGATCATTAATAACATAAAGAAGTCCCTACTCTTCGGTACTTTTACTTGAAGCAGAATTTCATTAAGCCATCCTATTGTCAGCTTGATGCAATAGATGTTTCAATTAAAGATTTGCAATTATCAAGTTCGTGAAATTTCGACGGGCATTTATTAAGTATCACGTTAAACATACTACTGGCAGATCGCCTAAGTTAGTGCACCTGCAATAATTAATAAATGCTGCTTTTTGCAAACATAATGAAAATAGAATAATTAAATATTGAGTTGCATCCTCAGTTAAAAAATGGAAACAGACCTGAGTAGCTGCCATTTCATCCAATATCAGGAATCATCAGAAGTCCTAGTTTACATCTCTCAACATCGACACAACTCCCTATTCAAAGTTGCAGCCATGCCCGGGTTAATTTGAGAAAAATTAAATTTTATAGGGAGTTGTGTCGATGTTGAGAGATGTAAACTAGGACTTCTGATGATTCCTGATATTGGATAAAATTGCAGCTATTCAGGTCTGTTTCCATTTTTCAACTAAGGATGTAACTCGATATTTAATTATTCTATCTACGTAGTGTTTCAATTAATCAATATAGTCACTATTTTCGAAACACACGCTGCACTTCAAGCTATGATATATGATGTAGTATTAAATTCAGGTTTAAATATTGTCAAATGTTCTCTAATCAAGCATAGAGAATAAAAGGAATCGAAGTCTATATTCTTTAACTTCAACAGAATTCCGAACCTTCAATAGCACCTTTAACTGTCAGCTCCAAGTACTATCGAAACATCAAACAATTACTGTCGAAACATCAAGCAATTACTGTCGTGACATCAAACGCTGGTATTAAGCACCCGTACTAACTCAGACATGTTTGGTTTCGTTTACACTGGACTAATTTCAACCCCATTTCATAGATGTCTTTGATTTTGCTGCCTGTCACATTTGAGTTTGATAGCCAATCAGCGTCGCTCTTCACAGATGGCGGGATACAAATTCACGCCTGATGCTCCTCGGTCTGGGGACGCGGCGGGCGAACCGCTAGCTGTGAAAGTGGAAACACCGGTGCAGTCATGTCTCGAGCCGCGAGAGGACGTGGATGCCCCGGCCTTCCCTGTTTCTGCTCGGCCCTCCCAGCGTGTCCCAAGTGTTGCACCACGCAGGCCCGTGGCGGCATCTATACCAGACGGAGATGTACCGCCACTTGGCATCGTTGGCCCAAAACAACAAGATGACATCGACATCACGCGGCGCTCTCAGCGAATGCTGGAGCAGGTGAGTTGTGTTAATTAGAAATTCAGTTTTCCTGAAATGACGAATATAGAAAATACTATTTCCCCTCGCATGTCATCCCTTAGAGTAGTCATAGAGGTAAGCGTTTTAGAGGACAGGAAAATTCATTTCATAAGATCATTCTATCTGACCTGAAATATATAACACTCCAATACGCAGATGGAAGTCGTCCCATGACGAATACAAAAGCGGTACGCAGAAGATGTCTCTTACTTTTAAACCAGGAAGAACGCTGTAAATAATGCAGTTCATGTGTGCAATCCTGTGGAATACAGTTTTTAGAGGCATAATCGTCAGAGCAGCAATTACTCTTTTCTACTGAATTTAAGCAAGGAAAATAAAAGATGAGCTCTTAATAATAAGTACCGGTATTATCCTAAGCGCTTTTGATGACTCCAATCATAAGATAGCGTCATTTACAAAAGAATTCTAAATAATCTTGTACTGAAAGTTATAGACATTCAAATTACATAGCTATGAAAAGGGATTAAGTAATAAATCATGCATGCATACTGAAATCGAGACGTTGGACTATATGAAATTAACATAGACAAGATGAAAACAAAGATTGGCTAAGTTCATGGCAGGAAGAAGTCACTCACATATTTTTTCATGACACACAACGAGGGCCTGAACCGCTTCAATAAAATGGCCTCAGTGATCTTGACATGAGGCACATTTCTACAATATGCAGCAATAATTTTTTTTATTTTCCGTGCTTAAATTCAGTGGAAGAAATGCTGTCTTAAATTTTTGAAGTACTGCTTTCTATTTACTTAACTTAATAAAGATGTGACAATTTATGCCGAAATGAACTTTAACAGCATACCCCTCCAACCCTTCCGGACTTTAGATGTATATGTGCTACGTCTATTTGAATCATCACCCAGCAACAGCTCTTTGCCATTTCATTTACCGCTAACATGTGTTGAGAGTAATAATATATCGAATATTATAAAAGATTGAAATTCCTGCTCTGACGATGAGATGGCAATTAATGACATAGTTGATCAATGCAGACACACGAAATTCTCAACTGTTGAGGTATGATTCTGTGAAACATGGAACTTGACATTATTCTTCTAATATTTCATCATTAGCTGGAATGGATCTGTACTCCAAGAAGACGTGTAAGCATATTGTCTGCATTCATCTAACACGCAGAGTTTTCACGCCTTCGACATCATGCGGAAAATATCTGAACACTTTTTTTCCTTACTTATTTTCATTATTTATTAGATCACTTTCTGACAGCAATATTGACAATGCGTATCTCACTCAAGTTTTATTAGACTTCATCGTTTCAAAATGAGTGGAGGAAAGGCATGAAATTGAACAATTGGACAACCAGACCATTTTCGAACTTTAAAGTTGACGTATCTCGTGCCCTAAGCAATGTAGCCCACTTTACCAATATCATTATTTTGTGACTGATTAATGCTTGATGCTACTCGACATTTTCGTTGATTTATTTTTAAATTATGCTGATAATTGCAGAATAAAGAATTGAAAGCGTTTTTAAGTATTTATAAACAGAACATCTTCCAGTCGCCCTATTACCGCAATTTTCTTTTCTTAAAACCCATGGAAATACGTAGTGAATATTTATGCAAGATGACACAGCCAAACTGCAATCTACTGGCAAACGCTGCTACTTGAAACCAAACCATAGCGCACTGACCTGCATGATTAGAAGTAGTTACTTGCCCGACTTCATTTGTAGCGACGCCCTTCGACTCAAGTGACTGCGTCAACTCGAGGTCGCGGAATCCCGCGGGTTACCTTGTAAGCTTCGCCATTTCCTTGCTGTGGCTTTGCATGTAGTCGTCTTTTTATCCCATGAGCATGAATTTTCTTCCTTTTACTAACACTTAAATTTTACCGAATTTTTCAATAACTGCATGAACTTGAGAATGTCGATAATATATTTGCATATCATAACTCGGATGATTTTCAATTATAACATGGAGAAATGTGCAATATATCCGAATTGAACCAATGTCACTTATCCTATATCTGCCGTTATATGATTACCATCCCTTTATATAATTCCTGGTATGTACAATTAACTTATGGATATTTTTTGTTGCAATGATTTCATGTGTTTATTGCGGATGATTGTAATGAGCTCGGTTTTGGAAATTCAGAGGCATTGCGTAACTTAAATATAAGACTTAACTTTGGCAAGGGATTTTGAAAGCCTTTTTTGAGTATAATCATGTAGCTGACGCACTTGTTGTTTTGAAGTTGTTGTTAATACTGAAAATCGGTCGTTTGGGTTGTTCATTACAACTGAAGCAGATGATCATTGACAATTTGATACAAAGCACATGTGCAGACCGTTTCAAAAGTAATTGCACAAAAACGCTAGGCCATTTTCAAATGAAATTTTCGTGTTGAAGTCCTGGATCAATTTTGATAAACAATGTACCACATGAAACCTTATGTTCCATAGATTGTTTTGACATATATTTCACTTTCATCTGAGGTCAGCTGTGGTCAGTAGACCTTATGAAAAAAATTGAGCGTTTTCTTTGATGCAGAGTTTTAACATGAAGACGACAGAATTTTTTTATGAAAGTTGGCAGACAGCATGAACTATCAGTCAGCTTCATCATGATACACGGTTTTTAGGATTGGCTGTATGTACAAAAAGATACAATGCTAATAAGTTTTACCAAAAAAATGTTGCTAAAAAAATCTCTCAAGATTTTCTCATTGATGAAGATGTTCAATTTCAGTAACCTCTGTACCATGTGAAAGGTTATGTCAAGCACTTAAATTTGGCAACTCGTTTAGTTTATGTCTGGTCAGTTGTGGTCAGCAGACTTAAAAGTATGAATGTTTGGTCAATTCGTTCACCGACACCTACAGACGAAACTATACAATACAGAAAATTGAGATTATCACCATTGAATCAGGCTCGTGTTAAGCTTTCAGATGATATATTGTTTTTCGAATTCGGACATCAGTTTGTGCAATTTCATTCAATTTACACTTCTACCTAATTTTACGCCACTTTCGCGTTAACAATGTTCAACAACGGTCAACTGCACACAACATAACAACTTCTGTTGTATTAACGCTGGTGCTTTCGAGTTTTAGCTTAAAATAATGCTGGTGTTATCAGCTCCAAGAATATGTAAGTTTTATCAAAATCGGCCCATCCGTTCACTAATTACTTCATTTAATTAGGCAAACCACACCACTATATTTCCAGTACCAAGTGTCTCAGCATACCAAGTAAATATGTTTATTGATCGATTATCAGCGTGCGATTAAATTTGACGAGAATATACAAAAGATATAAGAATTTTTTGTGCTGTGCAACGATTTGTGAAACGGTCTGTAGATCGAGCGTCGGTGATGAAGAACAACCTTCGCCATAATAACGTGTGACTCTTGAAATTTATCATATAAAGTATACAAGTTATGTTGCTGGTTTCAAACTTCGTGTGTTGATAAAGATAAATTCAGTGCTTGGAAAATGACCACTTGTATTGGATCGAAAAGCGACTTACGAGTTTGTATGATGCCACACTTAAAAGCGAAGGTAATGAAGCTGGTTTCGTTATACTGAACGATTTTAGTGTTCTTAAACAAATCAGTATGCGCATTGCATGCGTTCTTATAGGTTGCAATTCTCTAAATGTTCAAGAGCACTTCGCAATTTGAACAGTTTCATATCGCAGAACAATATTCAACTGATCAAAATGAATTGTAAATTACTGGAAGAGAAATTATTTTTATATAATTGCTGCTGCAAACTTTTTTGTTAAATGGTTTAAATTTGAAAAAAAGATGTCCCTTTCGTAACTTTAAAAATAAAGATGCCACAAGTAGGTTCTTCATTTTATTTCCACGAGATCTTTCGTCTAGTTCTCTTCATGGTGGATACACCGGAAATAAACGCATGATACACTGCTATTGACTGTTAACACGATTCAAAGACACTCTGCACACAACGTAACACAATTTGCGGACGGAAGGTGGTGGAATAGATATCTACAACTCAAGGTGCAATTTGATTTGACTTCATTTGATTTCGTATTTTCTAGCTGTCGCAATTACTGCTTTTTGTAAAATTCATTTGGTCTTAATTGCACCTTGAGTTGTAGATATCTATTCCACCACCTTCCGTCCGCAAATTGTGTCACGTTGTGTGCAGAATGTCTTTGAATCGTGTTAACAGTCAATAGCAGTGTATCATGCGTTTATTTCCGGTGTATCCACCATGAAGAGAACCATCTCGTGGAAATAAAATGAAGAACCTACTTGTGGCATTTTTTATTTTTAAATGGTTTAGTAAAAAGTAATGAGTGTTTACACAGCTGCACTGGAGAAGACGTTTAGTTGAAAAACAGGTAAATGTATAAGAAATCACTTGTTTGGTTGTTTTGCTTGCATCTGACATTTTCCGTTTGGAATCAAATTACATTCGTAGGAAAGTCATAATTTTCTCTAAACACAAGGTTCTAATGATTCAGCGTAATAAGTGTACTTTCATGTAGTGATGAAGCACAACAATTTAATACCCATCATGAGCAGATCATAAAGAAAACAACGTGATTTCATTGATGTGCCATAAGATTGTAGCATTCCATTCTGAAAGCTAAAGCGAATTTTTTCAGTAACCGCTAAATTTTGCAAATCTGTGCTATTTTTCATTGTCATGAAACTTTAATTATTCGAAACACATTATCAGTGTCAGGGACGCTTCATTGCTATTAATTTGCTATTCTGGCTTTACTATTGCTTCTTGCATTCGTAAACTAATGTTGTCATTACGTTGACATGAAATGCTTGTTTTTGCACCTCTAGAATTTCTATAGTATACAAGCATTTGAACAAGGAAGCAGAGAGTTGGAATAAACAGATAATCATCGCCTCACCATCACCTATCGACCTAAATTCATTCATTCATTCATCGTTGAAGATTTCTAATATTAATATTTAAATACCGAGAAAGCTGAGAATGTTTAGCACGATGTATAACTAAATTTAGTAATTTTTCAGTGAGAATGCTATGACATCAGTCTTCGAATCATGTTTCTTTTGAAACCTTCATTATAAGTAATTTATGATTTGACTTGTTTATAGGCACATATTCCTGTCCAAAACATCGACATCGGAGCTCCAGAGGTAATGAGTAGCAACGTGGCTAATGTAGCTCTTAGTGTGAAATCGGATAAGAAGTCCCATCAACGTATTGTTGACTTTTGTCGCTTTCTGCTTTTGGTAGATCAATGACATCCGATAGTCCGGTTGTCAGAACGAGTTACTGCAGGGAATGAGGCCAAAAATGAGACTTTTACAGAGTGATGCACACTCCATGGCTACTGCGAATCTGCGCATCTACCGAATTATATCTCCGTTCCTCTTCTTGTCAGATAAGATCATAGAAAAGCACGTGTAAATCCAATGGAACGCAGACTGAGGTTTTCGGTGCTCCAAGTTTCTATGTTTCTATCATTTCTTTAATTAGATGGGAAGCACTTAGTCTAGAGCTGTAGTATTTGCATGAAATGTCTTCAGATTATGAAGTCATTTGTTCATGTGCCTTGCCTTAACCTATTCAGATCTAACAAACCTCCTAATGTCGAAGGCACGACATTTTGGCCAATCTTAGTCACATTTGACCCCATTCTCTCATACATCACAGATCAGAAGCGCATAATAACAGTCACACATGCATGATAGGATATCAGTTGAAGACATTCCATGAAAAATTATGGCTACAGACTTACTGCTTTCCACTTTATCAGAGATAACATTGAAAATCTCATTGTGCTTTACATGTGCTTTCTTTGATCCTGTCTGACAAGAAGAGCAAGAGAACTCGAAGATTCGCAGTAGCCTTGGAGTGTACATCATTCTGTGAAGCTCATGCTGCCGGCCGGACTAGTAGCTCTGGCCCCAATTTGTCGAAATTGTTCATGCATGTGAAGTACTCAAACTTAACTGTTTCGTTTAGCTGTGTAACTCTAACTGATTGTAATGGAAGTTTGCCTTACATGTAGTTGTAAGTCGTAATGGTGAACAGGGAGTGATATACTGAACACATCGAGGAGCATAACAAACGATGGAATGCATCCTGTGTTATCTAACATAGTTGGTGTAGTACACTGTTTCTCAAACCCCAGTCCACGGACTAAGCAAGCTATGTTCATGGAAATGTTGATTTCTATCGGAGACTGAGGATTGGATCGTTCTCCAGTCGACAGTGAAGATCGTTGCGTCGCAGTCTCCTCAATCAAGCACGTCCTGAGGGTGATACTCTTTGTACAGAATCAACCTTAATGAAGACCAATTTTATCCTGAATCAAGCATGAGTAATGAATCACTTTGATATGAAATGATAAAATTATATTTGCAAATATCTGGAAGAGGCATCAGAAAGCCTATTCATCACATAACTGTGATAAAAGTTTATCCCAGTTTATATCCAGTTTTGACTGTCATAAAATGTTCATATCAAGATAAGCAGGCACCATTAAATGTCAGTTTCTTTTATCAAAGATGTCTCTCTTTCTCTAGTTATTTCAGTTGTTCAATATTTTATATAAATTTCAGCATTTGAATTGAGATAACAGCCAAAGCTTCAGTAACGCAACTGTTCTGGATCTCTTTTTGATTGGATACTTAGGAACAGAGAACGCCGTTTGCGGCTTGAGATAATAGTTCGCCGTTGTAAAAAAGAAATTGATAAACGCTGATATATTGAGCATTTCACTGCGGCAGTCTTATTTGGATATGTCTTCTATACGTTATTGCTACTTTCTTATTTAGGTGAGTATTTCACAATTTTGAGGTTGTCTCTAGATGCAGTTTCCTCTTATGTCATTTGCCGATACTGATTGGCATTGAAATCAACTTGAGGAGTGAGATTTTTTGATATGACAGAAGTGTGATTGACCTTCATTGTTTTGCAGACCTTTCACAGTAGGATCAAATAAATCTCGATGACGCTATAGATTACAACTAATCTGTATTTAGAACAACAAGAAAATAGTTTTATGTTGAGGAAAGCCCATAATGGCTGATGTTGCCAATTTAGCCAGAAAAAAAGCCAAACTAGTTTTTTTTTCTGGCTAAATTGGCAACATCAGGCATTATGGGCTTTCCTCAACATAAAACAAGTACATCTAGCCCGTTGTTCCAAACAACAAAAAATAGGATGGTACAAAAGTATAAAGCAACTTTAAAAAAGGGTGTTATAAGAAAAAATATGAAGTCATGCCCACCGTCTTGCTCTGTGGCGCTTTGTACGGCAAGCCCGAATCCTTGAGTTCACCGGCCCCTATCATACCTGTCGATCTTAATAAGAGAGCCCTCGCGTTGCGCGCTGCAGGATTATGAAGCTATAAAAATGTCACTAACAAATCAATACAATCACATCACCAAAAATCAATGCCATGATATAACGACTGGTAGTAGAATGATTACAGCCTTTCACAATGTCCAAATGTGCCTGCTTGTCTCCTAGATTCTCATGGAAAAATGTATTGATAGGTTTCCACCGTTATTGTGTCATAAACTGAATTTAACGATTCTGTGGATGCTATCAGAAGAATTGTATAGGATGTGTTTAGGGAAATGATAGGATTGTCTAGTTGAAGAACGATCTGTCTGACCAACTAGGCAGTTATTATTTAAAATAAATTGTCTTGGCTATTTGTCATATTTTGAATTGAATTGGATAGAGCCAATATTGAAAGATGTTGATTTTATTTTCGTTATTTGTCACAATTAATTTCAGTTGACATCCGTTAACTATCTTCAGGTGTAAAAGGAAGGAAATTAACAGGTCCAGTATAAAATTCAAAATTCACACCGACGTCTATGTGCAAAAGTCTATGCCATAATGACATATAGACTGAATATAAAAGACAATACAAAAGGAGGGATAGGCTATGAAACAGGCAGAATTTGGATTACATCGTAACAAAATCACCTTAATGATGACCTGACTAGATAGGAAAACACTTGGAAGGAATTGTGATGTAATTTGGAAGGACATGGTAGGAATTATACGCTATATGTATATGGTAGACATACATGTATACATGTACATACATGTACTTCCACATCAAAGCTGCAAGGATAAAGTTGCTCTTTTTGATCGGCATTTTTCACGCTATCAATGAGATGCATGCTTGATTTTAAATGTGCGGGGATATTTCGAAGCAAAGGAATTAAAAGTCTGGAAAGAATATGCCGTGATGACTTTGGTGTTGGTCTTCATTTGTCAGATACAATGGGGCGTATTTTCATCTCGGGTCTTTTATGTGGGTTTTGATGAGATGGTAGGAATTGTTTGTAATATAGCTATTCTTTATATAATGTGGGATGTTGCTTTCACTGGCTAGTGTTCCAGCTTGCGTTGATACGTTTTTCAACAGTCTTAGCTGTTATTCGTTGCATGGGTTTGTAAGTATTTTCATCTCTGAGATGTTTCAGTCCTGCTTCAATTTAATTATCATTCGAAACTACTCAGAGTTCTCAACTTTTGTCTGAAGGCAATATCATTAGGTTCCTGCTTTTAAGATCTTTCAATGTTTCTTTTTCTTGTGTACCGGGGTTGGAGAACTTTGATTGAGGTCTCAGTTTTTCAATAATTCTTTTGCATCCATACTATGCGCGCTTCAATTTGTCAACAATTATGCAGATTTTCTTTTTGATTAAAATTTTCTATAGTGTAAAAATCATAAAGCATGACAATATTTTATATTATAGCGGTATCAGATTTCTAATTCACACCTCATATCTTTGACATCTCGTAACTCTGTGCTAAGTACATTAGATTCTTCCAATTATTTTATAGCTATTTTATGCTTGTGTGCATGTACTGATAACTCATGCCTTTTGTATTACTAATCCATCACCATGTTCAAGTGTTTTCCTATCTAGTCAGGTCATCATTAAGGTGATTTTGTTACGATGTAATCCAAATTCTGCCTGTTTCATAGCCTATCCCTCCTTTTGTATTGTCTTTTATATTCAGTCTATATGTCATTATGGCATAGACTTTTGCACATAGACGTCGGTGTGAATTTTGAATTTTATACTGGACCTGTTAATTTCCTTCCTTTTACACCTGAAGATAGTTAACGGATGTCAACTGAAATTAATTGTGACAAATAACGAAAATAAAATCAACATCTTTCAATATTGGCTCTCTTCAATTCGATTCAAGGTATTATTTTGTCTGTTTTGATTAATGATAATATTTATTTGTCTTTTCTTCAGCTACGTGGTTCGAGACTCAACGGGCAAACAAAAGCAAAAATCGGACGAGTCAAATGTCAAGGTGAGTTTGACAATAGGTATAATTTGCTACATCAATCTTCTAGTGAATCTTTTAATTTTCTAATTACAGACATCAACAGCGGAAAGGAAGAAGGTGGTCGACAAAGATCGATTCAAGGTGAGAAAATTATTCCTTTAATTGATGACTGTTCAATATTAGCTACAAATTAGCCGTGGTTGAATTTTCTGTTCTATGAAGATTCAACAGGATAATACACACCACGCAATCAAAGAGGAGTAAAAGGCCCAAAATCAGATGCAATTATCAAATGAACGCAATCGAATACGTGGCATGTATGGACGCGAGTTAATATGGAAGGACATATATACAAACAAATCACGAGAGTTAAAAACTGAATACATGGATAAGTGAAAAGGATTCTCAAACGACGCATTGCATTCATTAGAGAAAACACGTTTAAACCGATCAGTTCATTCAGAGTTTTGAATTCCTGTAAATAAGTAATTCATTCTTAGCTGAATAACAAGGTTGTGTATTTTTCGGTTGGGGCACTCATGAGCGGATCCGAATTGAAATCATCAGAAGATATTGACAATGCGGTTAAACATGCTCAGGGCGACTGCACAGAAACAGACGAAGTAATTTCAATTGGTGAATCTTATTGTTAGCCTGTGCGGTCGCCCCTGATTGTGAATTCGGTTAAACATGCTCAGGGTGACCGCACAGAAACAGTGATAGATAATGAGTTGCTAGTGACAAAGTAATTTCAATGGGTGAATCTTATTGTTAGAGATTTGTTAGCCTTTGCGGTCGCCCCTGATTGTGAATTCGGTTAAACATGCTCAGGGCGACTGCACAGAAACAGACGAAGTAATTTCAATTGGTGAATCTTATTGTTAGCCTTTGCGGTCGCCCCTGATTGTGATTTCCGTTAAACATGCTCAGGGCGACCGCACAGAAACAGTGATAGATAATGAGTTGCTAGTGATAAAGTAATTTCAATGGGTGAATCTTATTGTTAGAGATTTGTTAGCATGTGCGGTCGCCCCTGATTGTGAATTCGGTTAAACATGCTCTGATTGTATGTATGTACATATGTATGTATGTATGTTTATATTCAAAAAAAATGAAAATCGTACAATTCTTTGTGACGTGGTACTGTAAAGTGAGAAGTCAAAAGGTACACAAAAGTCAACTAAAGTGATCCAAAAATCCACTTCTATGCGTTCTTGTTGTACAGCATTGTGGCGATTGGGATGAAAGTCTGTCTTCGGCGTACTGTTTCACAGAGAGGCATGGCAATTCTTCTGTTGGAGGGTAGGAGTGGTGGAACAAGGTGATGCAATTGGTGGCTTGGATCAAGCATCTTCCTGAACAACCTGACAGCTGCAGTTTCACGACGAATGTGAAGACGGGTGAGGATACCGCATGAGCAATGATAGTCGCAAATAATGCGATGACAACGCTTTTGTATCTTCTCCAATCTATTTGAGTTTCGTTTTGTCAAGCCAACAAACAGAGGGCTGCTGTACTCGATTACTCCACGGATGATGGCATTGTAGACTTGTATGAGCTCTGCTTTGGATGTTCCTATTTTCTTCAATTGCTTCAGTACATAGATGTACCTGGATGACGCCTTGCAAATGTTTTCAATGTGAGCATCCCATCTTAAATCATCCTGAAACTGCACACCCAAGATTCTCATTTGAGGGATTGTTGGGACTGAAATCCCGACATCTTCCAAGCTAGGTGTAGACCGCTTCTTAACGAGCATGATCTTGGTTTTCTCTTGGTTGACAATTAGACTGCTCGATTCACACCACCGGGTAACATTCATAATCTCTTCGTTGAGTTTGTCGTTGATATTGCTGGGTGAAGCATCATTTACAGGAATTACTACAAGGATGTCATCTGCGTACTTGAACATTTTTGAATGTGGGTTGCTACATTTCAAGGATCCGATTTGTGAGCAAAAGAGGTAAGGTAAAGAGGTAAAGAGATTGTGAATGCTTTAAGAATAGAAACTTGAATAGCTGAATTATGGGTCTGCTCAAAGCAGTTATAGGAAACGGCTAGTAAAGCGTGTATGAATTCGATCGATGTAAGCAATCGGATACTTTATGCAGCCTCTTCTTTTGTACATGACAGTGGTGGGCAACGTGTGGCCCGCCGAAGCACATTGGGTGGCCCACCACCGATTCTCATATCCAAAGTGGCCCGCGGACATTATTTGAATCGGTGATGTGAAAATGGCCAAATGCGACTTCGACCATTAAAACCTTTAAAAGCACTTCTTAGGTTGATATTCTTCAGAATTTCCAAAAGCATTAGGTAATGACTTAATGAACAGTATGATGGCACAAGAATTTTCACTCGAATGTTCAAACCGTGTTCCCTTCGCAATGAATATGTTCTCAGTATGAATGTAAGTGACAGCCATCAACTGAGTGAGTGCCAAGTCACATGGTGTTCGATGCCTTGTTGAGCTTGTTTCACCACGTAATGCACCAAACTGCACTGCACCAATTTTGTACTAGAATGGCATTATCGCACAAGCATCTTTTGGGAAGCTTTATGCGCGGTTTTCGAAAGCCGCTTATGTTTGTGTGACGTAGGCCTATGTACACTTAAATGCATGTAGTTTCAACAGTTTTTATTCATGCTACTTTACATTGTACGGCATATAGGCGAATAGATGTAGTGTTCCAGACAGTAAATTTTCGATGAGATAAGGTCATATCTCCATATTTTCCAATAAGTCCATATTACCATCCTTTAATAACACAAAAATGCTTCCGCAAGTAGTTTGGCTTGTTCACTTTTCATTATTCATATAGATTTCAAAAGGCAAAATACAGCTCCTTAGAGACAGCAGTTTAGTTGGATATAATGCTGCTGCGTACATTTACAAATACAATGATACCATGTGATACCACAATGTATAGTGCAGCAGTCCTTAGAATTATGCTCAAAAGTAGGCAATAAACAAATGTGAACATATTTCTGCCTTTTGAAATTGGTGGCCCTCTTATCCAACTTGGTTGCCCACCACTGGTATATAACTAATCGCTGAGCTCAGCAAATGCCCATAGTCATTTTTGAATCCGAGAGAGCAGTCTTGAGGTTAAAAATTCAGTTGAAGAAAATTCATTATCTTGTTGCATTCGTCATGACCCTAATGATGAAACCTGTCTTTCCTTCAGCAACCATCTCTGAACTCACGATCCCGACCAAAGTAAGTTTGGTGATGGAAGATCGCTGGTTAAGACGTTCCTCGTCTTTAATGCCTGCAAATCAACCACTTCGTTCCAGCCAATCCTCCCGAACAGCCTCTCGCAACCTGTTACTTACCAATTCTTCTCAGCGGTTTCCCTAATGAACTTATATACGCCCCTCCTTGATATTTGATAATGTTATTATTATCAAGCTAAATCCGTCCTCCAAAGATATTTTTGTACTGTTCAAAATATTCTTGATGAATCTCTTCTTGCGAAAACATGTAAGTAGAATGTCATCTGCTTTGTTGTAAATAATGAGTCAATGACCAATAATGATTGTGATAGCTCTTTTACTGTTTCATAAAGGATTAGATTTATCTATTGAGAACATTCGAAATGATGCACAATTACCAAATGATCACGCCAAGTTATGACAAATTAAATTATTTGCCCACGCCTTGCTATTTCGTCTATGACGAAGATTGTATATTCTTGTAAAATATTTTGAAGATTTTTTTCTTTAAAAATACAACCATCCAATTTGAAATAGTTGCTGTTTTTATGCTTCCGCACTCATTTTCATCGTGGATGGACAGTATTCGGCTCCATAGTATTTCATTTTATCAACATGAAAGTGCACAAATGGTGTAGCAGATTCGGGTCAGTTTCAAGTAAATAAACTGAATAGATTATCGGTCAAATTACAGATCTTGAGGAGCATCTTTCGGAAATAAGTAGTTTTACAACCAGGCTTCTATAGGTTGGGAATTAAAAAAGCTTCAAATGCTTCATAATTATTCATTTCTTGGATCGTCTTAATAAATCGATTGTAGGCCTATCAGTATTTTCCACTTTCTACTTTAAAACTAGGACGACCGAAAACCTGGGACTAATTAAACGACCAGATGGGTCAAAATGACCCGTACCTTTTAGGGAAGTTCTCAAATGGTCGCCGAATGTTTGCAGAAATTTAGGATCACGAATGGACAATGATCATATGTTATCGAATGAGATCTGATGCTAGTTGCCAATAGCTTTGGATGCTGATGCGATATTCCTGTGTCCTTAATTAATGAATCGTTTGTTCTCTGATAAATGAAAAACTATCACGGTTGGCAACTTTCCTGACTTTTCGAATAGTACCTGTCTGATTGTGAATCATCTTTGTATGCATTGTAGGACAAGGGCAATTCTCATTTAACACGCGCCTGTTTTGGTCAAAAAGTTGAAGTCACCAATTTTTTATGGTGGCTTCCTTAATAGGATAATTTTAGGCGTAGAGTAGGAATTTCTATACGAGAACTGCACCATTATTCAATTTCATCGATTTTCGTAAGTTTGACCGTCGGTCTGATTACAATGCCGTCGGTCGAATTACATCGCCATACTTTTGTAGCAGGGATGCGGAGTCCTCATTTTGATAGGACTCCGACTCCGGGGGTTGATAGGATTCCGACTCTGGGTGGCAAGTATCTAAGCTTAGTTTTTTGAAAATTAACTGGTAGCCTACATCATAGATCATTATAGGCTTACCTGAACCTATATTCAGTGATCATTGAATCAATTATCAATCATTTTCGATGATGTCGCTTTCAGTTGGATGCATGCGACTCGGCTCCTCCCATCTTGTTGATGTGTGCTTCACACGGATTTTCTCCAGCTTCTATCAGGCAAGAAAATCCCCCATCCTTCTCCAAAAAATATGAGTACACTTTCATTGTTAATACGTGCTCTTTGGAGGAGCCATCACACACGATTAACGTGAGGGCAAGAAGTAATGTTCTCAAGCAAACTAGTATTTCATTTTTGTCTCTGATGTGACCTTCGAAGCTAGGAGGGTTTATACTAAATCACTGAGTGAAAAGACAATCCTTTTTTTCACTATCACGGTTCATTCCCTCAATTATTATAAGGTTTGTATGCACTGCTGTCTCTGTACTTTTGTTTGAAGGAGAAAGTTGACATCAAGACAATGACAGCTATGCACGAGAAAAAATGATTTGCTTGTATTACATTATTTCGGATCTAGTTATAGGCCGGAGTCCTATCAAATGATAGGACTCCGACTCCAGCAAAAATGATAGGACTCCGACTCCGCATCCCTGTTTTGTAGAGCATTGAAAATTGTTTTCCATGCCATCAAAAGTAGCCTAATATTTTGATCAGACCCTCAACAATTTGTGCATTTTTCGCAAGACGAACAAACAGGATATCAATACGCCATCATTAATTCACATTCAAAAGACTGATGGAACGTGATGACTAGCAGATTATTAAACAGATTAAACATGAACAGACTTAACGAACGCCCAACACAACTTGATTAATTCTCCGTATTCAGTAAATCGCTGTTGCATGCATAGTATCCTGTTGCATCAACACTTGAGAGGATCACTGACTGCTAGAACATCTGAATCATCAGAAAGCATTTCATCGCTTCTTGGAGGCCATGTGTGTCTGCTACCAGCAGTTTAGGCTACTTTAATACGATTGACCTGTGCGTTCATTACAATCCCCGGATAGTTTTCCGTTATATCTTGCGACCACCCAGGTACGTTCCAATTGTTTGGAAGAAAGCGCTTCTTGATCACTTTCATTACTTCGGTCCTGAAAATCAAAAATATTGAAGCTATCATATATCAGATATTAATGGATCAATGTGATTGTAGAAAATACCCCTAAATCTGGCATTTTGATGCCAGACGACTTTGAATTCATTGATGGAGAAAATTAAAAGACAACTCCCTCTAGTGGGCCGAATGTTTAGAACGTTCGGCCTACAAGAAGGCGATGACTTTTTGCTTTTTTGCCTCAATGTAAATCTCTCATGTAAAGCCATCAGTAATGGCTTTGAATTCGACAGTCCAGATAATAATCAATAATGTGTTAATCAACATATATGCATAGCATACATTTTATAGTCTAAATGGGAAAGCGATTTCACTAACATAAACAGGCCTACATGTAGCAGTGCCAAAAACTAGATTTTTTGTCGAATTTAACCCATTCATAGCATAATCAGAATGACTATAAGTAAATCACGTGTATATGTAGAATCAAAAATGCTTAAGAGATAGGTAAAATCAAAGCATGCCATTCATGCCGATTTCCATAATTTGAATCAAAAAAATAAAATTTCACGATAAACAGCCTGCCCTAAGACTTTCATAATGGCATCATTGTATTTGCCATTCGGCCCTATGACTTTGCTCTATGCTTCAGAAATAGCACAAACTGTCATCATATCGGCGCCGTCGATATCATGATTTTCAGCGTCGATGTGATGACGAATTGTGGTCATTTTTTAGAAGAAAAAAATAGCATTTTTTAAGAAAAATGGTGCAAAATCAATGAGCATTAGTTCAGCGACTTTTGATTATCAATTAAGACCAGATAAACACTCTACACGTACAGTTTCGTTTGAATTGATGCAGTCAATCCAAATTTGGAGGCGTCGATGTGATGACAGAAACAGTGTCGATGTTATGACAGAAAAAGTTGTGGACAGCTATATATAATCGACCAATTTCAATGAGTTTGATTTCATAACTCTTAATATTTCTTTGATTCAATGGCATTAGGAAGTCCTTGAGCCAAAGTCCGCTTAAATATATGCAAATTTATTTTGCTGTAAGGTAATCCAACAAAATGTAGATTTCGTGTGGACATGCAAAAATGAGGTGTTTTTGAATTTCAAATGAATTTTTATGTCAAAAATCTTGCATGAAACTTAAAGTGATAGACATATTTCGTTAGAGCAGACGAAGACCAATCAAGTGTTGTGTTGAACATTGTCAATAGACCTATATCTTCGCAACAAAATGCAAAAGACAAGAAGAACTCCAAAAAACACTGTAATTTCTAGATTTTACTACATATAATCCCAATAAGAGGCAGACTGAAGTTTTCGGTAAAATGATATTTGTCTGTGTTTTCTGTGGTTTAGTGAGAAGTACGATTATACAGTATATAATCTGTATTAATTCTATATATGTAGGCCTATATATGTATATAATTCTGTATTAAGTAAGAAGCACAGAAGTCATACAGTTCTGGACCTTTGTTTGAGTAGATAAACAGATTTAGATTTATCAAATCGTTATTTTTTGTCGTCAAACACAGCATCTTGATCAAATTTTAAGGAAACTTACTGTCTTTACATTTTAGCATACATCACTGACCGGAGGCATAAGCACATGTAGGATAGAAAATGACCTGAAACAGTTGAGGGCGCAGTTAATCGATTCCGGCCGAATAATCGTACGACGGAATCAGTCGTGTGATTCTTGAAAGACCAGGAATCGCGCAATTTTTTAAGTGATTTTTCAATGAAATCTGTTTGATGAGGAAAAAATTAGGTTATTTTCCTATTGTCTCGTTGAACTTTTGAAATAATTGCACTGAATGGAAGTGTGACACCTACGTGTAGTACCTATGTACAGGTGATCAAGCATAGCTTATGCAGAGTTGCCGTGTGACGCGACATTTTCATTCCCACACCACAGCAAATCTCTATAGGAATCCTGTAGAAATTTCCTCACATCGCAGGGATGCATCATTCTATGCAATAGCATTTAACATGATCGTTTTGTACACGATTAGTGCAGTCATGCATGCTGTGAAATGTAAGGGGGTCCCTTTGATTTTAAATCTCCGTATTCAAAGCATGTAATTAATGCCACCCTTAATAATCACGATATGAGCTTGAACTCGGTAGCAGTTGTACTCTCATATAGCCTAAAATTTGCTTATATTTTGTAAACTTTGGTTTCAATTGATTGTTACACAATTACTAGATTAATGGAAGAAACGGCAAATGCTAAATAAAATATGATTGATAAAGACCAACGGAATCAAAATTTGGAAATGCAAATACTAAGCGCAAGTCGACGCATATCGCGCACTGTCCCCGTCTTAATATCCACGAACTGGAGTACCGGTACACAAAAGGTGAATTGAAGGTACCAGAAATGTTGCGCCGATTAGACTTCTTCAGTGATGTGATATAAAATGAGATATACAATCGGAGAGTAGTAGCTCGTGAATTAATGCAGGAGATTCTTAATAATAGATTTTGAAGACTCCTTATGCCTTGCTTACGATTTTCTCACTGCTCTGATTTGTGATGCTGCACTGTCAAACTTTACAAAGAGAGAATCGTTTTAAATGGAGGAATAATTTTAATATGTAAATAGGCTTAGTGTCCGATAATCTCAATTTCAATGGAAATTATTGAATTTATAATGAAGCTAATGCTCCAGAAAATATGGACAATATGTCAACCATACTAACTGTCGCGCGAAATCCGCTCACACTGACATGAAGATATTCCATGTTGAAAATTATGACTTATAATGACTTTGCTGGTGCTTTCCGATGAGAATGTTTTAGGAGGCATGAAATTGAAGCTGGGACATTCCCATAACGACGTCTAAATGTTTCATGATTTTAATAAACTTATATTTAATAAGACTTAAGGTTTGCCCTTAAGAGGACAGGTGGTGCGTTCCCACTGGCAGACATTAAACGTTCAAGGCGCGTCAAACTTTTGACTATCCTAGGACTACATTTTAGAGCCAAACTTGACGAGATCGGTGTGGAGGACCTTCCCACTAGTCCATTTTTCAATCAGCGCTTCTAAAGCGTGGCTGGAACTTACCCCTAATGGTCCTTTGACTTGTGATCTTCGACAAATGCATGAAGGTCTTTAAGCACAAAGACTTGACGGATCTGATTGCGTGCCGGGCGGACCTTCCCGGGGGTCCATAAAGGCAGAGGAAGCCATGAAAATTTTTAGGGAACTGATCGAAGTCTTTCTTTAGTCCCTACCACGACCGCTGTTAGCGTTTAATCAGAGCTGAGTACAAATCTTTCATTCTTCCAGAGTGAGGCACTAGTAATTAAAAAGTGACATTTTGTCAGATACATCAAAAACAGTTGAGGGTTTGCTAAAACCTCAATCGGCATCCAGTTGTATTTACAATTTTACATGTGTATTTTTTATCCTGTCTGATAAGAACAGAAACTGGGTAGAACTCGGCAGACGCGCAGATTCATGGCAGCTATGGATAGGGTGCACTGCATTCTCCGAAAATCAAACTTTCAGCTTCGTTCCCTACAGAAACGCGTGCAGCCGGTCGGACGAGATGATTCAACCAATCATCTGGCAAGTCTCTAATATTCATCAATCAAGCTAAACAACTGGATATTTCCAAATTGAACGAAAACTTTTATGATATCAAAAGCAATTCTTCAGAATTATTTTGATACTTCTAAATGTTTTATTGAAAATGAGGTGCTTATAAAGCAATTATGCATTTTTAGGGAAGAATTATAACGAGCCAAAAATGCTTTAATAATAGGCACATTATTGAGGTGAGAATGCATGTACGTATATTATGTTGTTCACCAAGAGCTTTTCGTCCGACAGAATTGTGTTTTCGGTTGAAACACAATCATAAGAAAGTCTGTGATTTCCTTTAAAATCCAGATAAATGATTCGCAGAAGGCAATGTATTGAGAGGAGATGAAGGCCAGCGGATTTTGGGAGGTTTACATTGATGACACACTTGCATTCACTCCAGTTAAACTGTCAAATATGATGAAATATCATCACTTTTTCTCGCATTGTGACTGAATTCAAACACTGATAAAAACATCAAGCCGGAGCCGTGGTATTTTCTGTCGGCTCCGAAACCCTGAAAGAAAGTCGGCCAAAGCTAGAGTTGTTTGAGAAGTAATGCTGGTGTGTAGGCCTATGGCATGGGTCATAAGGGCCTACAAGTGTTGGCATTAAAGCGACAGCTAATTTGGCCAGACTCTAAAAAATGCATACTATGGAACTGGCTGGAGCATATTAATGTCACAGAGTCAATGATTTGGAACATGAGCCTTTCAAGAATATCACGGTTTCGCAGCCTCATATGCACATTTAAAGTATGATGTGCAAAATCGCTGGATGCGAAATTTACATACAAACGTATACCAAATTCACATACAATTTGAAACTAGCATTTGATACAAGATTCTCGTGTGTTTACAGAGATCTGGTATGTTTTTCATATATGAAAGCATACTTACTTTCGTATGTGATTGGTATGTAGCGATACGAACCATTCTATCTGTGATTGGCTGTTTTACGATGAAATACGAGTTGTTGGTATGTTGTATATACGAGACCCTATGCAAATTTGTCCTCATTTGTATGCCTTTCGTATGAAGATCTTTAAGTCATCTAGCAAAAAATTATATATATTACATACTACTTTCAAATAACTTCTGTCAGTAATGTCAGTCATATACACTCTTGTAAATATCGTGGTATTTAGAGTATCTGATCTAAACTCAATATACTATGAAATCAATGTCGTGTATCATCGTTGCTACTTGTCAATTAACATTCATGCGACTCGTGATAAGGTCAACTCCATGAACTAAGTTGATAAACATTATTTAAAAAAAAACGACAACCTTCGAGTTACCATGTTGACTTATATATCTCAAACATAACTATATTTGTTTTCATGAGTTATAATGTGTTTTTATTTCGGATCGATAGTATGCCTGATTTCAAAATTACAGAATGTATAAACGTTGATGGTTGTATACTTATTGATTATTTATGAAATGTTTAGACTTACGCGTATTAAAATCGAATTCAGTATTGTAAGTTTGACTCTTGAATGCCATTAGTTTACTACTTACAAAACAGTAGTAAGTGTCATCTGTTAAGAGTCTTTATTATCCGTTTGTGCTTCTTATTCTTTATCTTTTGTAATTGTTGTCTCATTGCAAGCAGCATTCATGGTCTGGTAGATTATGTAGTGCACATAGTTCCAGATCACAAATAGATCATAGCATCTATCGAACGGTCGTTTTCTCTGCGCTAACAATGGTTATGGGCCCAGTGCAATTGTATTGATTTGATATTTCTTGATATTGTGCTGTGACTTGTTTTGTTGAACCGACATGGATGACAGATTACTAGCGATTGATAAGTTGGATGAATCAAACTGTCCTGTTTGGAAGTTGCAAATGATGGCGTTTTTTGAAGCGAGAAATTTGTGGAATATGTGCACAGGTGGTGAATCGGAGCCTAAACCTCCAACCGATAGAACAGATGCTTCTGCAATGAACAAATTTTTTGAAAATTCGGAGAAATTTCAAATAAGAGTAGCAAGAGTGAAATCAATCTTGTTTCAGACAGTTTCCACTCGTCTGCTACATGTAGGCTAATAGCTAAAAGTCAATTGAACACTCCTAGGTTGATGTGGAATGAGCTTGTGAGTACGTTTGAGAGACCTTCACTTTCAAATAAGTTGCAGCTTCTGACTCGATTGTTGGATATGAAATTGGTGCCTGGTTCCTGCGTTGATGACTACTACAAAGATTTTCAAGAAATAATTGAACGGCTGGCTGCGTTAGGATCTCCAATTGATTCTGACTTTCAAGTGTCTATCATTTTAAGAGGTCTTTCATCTGAATACGATTCTCTACGGCTTGCTTTTGTTACAAAAGGAGTAGTTAGTCTTCCTGAACTTCACGAAGCACTACGCACAGAGGAGCAGAGGAAGAACACTGCTGGTGACAGATTTCACTCAAGCTTCAATTTTGAGTGCTCGTACTCGTAGAAATGTGCGTGACAGGGTACAAGGACAATCAGATCGTCGACCTGGTTCGTGTTATGGCTGCGGCAAGTATGGGCATCTTCATCGTAATTGTCCAACAAATCCTTATAAATATTCTAACACCATCAAGCGCAATGGATATAATTATGGTACTCCTTATCATAATGCCAACAAGATTGAAGAGCATAATTCTTCAATTGATACATACTCGCATGAAGATGGTGAAAGTGACTCTGATGTTATGTTTGCTGCTTTCAAAGCGGATTGGATGCAATGGATCAACAACAATGGATTGCACATTACCTTTTTGTCAAGCATGTGTGCAGGGAAAGCAAAAACGTAAGCCCTTCAAGTCTCTGTTTGATGTACAATCAAGTAGTAAGATTCAGCTTATCCACAGTGATGTATGTGGGCCTATATCTACTTCATCGATGGGCGGATCTCGATATTTCATAACGTTCACGGATGATTATACCAGATACTGTCGGGTTTATTTTTTGAAACAGAAGTCTGAGGCCTTTCAAAAGTTCAGAGAATATGAAAGTGAAGTCAGGAACTGGACTGGTGAGAGTATCAAAATTCTGCGAACAGATAATGGTGGGGAATACTTATCCGAAGATTTCAAAGCGTATTTTTGGGAATATTCCTTGGCTATTCATTTAATTTTTATAGATTGGAAAGAGCCAAGTACTGTAGATTGTTAGAATCTATCAAAAATTGCTTATTACTGCAATATATTTCTCCTACTATCCGTAGGCATCATCAGGCAGTTAGTGAAAGATTTACAGAATAAAATTTGAAATTCACATCAAGAGATATATAAAAAAGATGTACAAAATATGCAAACTATGGTAAGAGAAGAGAAGGAGCTATGCGGCAGGTAGTAAAGGGTTACATAGTACCATTAGCATTTATAGTAAATGACCTGACAGGAAGAAAAAAGGGAAGAAATAGGATGTGAATTAAAAATCTGATTACTGTGGAATAACAAAGTCAATGAAAGAGGAAATCTCTATAACTGTCAAGTTCGTGTCTTGAGTTGATGTTTGGTTTTAACTTGTTGATGTAATAGGCTTCTCTCATAAACCAAACATCAACTCAAGACACGAACTTGACAGTTATAGAGATTTCCTCTTTCATTGACTTTGTTATTCCACAGTAATCAGATTTTTAATTCACATCCTATTTCTTCCCTTTTTTCTTCCTGTCAGGTCATTTACTATAAATGCTAATGGTACTATGTAACCCTTTACTACCTGCCGCATGGCTCCTTCTCTTCTCTTACCATAGTTTGCATATTTTGTACATCTTTTTTATATATCTCTTGATGTGAATTTCAAATTTTATTCTGTAAATCTTTCACTAACTGCCTGATGATGCCTACGGATAGTAGGAGAAATGTATTGCAGTAATAAGCAATTTTTGATAGATTCTAACAATCTACAGTACTTGGCTCTTTCCAATCTATAAAAAAAAATTAAAGCGTATTTGCAGGAACAGGGAATAGTTCATGAATTGACTGCTCCTTATACTCCGCAACAAAATGGCATTTCGGAACGTCTGAACAGAACATTAATGGAAATGGCGTTGAGCATGCTTGCACAATCAGGTTTGCCTTTATATTTTTGGGCAGATGCCATTTCAACTGCGTGTTATATTCGCAATAGATTACCAGTGTCTCCAATAAATAGATCTCCTCACGAAAAATGGTTTGGATTTTTACCTTCTGTTAAACATATACGAGTATTTGGCTGTGTTGCTTTCGCTTTGAAACCGAGGTGCGAGAGGAGGAAGTTGGAAATGAAATCTGACAAAATGATCTTTATTGGTTATCCAGTCACAACAAAAGGTTATAGACTTTATGATTTCAAGAGAGATCTCGTGGTTATCCGGAGAGATGTGATTTTTCAAGAAGATAGTTTTACTAATCAACTGCAACAATCGTCTGATAGTGTGACGGTGGGGGACATTGATGACTTCAAAAATGACATTGCTTCTTCCAAAAGTTGCCCATTGCCAGAACCCACGGCTCCTCGTCGTTCTATGCGACAGCATCGAAAGCCTGATCGTTTTGGAGACTGTATTGTCAGAGATGACTACGAATCAGTGATGAAAGAAATTGAAACTCCGAATTTGCATTCATTACATTTTTGTAATATTCAAGAACTAAAAACTTTCGATGAAACTATCAACAGTCCAGAATCAGTTCAATGGAAAAAAGCAGCTAATGAAGAAATAAACGCTCTTCAGTCAATGGAGACATGGAAATTGGTTCCATTACCACAAGGAAGGCAGCCTATTGGATTTAAATGGGTGTTTAAAGTGAAAACTAAATCTGATGGCATGATTGAAAGATTTAAGGCAAGGTTGGTGGCAAAGGGTTATTTGCAGAAATATGGCATTGATTTCGATGAATTTTTTTCTCCTGTAGTGCGACTAAACTCATTGAGATTTATCTTGGCTTATGCAATTCAAAAAGGTTACAAGATTCATCAAATGGATGTTGTTACAGCTTTCCTAAATGCAAAGTTATCAAATGAGATTTACATGGAACAACCTCCAGGGCATGTAATGAAAGATCAAGAGCATATGGTTTGTCTTTTGCAACGTTCTCTATATGGACTTAAGCAAGCATCTCGCTGTTGGAATATTACTTTTACTGAATATTTGGTTGAGCTTGGCTTTTATCAATTCAAGTCTGATTATTGCATCTTCAAAAAAACGAATCCAGTGGTATTTATTGCCTTATATGTTGATGATTTAATCATTGTGGCGGAAAATGAGTTCAGTAAGAGGTAATTTGATGAGGCGATTTGCCATGAAGGACATGGGACCTTTACATTACATTTTGGGAATAACATGCATTCAAGTAGATGGTAAAATTGGTTTATCGCAGAAGAATTACATTGAAAAAATTATATCAAAATTCTGTATGGATGAAGCAAAAGTAGTTTCCAGTCCTTATGATTCAAATGTCCTATTGACGAAAATTCAAGGAGATTCTGATGACGTGAATAAAGTTTATTATCAATCCCTTGTCGGCAGCTTATCATATATTGCTTTGGGTACAAGACCTGATATTCAATATATAGTATCATCAATATCGAGATACAGTGCAAATCCCAATTATTCGCATTTGTCGGCTGGGAAACTAGTAATTCGGTGCCCTAAGCACACCAAGGATCTGGTATTGTGGTACGAGAAAACTGATAAAAATTTCTTCGGGTATGCAGATGCAGACTTTGCTCGAAATATAGATGACCGTCATTCGATTTCGGGATACGTTTTCATATTTGGAAATGCGGTCAGTTGGTATAATGGCAAGCAAAACACGATCGCAACCTCGACAGCTCAAGCAGAGTATGTTGCATTGAGTCATGCCACAAAAGAAACCATATACCTGAGACAATTCAATTCAATTCAAATATGCACTATATTTAGAGTGGCATTATGCTACGAGGCTTCAAGGCCACTTTACAATTTACAATATAAGAAATAGAATAAAAGAGAAGCACAGGAAAGTCATTTATAGTTTAGATCGATAGTTCCACTCTTCACTTTTTTCTTGAAGACGCGTCATAATTGTCAATCGGCATCAAGTTCTGGGAAAGTGAGTTCCAAAGATGGCAGACCGCTAAAATAAATTATACTACCACCAAAACATGGGATCCGATATCAGTCATCAATGGCTGCCTAATGAACCTGCACCAGGGAATCGGATCTTCCAGGCATATAATACATCAACCACGGAGCATCTAATCAGGACACACTCAACACTCTCGAACGGACAACTAGAAGGTATATAGCAAAGCACTACGTATTCATTTAACACGAATCGCCAGCCACTGTAATTCATTTAACACAATAGAAATTAGGGGAAAATCCGAAGTGCGTAAATGCAGATTGCGTACTGCAGCACATTGTGTAATCTGATCACTGGGATCTCAGGAATTCCATACAAGACAGAATGCAGTACCATAACTTGAGATGACCATGGAAGTTATCAATGTCAGGAGTAAGGGGATTATAGGATATAAGGATTATACAGCCGCAATCTGGCGCATCACCCAAAGCACGATGACACACACACATTTGAGATAATTTTTATGTCAAATATAAGTCAAGACAGCGAATACTCCAAGACAGCGCACTGAAATGATTGAATAATATGATAGGAGTCAGCTATTGGGAAGAACTGTTGGACAGTACGCCGACGACACATCCATGACATTTCAGAATTACATATCTCACTGTATTCAATAAAGACGATGCACACTGCCATTGAACACTACCATCTAGACAAACATCCATAAAACGCAACATCATCACAGTCGCATTTAGGTCGAACACGCATCCATAATCTTCACATCATAATAATATGTCATGCAACTTGATAAATCACGAACAACAACATTGATAACTTCTAACATAACACAAAACTTCGACAAGCGGGCCCCATCACTGATTCTTGAGGAACACCCCCATTCCCACATCTTCATCGGAAGATGAAGCGACCCTACACGAACAACACTGGTCGAATCACACAGAGAATGGTATTGTACCATGAAATAACAACCAGAAAAACCAAAGGATAGTCTCAGGCTTTAAGATAACCATTCCATGGTCAACCAAACATCAAACGCAGCGGTAAAGAAAGCGAAAAAATCCAAAAGAACACAATTACCAAATGACGAGAAATATCCGTGAATATCCTAGGATAATTTTCAGTTTTCCGTTTTTCCGTTGAAATGAATATCCGATCAAATCCGATTGCACGTTGTTTGACAAAACATTTGAGAACAAATAAGTTCGATAAATAGGATCTATGACTTTAGATCTGGGGGTAAGGGTATTAAGTTTTGAAATTGGCCGTAGATGCAGCTTGTGATTTAATGTTTTTAGTTGTTAGGTGTGTAGTGTGTGTGACAGTGACTTTCCAAAAATAAAAGAGACCCAGTAGAGAACGAAGATTTAGATGATTAATTAATGAACTGGAGCACGATATCCAAACATTCCTTCAAGAGGGAGGTCAGGAGGAGCATCACTGTTAGAGCTCATGATTCGGAAGAGCCACGGAAAGCGACTCGAATACGAATACAATCGATAGGGGTCGAATCGAATTTCAAAGATAAGTGGAGTCTGCGCTGTAATTCCTGGTACAGTATTACCATTCTGCTTGCAGATCATCGAGATCTTTATTATCATAAAAATTAGCAAATCACCTGCCTTTATCCTGGGGGTATTTTGGGACACGACCACGACCCATGATCGAGGACGATGACCGCCAGAGTTCTTCGGGTTCTTTAACTCGGATATCAGCTTATCAACAAAAACCAAAAAGATTTTTGGATTTGGCATTTCTCTCTCTGTATATGACTTGGACACTTGCTTACCACTTTAAAGACTTAAGGAAGCAAAGTATTTTGATCCGTGATGGATGAAGATCGCTGCTGCAGCAGAGATCGAAGTTTCTTGCTGTGCGAACACTGCTCTTTGCACCCTCGACCTACATCAATCGAAATCAGTTGCTCAAGACTACATCGAATACTTGACCACCTTAAGAAGGAGTAGGACCATTTGATCGACGATGATCTTAGATGTCAACACAGAACAGAGAGCAGATCTGATCATCATCACAAGTCACAAATTTAGCAGGCCGCACACATAGTCCACCATAGTGACGCTCGCATGACGAAAACGTCCAATCTTCCTTTTTTTCGAAAACGATTTACCTCATACAAAGGAGCAGCCCTATGAATTGGTAAATAATTCCATAGTAGACTATGGACAGAAAGAAAATTCCAGAACCGATCTGAAAGTGATGATTGCTAGATCGCAGATTATAAATTATTGACTGAAATTGATAGTCTGAAAAGTAAACCAGTAATGATTCATGATGACAATCAAGCAGCTATTGCAAATGCAAGGAATCCAGTTTTTCATTCTAAAATAAAACATGTTGACATTTCTTATCATTTTGTTCGAGAAGCTGTTCGTGATGACCTCATTCAGATTTCTTATTGTGAAAGTTCAAATATGGTTGCTGATGTGATGACTAAACCATTATCAACCATGCATTTCCAAAGACTACGAAATTTACTTGGACTTAAAGACTCGGTGGGAGATAGTTAAGAGTCTTCCGTTTGTGCTTCTTATTCTTTATCTTTTGTTATTGTTGTCTCATTGCAAGTAGCATTCATGGTCTGGTAGATTATGCAGAGCACATTGTTCCAGATCACAAATAGATCATGGCATCTATCGAACGAACGTTTTCTATGCGCTAACACCATGCAACAATAAAGCGATCTTTATTGACAAAAGGCCTTAAAGGTGCGTTCACATTAGCACGATAACGATAACTATAAAATCGTGACGATATTTCTTCCTCTCAGCTCAACGATTTATCGTTGAGCTCCGCTGTTCACATTGTAACGATTTATCGTGACGATTTTATCGTTCTAACTACATGATTTTATCAGTTGTGCTTGCTACAAAGGGATCATTCTCCAGTCATTTCCGATGGATGAAGAACGCCTCCTTATTTTGTTCATACTTCGAAGAAGACGGAAAAATCAGACGCAGCTATTGGACTCATCCAATATGTGCGAAGCGAGAAGAATTTGGGGCGTTCAACACCCTCGTCCAAGAACTGTGCCGCTATTTCGGCACGAAATGACAAGACAATGGTACGCATTTTGATCACCGGCTCACGCTGATTATGATTCTGACATTAAAATTGACGTTTGCAATAATTTTATGGTCGACGATTTTTTTATCGTTCCAGAAAATCGGTCTGGAAGTGATCCCGACGATACGATTTTATCGTTGAACGATTTATCGTTAAGAAAATCGGGCTAATGTGAACAGCAGCTATGTTACACATGCTGGGCAATTTTATTTCAATTTATCGTTATCGTTATCGTGCTAGTGTGAACGCGCCTTAAACCATACGAAAAGCATGCAAATACAAAATTAAACCAAAAAATATTTGGTATGCATCCTTCGCATGTGATTGGTATCGAGCGATTTACAGTGTGGTAGGCATATTTCCAGAATGAGATTAGGTCTCCAATATCAGTTTAATTTCTGCATTGTCACCGGGACAAAAATGAGCAATATTAAAAATACATTTTGGGGCTCATTTCATACATTTCACATTTTAGGGCTCTCAACTTCTATGACAGCTGTGTGCAATTGTTTCAAAATCTTATCTTTTAAATCTGCTTTTTTAAGAATGTCTTGAAATCATGTTTTCAAACATGACTTTAATCACACGACTATGATTTTAAAGCCCCAAGTGAGATTCCAGTACTTAGTTTTAGACTTGTTAATAGACACCTTGATGCGGAGTCGGAATCCTTTCAAAACTTGCTAACTTCACTTCATCTCGATAAACTGCATTTTCAGGAATTGTCCCATATACATAGGGGCCTATTAGCAAACAATGCCTTTGAGTCGATCTTAATATTGAATTTGTTGCATTGATGATTATCAAATAAGTAGATTGTGACTTATTAGAAGTAGTTTATAGATACCTGTAATTGACGCATTATCATTTATATCATTGTACATGTAGGCTATCACTAAAGTACCTGGTTAAGCACCTGGTTTTGTACTAAAGTACCTGTTGTACAAAATATCGAATAGAATCAATAACATTTCCCACCGATTATAATATCAGATAGATCATGTAATTATGACCTCAGTAACAAAATTTGATTCAATGAGCCATTTACCAAAATCCATGGAATTAAGTCTACAGTAAATGTGAGGATTTGTAGGATTGCATATAAAATACAGTAAAATTGTAGAATTTTGTCTGATTTCGTAATCATTGAAAGAGATTTCCAGCAGTTTAACCCGAGGTGATTTTTGGCCCAAAGTAATCAAGAAGCAGCTTTCTAAGAACTGACTCTGTTCTCACTCATATATTTTTTAAAATCTTCTAAAAAGTTACCAGTATGTGAATATTGATCCTGTTGTCACATTGGGGAGGTTGCTGTCCCCTGAAATCATTCATTGATTGACGTGTCTATACTTGTTGGATAAATTAGTTCACAGCTAGGCCTATGCACGCTCGCACAAAAAGCTAATTCGATCCGATGTCAAAAATTTCTTAAAAATTGATTGTGCTTGTATTATCATCATCGAGCGTCTCATGTTTCATTTGAAAGTCTGGGTCTAGATTTTAAGGGACGCTTGACCAAAGCGGCGATATTCAGATTTCGAATTTGTGTTCTTGAAACAGGTCGCAGCCCATGAAGATCACATCATTGATGCAATAATAATCATTAATAATTTCATGGTTCATTGCACTGAAGTCCCGATAACTATTTAGAAAATACACTGTTAATAATCGATCAGAGTGAAATTAGTGCCGTTTTCATCCTGAATTTTTAATTTTCGTTTTCTTTTTTCGAGTTCGTTTAGTTTTCATTATCGCCTTTGCTTTATATTTTCAAGATATTTGGTTTTCGCTTGCGTAATTTTATTACTTTGTTACTTCTTGGTAATGGAAAATGACTTATTAAAGCATTATTGAAAAGCACCTTCATTTATTTAATTAATAGTTTGCTAACTTGCATAATATTTTCCAATTTTTGTAGTCTGATTAGAAGCTGATTATACAGATGAGCATGATTGTTGCAACGGTATGGGAAATTTATCAATTCCACAGAAGCAGTCTCACTCGAACAATAGAAATTAATAATGAATTGAAGCAATATTGCAGCCAAATTTATTGAAACTGTCAAAGCTAGTTTAATGCCAAGAAATGACTGTAATACCTGTCACAATTTTGTTGCACTGGAATAGGACCTCAATTTCAGGGTGCTGTTCCGCAATGGAACATACGTCATCATCACATCAACGTCACAACTGTACTCACATGTCTTCTCAGAACTCGGAATGCTTCGCCGGTGAGGTGAATGAGGCTAGGATTTCTATGTTTAAACTAGGATTACTAACGGATACTAGGATTACATAGGATTTCCTAGTGTATGCTAGGATTCTATGCATGGCACTAGTGCTGCAGAAAGCCCACAAAGTGAAATGGTATCGAAATAGTCCCCTTCCAAGCATGTAGGCGCACTGTTGTGTGCAGTTTGCAGTTTGTCGCATTCCGAGACCAGAGCTGAGATCATTTCCATCCATTTTACCTGATAAGTTATATCTCAACTAAATAATATCAGCTAGTGTTATTCTCTATTGGGTTGTTGTTTAGGTGATCGATGTATCTAACATCTGACCTTCTTTACTGTCAAGTTGCGTTAATGCTTCCATTATGATCCGAAAAAGCTTTTTGTCATGTTATTGCTGAAGAAACAAATGCTTTCGTTGCAATGGTTGGATAGATGATGATTTATCTTATTATCTATTCCTGTGATATTGTAGACAAACCTTACACTAAGGGAAGGTATTATTGAACTAAGAGTTGCAACACAATACAGTTTCCATGCCTTCATACATTGCAACCAACCAATATGAAAGGTTGTTATAATTTAAATCGATTTTAGAGCTAATTTATCATAAAATGCCTAAAGCTATATGGAACGCTAGTTCTTCGTGGATGAAATGAAGAGACGTGAAACTCTGAATAATCAATAGACGCTCATCTTGCAAATATATCACAACGCCGCAACAGATGCATAAAGTGAATATCATCCCTTTCTTCATCATTTTGACAGCGCGTGCTTGTCCATCTCCATTTAAACGGACTTTCGGAGTTTGTTTATTTTGAGATAAAAATTTCAAGAAAATGAGCTGGTGCGACTCTCAACGCTTCTGTGGTAAAGTAAACGGGGAACTGGTAACCGGTAACAATGCCATACTTTTGAACAATAAGAACTTGGGAGTCGGTCACTACTACATCGGGTTGACGGATGCACTCGATGAGCGAATGAATCGCCGAGATGGTTGGAGATGGACAAATGGTAAAACAACACCAAGTTCAAAGCTACTTGCTTGGAATGCTGATGAACCTGGAAACATAGGTTCAAAAGGAGGGTTTCAAGATTACGTTATCCAATTATTCAATCGTGGTGTATTTGGAGATATAATTGGTAAAGGACAACTTGCAAATTGGAGGCCAACCGCCATGTGCCAACCAAGAGATGGATTCAATCAAACATGGGAAACTTTCCGCTCACATGAGTTTAAAAGAGTTCCAATTGCAATAAAATCTGATTGGCGAGAATATGTCGGAGAGGGAGGCTGTTTTCGTGACGTGCCAAGAAAGGAGCAGATGGAATGTGCTGCAGAATGTTCGAGAGAAGAATACAACTGGTGCGTAGCTTTCTATCATCATGATGCGTCTGGCTTGTGCAAGTTAGTTCTCTATACTGACCAAAGCTTGGATATGAGAACCGGAAGAGGATGGAAGAAGTTTGTGCGACAATAAAGCCGAAACTGTGCATCTATAAGCGACATCATTGTGACATAAAAGCTTCATAATTGATAAATGCTGTGAATAAGTATTAGTTCGGCAGTCAGAACGAGTTTCTGTAAGGAACGAGGCCGAAGCTGAGACTTTCACAGAATGATGTGCACCGAATGAGAACCTGCTCTACGAATCTGCGCGTCTGTCGAGTTCTACCTGATTCATCTTTTTGTCAGACAGAATCAAAGAAAACTCGCAAATCTAGTGGAAAGCAGATTTAGGTTTTTTGAAACAATGAGATGTTCTATGCTTTCTCTGGTTAAGTGAAAAGCACCAAATCTCGAGCAGTAAACTTTTGGCATGAAATGTCTTCAGGTCCTGTTATACAGTAATGTTATATGTATGTGTTGTTATCAGGCATCTGATCGGTGACGTATGCGAATGTGGTTAAATCCATGTGGCTAAAACTGGTCAGAATGTTGTGTTTTCCGACATAAGTAGGCCTATTCAATCCGAATGTGTTCACCTTCATAGAAAAGCGTGCATGCATAGTGTAGGCCTACACATGAGTTTGCGACTTGTTGACATTCCATGCCAAAATTTATGAGTCCGGACTTAATCCGAGATTACATACAAAATCTCAAATTTACAGAAGACGGCAATCTTCTTCCCATTGGATTTACATGTGTTTTCCTTGATGCCGTCTGACAAGAGGAACCGGGTAGAACTCGGCAAACGTTCAGATTGTCTCATGTGAAAGTCTCACTTTCGACCTCGTTCCTTGCAGAAACTCGTTTTGGCTGTCGGTCTTTATCTGAATCACCGGTCAATGTGTGTTGAATCAACTGCATTGTGGAAGGTGTCTTGTTCACCAGTTTTCGTAAACATTCATAAACTGGATCTTAAATCCACTAACACAGCCTTGTTCCTCACATTAACAAGGTAAATTACACGAAGTGCGTTTTGAATCGGTTATGTCGTCTGTATTCTCCTTCGACTCTTGATGCTGGAGTCAATCTTTTAAGCTAGGAACAACATGTATCATGACTTTTTGATCAGTGCAGTGCCCTACGTATTGCTGATCTATGGTTTTTGACTCAATCGGTAAGAAAGTGTTTTTGCAACTTCCTTTTCGTGGTGACAATGTACTGATAGTTATACGTCGTTATTCGTCGTATAGTTATTCTTCGTATTTTTGTGTTTAGATTGTTTCTGGTGTTATCTTTCCTTACCCATTTTTGTCTTTGTACGTATCGTGTACACTATCCAGTCATTTCTGTTCAATCGAATGTTCTGTCTCTGACTAGTGTTCATCCCTTTTTCGTTAAGGCTTGGTTGCTTTTGGCCCACTCTTATTTGCATTTTCCTACGTTTTCCTCTCGTTATCTATTTTAAACTTTTCTTTCGTGCGCTGTCAATTTGGTGATAGTCAGTCCGTGTTCCTTTTCTGCCCATCTTTTCATCGATGCTTGCTGACAGTAACTTGACATCTTGTCAGCTGTTGTGCATGCCCGTCTTATTGTCATAACAATCGCTGCTCTCCTCATGATGAGAGGCTGCGAAAGTCCTCAGGAGGGACATGTTATTTTGCATACAAAAGTGAATCGGGCATAGACATTGTGTAGATTGCTAGACACCCAACACTCGCTCTGTGAAAGTGACTTAACAATTAAAATTGAAAATTTCATATATCTATTTTTGTGCTCATTTCGTGAAGAAAATTTTGTGGCACCTATATCATTATACCAACACTGTACTGAGCGCGGGCATGAATCCATCTTATATAATTCAGCATCTCTCTCATTGAGTTTTTAGCATAGCGTCTGTGAATTTGTATTATGATCTCCATGGAAAAAAGGCTAAGTGCTTGGCCCAATGATCTTTGGGTCCATAGGTCGAGCCTGAAGGGCAGGAAATCCGGATTAAAATATCACAACTTACCAGATAGTCAGACTATGTCAGCACCGTCCAGAATGGGGGAGTCGTAACGCTTCAGTGACTGTGAAATTGTATAATTGAAGTCTTGCAGCGCATTCAGGACAAATATGCCCAAAAAACTTAAGGAGCTGAACAGAACTGTAGGCCTACTAGATAAACTGGAAAGATGTAAATGAGTGTCTTGCAACATTAACACGGTATCTTGTATCTTCCAAAAAAGAAAAATCTATTTTCAAAATTTTATGACATGGCGGGCCATTAAAGATGAATTCACAAAATTGCCTGCAGAATCTTTTAAATGCATCTTAGTTCTACGTCGTAGATACAGTTCCTGTGTCTATCCCAGAATAGCTACTAAAATAACTACAAAAATAAAAGGATAATCATGAGAACCGGGAACTCGCGAGCATAAACCCTGGATGTCGATATCTCAAAAATACAGAGATCCAAGCTTCGATATCCCGAGTTTGCAATCCCTGAAAAACATGTACAGTCGGGATGGCGAGAATACAAAGACATGGTAATAGTGCGTCACTCATAGCAGACTGCAGACTCGACTCGAGATTTTTTGTCTTCGTGGAACTTGCAGGGGTGCCTATACTTAAGTTGATATGAGAAGATGTTGAAAGAAGTTTGAAAAAGAAATTTGAGCTGATTTCAACAAAACTTCGTATTCCTGCTCCTTACATCGCATGGATTCTGAGGAGAACAAACACTCACATCTTTAATGAACAAGTTGAGAAAACGATGCATTTAAAGAAAACTGAAAAACGATTTTCAGTCAATATAGTCTTCGGCGTCATGATTTTGTGATACATCAACCATATCACTATTTCTCTCCCATTCCACTGGTTGATTTCAATAAGCTGCACGTACATGTACATCAAATGAAAGCTCAAAAAATGCTTGTTCTCCTTGTGCATACTTCCTTATCTCAATTTGACAACTGTCAAGAAAATTCAGCAACTAGTTCATAATGGCTTATTTGAAAGAGAGAATTTAAGATCTCAAATTATGTGGGACGCTTTGATGTGCGACACAATTGGAGAGCATGAGAATTGATAGGATTTTGATATAATATTGGTGGCCCTTATTCAATGATCAATCTCTTTGATGAAGATTGATTAGACAGAAAATCAATTGTTACAGGATGGCCCAGAACTAGCTATCTAATTTCAAATTCATATTTGGAGATGGTGGGGCACATTGTACATGTTTTTGAACTTTTCTCTACAACTTGAAAATGCTAAATCAAGTGAGCCAAATCAAATTCAGATGAAAAATGAATGAGGGCATGCAAAGCAATCTCTGAGTTGCTGGACATTTCTGTGACTCATCTCCTCAAAGCTTGAATTTGAGAATATCACCAAAGTGTCTCAATGTGCCCTATGTGTGGAGCACATTTAACCACCTTAAATATTTGTTGCTCTACTGTACAACTTTATTAGACTTTACATATGAAATCTATAGATTCAGTTCACAAATTAGCGAACTCAAGTAGATTATGGTTTCTGCTGGAGAAAAGCATGGCATATGTTTGGTACAGTATAATCCCGCTATAACTACACTCTACAATGATTGAAAATAATGTCCACCATATCAGGGGTAAGGCATTTTTTCAGGTATAACCACAAACACCACTTTCTCTACTCATCGTATGCGTAGAAATAAAGCGAAGTTATTTCAACAAGCAGGAATTGACCAGAAAATACAGATCGATTACAGAGTGTCTATTACAACTGAGTTACTTTCAAAATTATTACAACAACTTCCAATTACAAAATATTCAAATTGCTCGTTATTTGGATGTATCTGAAAGAATAGGGCAGTCTCATAATCTGTGTTGAAGATATCACAAGATTCATATTTAGCCGGAATCTTGTGTCTCCTGGAAATCTTTGCTTGAAGGAGCCATTTTTTCAATAACTCCTCAAAATCCTCGTGGTTTACCGCATTTCCCTGTCTTTGTCAGTGAAGCAGTAGGTTTTGTAATTTCACACTGAGACCGTAACGTGTGTATTTCGCAATCCATCGTAAATTCCACTTGAGGATTGAACTTTCTCAACTGTTTGAGTTCAAATGTGAGGGACGGACGTTGTTTGTGCGACGTGCTCAAGACGCTGATTCGAAACTCTTCTTTGAATTTTCAATATGACAATTCTCTCGATAAATTCAAATTTTTCTGTGCTAGAATTTCATTAGTTGCAAATACTTACAACGCTCATTGAGAAAATCTATTACTGTCAGGTAGTGTATTGAAGCTATTTGAACGCTAAATTTCCAAGGGAGTGAAATTTTCGTCCGTTATATCCAATTGAACGTTATACCGTGTACGTTTTAGCGAGGGTGTTCTTATATTAATAAGATAGGACATTTTGTCGGGAAAGTTTGACGCGTCCGTTATAACTGAATATGCGCAATATCTCATGTACGTTATAACGGGATTATACTTATAGAAAAATTACTATATATACGGGATATTACTACGGGATTATGCTTCTAGTTTCTGAAAGAAAAACTCAAAAAGTTCACAGCCTACCAGAGTTCTCAGATTAACAGCAGTATTCATGATTGAAGAGCCTTGGTAAGTGCATTAATGCCAAGCATTGATCCATAATGTTGCATTATACATGAAAGACGAGTAGGCAAAGACCAAAAAAGCTGCGAAATCATCAAAAACCAAAACAAGAGACATAAGCATAATTCAATTTGTTTGACCATGCAAGGGTTTAATTATATTCAAACTCATATCTGATTGAGATTATGTGATTTACGAGTTAATATAGGGTTTAAATAGATGTAGGGAAATTGCAGACAATGTCTGTAAAGTTCCATGCTGAATTCCTTGTGTAGTAGGCTAGGGTGAAGCACATTGAACCACCAACTTTCAGCGAAACTATAAATAGTGAAAACTTTATGCCTTCAGACATTGTTTATTGTAACACATAAACATGATTCCTCTAATTTCAACTGTTTTATGCTCTCCATCACTATTTCCACAGGATTTCCAAAAATTTCAATGCAAAAGTAAATTTTCAGAAAATCAGAACTTTTGTTTTTATGTAGCCAAAAACGTGCTTATGTTTTCATCAGACAACCTTTTCTCAAGTATTCTTCATCAATTTCATTAATCCAGAAGTTAAAAATCAATTGAGTGAAGCCTTATTTGCACACGAGTGCGAGTTTGAAAAGTTAACGATGTGGGCACATTGAACCACCCAAGATGGGGCACTTTGAGCATGGTTCATAGTGCCCCATTTCCATACTCATATTTTCTTTTATTGAGTGAACGAAGTGGTTTCTAAATTTTGACATCTGATGCTTTAAATTGGTCTACATGCAGCGCTATCAAATTGACTTTTTGTAAAAGCTTGAATAGTTACGTGCGGTATTTGTCTGTGTGCACTAAAGCTCTTTTCGAGAACAAAAAACCAGGACAGCATGGCGAAGAATTAATATTGATAAAAATTAATTCATCATAAATTGATAATGATTTTTATTTTGGTTTCTCAGCTGTTTTGATTAGGTCTACTCGAGTCTTATAATACATGTAATGCGCAATGCCTAAAGGCATGCTTTGATCACAATGATGAATGTAATGCTGTGCATCAATACATTGAGCATTAATGCTCCTATCCAAGGCTCTTCTATCATGATTAATGCCATTGATCTGAGAACTCTGATGGTCCACGAACATTTCTCTTTCAGAAATTAACATGCATGCATCTTTCTTGTCAAGCATGTGCTATCATTTTTGCAAACAGCAATCTCAAACTATGAATTTTGTTGTTTGATTTTGATGATCCATGAACTGAAGCCATAGATCTGATGCATAAAGTCCAATAAAATTGATCAATACAGTAACTTAAATAAAGGATGTTCAATGTGTCCAACACATAGGGCACATTGAACCACTTACGTAAAGAAATTTGGAATTCGAATTGTGAGGAGATGAAATGTCACAGAAACGTTCAACAACTCAGAGTTTAATTAACATGCCCTTAACTTTTCATCTGAGTTTGATTTTGGTTCATTTGATCTAGTATAAACTGTAGATAAAAGTTCAAAAACATGCTCAGTATGCCCCCACCCTTCCCTGATGCCAACAGGCCTAAGCAACTAGGTTTTGCCACATATTTCCCCAGCATTGACTCCTTTCATTAAATTACTTGCTTCTTGATCTTTGAAACTGTTAAATAGTGGGGATGAAGTGACCTCTTTTCTATAGATCCTGTAAGCAATGATTCTCTCTTAAGTTGATTGGTTTTTACACTGTTCTTTATCAGTTAGCAACAGATTTAATTATTAAGAGATTTTAACTCCTCTTAATACAAGTTCCATGAAATTTTGTCATGAGAGTTCTTGCATTTGTACGATTATAAAATTATGGGACTTCGTTCTGTTTAGCGTCATTGATTTTTTCTATCATGCTTCCCTAGACTAACTATTCTTCATACTGCCTTGCTGTCTTCTCGAGTTACAGCACATTCTGATACCGTTGTAGACTAATATTTAACATATTAACATGTCAAAACCTATTTATATGTTACCCCATTAAACATAGGTTATTACATGTCTGTAATATATTGTTCATAGCCTTTTCGGAAATTTTAGCAAAAAGTTGACTGAATGTTGTGTTATGTTTTGATGTCATTTAGCTGAATATTGAATCGGCAAATTTCTGCCGACTGAATTTCAGTGAACGAAAAGGGCTAGTGCGATGTTGAAAACGCAAATAAAAAGGGTGACTACTTTTGCCGATGTAAAATTCTTTATATAATTTACAATTAACGATGAAACGTCATTGCGCCTGTAGTTATCACTCAGCAGGTTAGAGGTGGCAGGAACTGGAACACATATAGTCCGGCAGCCAGAACGAGTTTCTTCAGGGAACGAGGCCGAAATTAAGACTTTCACAGAATGATGTACATCTTCTGAAGTTAGCTTTGGGTCAAAGTGACCCACCTGGTCGTCTTAGTGCTAATCATGAAAGCTTCATGAAGATCTGAATTTGCGAAGGCTTGATGCATATGCATTCGCTTATTTGTATTCTGTCATTGGGAATATGCGCCAGCCGCACCGGACATGATATAACCAGTGCCCCGAAAATTGTACGCACTTACTAAAGTAGGCCTACAGGAGAAAGATAATTTGTTTCGCGTTGTAGGCATTCATGTGATAGTCATAAACTTCTGATTCTTGAAGGAAGGATAACTATCTTTCATAAAAAATGTTCACATTTCAATAGCAGTTCAATGCAATTGATCACTAGGAAAATTCAAATAGTAAAAGAATCAGAAGCAAACTTATGCCTCCTTTAATTATTTTCCCAAGTGACTCCCATCATACTTGACTCGTATGTCTGTGTGATGATTCTAATGGTTTAAAACTTATGAAAACAGAAATTACAGGCATGCAGCAAGAAGTGGTGAAAAATTACAATGACTAATTTACTAAATCAGCGACAGACGAAACGTCGAGATTTTCAATTAGCTCTTTAAAAAATAGGGTAAAATCAGATATTATCGACAGTAAAGTGGTTCTTGGGCTCTTGCATTTCTTAGTTTTGATATGAGCCATGATAACCCAATAATCTCTTCTTGCCCGAATATATTAATCCATCAATTTAATTTACGATTATTTGTGACAAGCAAGTGTGTTGTAAACTTAAAAAAATGATATATCCGCATAATTCAACACTTTTTTCGGGTAATATTGACAGTCCCAAAAAGAAGCGTCAAAATTTGCCAGGTATAGACCTATTAGTAGTTGTAGCCTATATATTGCATGAAACCAAATATTATTTTAGTACAATCAATCTGCAAGGTAAAGCAATATACTAAACTGAAAATGATAAGTGCCAGTAATTAAATCAAAATTTATCATCGATGAATTCAATCAATTCTATTAATTAGGCACAAAGTTATCTAAATGTAACTCTATTAATGTAAAATCCTATCCTTAGTCTTATAAGGCTTCAATAGGTGATACTTTACAAGTTTGGTCAACTTTGTTCTAACGATGACGGTTGATTGGTCATTAGAAAATTGACACCGCACAGACCTGTTATCTGCCGACTAAGTCTCCCTGCTGTGATTGAGTAAAAAGATAGAAGTGTTTGAGATTAAGATGAAGATAAAGTTATGAGATCCTGACAAAGACGCATGGTTCGTTCTCTACAGGTGTTCAGAATCATTCAAAAGTTCAGCAAAACGTGTCTAAGAATGAAGAAAAATGTAATACTTAAAATGATTAAACTTGTTAGTGATGAGTTCATCAGCAGGAACTCGACCAGGATTCGCGTTTCAATATATATTACATATATTACATACATTAGATATATATGTAATGTACATACAATTATACAATAATTGTGCAATTAATAATACAATTGTGTATTAATGTACATAATGTACATTAATTACATACATTACATTGTTTCAACAAATATTACATATCTGTTGCCTCTTTGATTGTCTGAAAAGACGAAATATCATGACTAAAAAACAGTCCAGACACGAATCTATTATCTTCAAAGACAAAGATTTCTGCATCTTTTTCATGCATGTAACGCAGCATAAATCGATGAAATTTCGCCTATTCAGACAATCAAAGAGGTAACCGATGTGCAAAATTTCGTTTCATACAACATGCAACATTTCTAGTTATATCTGGCATCTTCTAACACTTCTTAGGAGATTGTCAATGTCGCCCTGCAATGTGTCGATATTGACCGAATATCATCATAGGCCACACATCTCACCTGTCACCTAATCACATGTCAAACCGATGAACAAATAGATTCGAGCAAGAATGATACAGCCGTTGGCAGGTGCATCTAAGTGAAAATGCGTGCGATTTATGTGCCGTTATTGTTCATTGCATGAAGCTTAATTCTAGAGGTTTTATTGTTGTCAATTTCTATGAGTTTCATGACATGAATTAACACAATGTGTGACGTCAGCGCGAACATAGAGATACATCAATGAATGAATGAACTAAATCTCTATGGATCTCTGTACTCGCAGCTGTGATCACGAACTTCGTGGGATTGCTGTCTACAGTGAACGACAGAGCAAGTGCTGTAAATTTTCTACAAGCCATAGGAATTTTACACACTCAACGCTTTTGCGACGGTGGTGAGATTGCACCTAGGAGCAAGAGAAGATCGTTGACGATGCAACACTTGCGGGTGTCAACAACAAAAATGTGGGGTGAGTGGGTGAGAATAGAGGTATCTAAATTGTTTTGTATTGTCAACATGCTGACATAACTCGCCTTCAAGCAGTCTCTCTGAGCTAGCCAACACTGAAAAATATAACGAAAATTCGTTCTCGAGTCACTGACTCCTGCATCATCGATATGTAAACACGCTGTTGACTGTGTTCTTTTGACGGGAACGAATTTTCGTCATATTTTTCAGTGTTGGCAATCTCAAATTCGACTGTCTCTGTTATTTGGCAATGTTACCGAATGCTAAAATAATGTTTCGGATGGATAGGTGGCCGCTTCACTCTTATGTCTTCGCAAGAAGAGTAACAGAAGGTACGCTCACTGCATGTGCTGTCTGTATGAGATTCTGAGGTCGCGGGAATAGATTTCGTGGCCTGAGATGATTTATCATGAACCTGAATTATCTAATTTTCGTCACTTCTTTAACATCATTCTCAAGATCAAGAAAAGTATCGGTTAAATTATAAAGCCATGAATTTTAAAATGATCATTTTATTTGACGTGAACTGATAAATAAAATTGAATATTAAACTCTTAGTTGAATTAATTGTGCTGTATGCTTATTAAAGTATTTTACATTCCAATTTGCTGAGACAAGGATATAAGAGGAATTTACATGACTAGCAATCATAATTGAAAATGTACTGTATCAACGCGATCGAAATTCGCACAGTGGGTCCACTCGAGAACCGGTGCAAGCAGAATAATCGGTGCACTGAGCACAGCCCTATCTAGATCAGTTGTTTCAGTCAGTTGAAACGTTGAGGGTATGCAACAGGTTGAACTATCATGAAGATTTCATTGGGTGTCGAGATGCGCCTAGAAATGGATTAAGCACTGCTAAGTGATCAAGAAAACTGCTTTTAATGTCATGTGGGACATATATTCAAATTGTTTCATCTTTGCTAGTCTCAGAGATTTTGAATGCATCTTTAAGCATTGCACGTATGACTAAAGCTCAGTATAATTTATACATTAACTAAATGTATCATGTCGCTGAAGCGCTATGGTAAATTTGGTATGTCCCATAGCTGTAAACAATCCATGATGTTTCCAAGACATGAAACAATAATCATAACCAATTCACGCTATGATAGATATCACACTTGCATCAACAAAATGATTAGCCTATAATGACTTTTTCATCGATATTTTGGCAATGGATATCCATGTTTTGATAATCACTGTCATGGATTTCTATATAGTATATATCGGCATGATACACTACAGATATCTACATACATTAATAGTCCGATTTTTGAACTAAGGATGAAATTTATGCAAAAGTGTAGTTGAGGATGTCAATAGATTGCGTACCACTATACGCAATTGACTAAAGTTATAGACTTTTACAGATCCATTTTAATCGTTTTTAATAACTTTGCATACATCGATCGTTTATTTCAAGAAATAGACATGAGAGCTTGCTTCCTACCTGCTTAACAACTTCTGCATCTTTCGACAAAAAACTTGGGGGGATAAGCATCACAATTTTGATTCTGATATTTATTTTTTCATACAACAATTGAAGAATTTTTCAATGCAGAAAATTGAAATGGATGTCCAATTTCACGGTATCGCGATATAAATTCTATCCAACGAATGCAAAAACGTTTTTCAAAAACATTCTGTTAGTTTTTATGAGATAAGATTTTTTTGGGCTTTCTCTATGCTGATATTCAATCATTTCCACGCTTTTATGGACATATCCAAACACTTTGTTGGTGCAATCAACCCACCTCAAAAAATTGTGCCTCTGAGTAAGTCGAAGCATTGTTAGATGAAGTCTCTTCTCCCTTGATTTGAGTCAAATGACACGAAGGACTGTTGGTTTTACATATATCCACTAATATATCCAAATTTTACTTACCAAAACTAAATAAATCCACTAATTTTACATATAATGCATTCCTTTTTAAGTCCGAGTTTGTGGGTTCAGCTATGCTGGAAAAAATCTCGTGAAAATCCAAATCGATTGATTTTGAGCGATCGGCAGCAGCGTTCAAAGTTTTGCGACCCAATTCGGAATGCTTAAAGAGGAAATCATTATTTGTCTTTTTGTATCAATTGCATCTTTCACGGATATCAAATTTTTTGCACCCGATGACTGTCCATGCCATCTGAAACGGCGCTCGAGTGGATCGGAGTGCTACTGAAGTGTGAAAAGCAGAGTGTCCAGAGTTTGAATAGCTAATTCGTGAAATCAAGAATGAGATAAAAGAGATGCAGTTTTCAGTATTCCATTTGGACTCAAAAAAATTGTTATTCAGTTGACATTTTAAATTGCTTACCTTTTCGATATAGTAGAGTTCCTTGACATCATATAACTTTCCTCGAATGGAGTTGCTGTTTTTGATTAAATGGGGAGCAAAAGGAATAACATATTCACCGGATTATAAGAAGTTGTTTTAGATGCTCTTGATATTATGTGTTTCCAATTTTTTCATCAAATTCTCGAATATTTTGCAGCCATTTCCTGAATATTTCAACGTTTTTGGGAAACAAGGAAATGAAATAGTATGAATTCGTTAACTCATTTGCTCATATGGGCTTTGCAATTTGTGACACAACCATCGACTACCCATTTGAAAGTCATTTTGAGAATACATAATCTTGACAGTTCAACTGTCTTCAAAATTTGCAGGACTACTAATGTATGTAGATATCGGGAGTGTCTCATCTCGATATACAATACCAAGGAGGTCTAGATATCTATAATTGTACAATTATAGATATCTAGACCTCCTTGTGCAATACTATATAGAAATCAATGTCACTGTCTGCCACATAAATGGAGCTACATACATAGAGTATGTGGATATAAATGATCCATAATGCATGGTTTTGTAAGGTTTTCTATGTCCACAAGTTAACAAGTTCCGCGAAGCAGGTAATTATTTTCCTGGTTGGAAATTATTAACCTGGTGCAGACTTCTATGAAAAAGTCATGCATTATAACAGATAATTAACAGAGCCTTCGGCTTTCGGTAATTATGGCAAATAATGACCTCAAATCTATGCATTATCTATTACAAATTCGAAGAATGGAAAGAGTGATGCACAAAAGTGATGTACGAAATACCTACATAGACATATCATTCATGATAATAGATGCATTTATCTATCTTGAGCATAAAAATTAACAATACCATAGAGAGTCCTAGAATGGAAATTGCATGAAAATTATGGCACACGCCGGGGGAACTTAGTTGGGGCAAAAAGCAAATTTAGTACGGCAGCCAGAGCGAGACAGAATGATGTACGTTCCTCTTCTTGTCAGACACGATCAAAGAAAATCACACGCAAATCCAATGGGACGAAAATTGCAGCTTTTGGCTAAAATGAAATTTTCTATGTTTTCTCTGATTAAACGAAAAGTATTAAGTCTAGAGTCATAATTTTTGACATGGAATGTCTTCAGGTCATTTCCTTTCATGTTCATGCACACCTGTCTATAAAGCTAGACAAATTTAGATTTGGCAAGCCTCTCAATGTTGGCAAACACAAATAATTTGAACAACTTTCTTTTCCATTTCAACCACATTCTCACATACATTGCTGATCAGAAACATGATAATGACACATGCACATCATAGGAAATGACCTAAAGACATTCCATGTCAAAAATTATGACTCTGGGCTTGGTACTTTTTGGCTAATCAGAGAAAACATAAAAAATTTCATTTTAGCCAAAAGCTGCAATTTTCGTCCCATTGGATTTGCATGTGATTTTCTTTGATCGTGTCTGGCAATAAGAGGAACTCACTAGAACTCGGCAGACGTACAGATTCGTAGTAGGCATAGGGTGCACATCATTCTGTGAAAGTCTCACTTTCGGCCTCGTTCCCTGCAGAAACTCGCTCTGGCTGCCGGACTAATTGTGCGAACTGGTGTTCATGTTTTCTGATTGTCATTTATATTTATCAAGCCAATTTGTGATCTAAATTGTTGCCCTTTGTCCAAAGATCATGTGCACAAAAGCAATCATGAATTTACAAAATAGTGCGGCGACAGGTTGACAACGAAGGAAATCCTTTAAAACGTTCTGTACGTTCATCATTTTGAAATTTCGCTCCTAATTTATCAAGAGCATAATCAGACACATGTGCAACTTGTAATGTCGATTTAGAGAACATGCATTGCTCCAGCTTTTGAAATCAGAGGCCAATAAATCTTCGGGTATTCATTTTTCTTCAAAGGGCTCTCCTGTTCATTATATATGAGCAATTTTCGAAATTCGAAATCTCTGCATGCATTCGAATATCAGCTGCCAAAATATCATCACACTATATCACATTATATCACATATGTCATTTAGTGATTTATTGAAAAGTTCCACCGACATTTCATTTATCTGATAAATGACTGTAGCTAAAGAAGCTTTCGATGTTTTTATTCCAGAAAAGCGCTAGGTTACCTAAACACTTGACGCAAAAATTATCCAATAATTAGAAATTTTGTCTGTGAAGTTTTGGGATGTTCTTCCAACCAGTGCACCAACCACTTTCAATTATGACTCTGTTAACCAAATTTTAATTCGTATTCAAGTGTTGAAAAATTGTAATGGCTGTCAATGACTGGCACAAATAGACACAGTATATTAATCCATGGAATAGTAGCCTATTTCATATGAAACAATACTACCATCTCACATAAAATTCTCTTCATGAAGATCCTGTAATTTGATGTCAACAATTTCGACAACCAACTTGGCAAATAGTTTGACTATGATACAATGTTTTAGATCGAATCTGATCTACAAGTCATAGATTTTGCCATGTGCCATCATTACACATAGGCAAGATATCAAACTTCTATTCCACAGTAGTGCACTATCATGGATTTCTATATAGTCCGTTTCATAAAAAGTGGATCATCCTAAAATTTGACTAAATAAAACATAAGTATGATACAGAAAGCATTTTTCATGTTATTTCATGTCCCTAATATATTTAAATGTCCTTATATAATCTGATAAACTATGATGCAGCAACGGTTCTTAAGAAGCTAATATTTTGTGGCCCTGCCCTTATTGTCAATGACATTACCAATTCGTCTAGGCATTGATTCGATGATATCGTTGATTTTTGACTGATCTAACTTTCTCCACTATCTTTTTAACAGTGACGTAAGTTGTGATACGCCATCTGTAGGTAGCAGTGAACGACGAACGCTACGTTTTAGAATACTCCATACATTTTCTATGGGATTCAGATCAGGAGAACGAGCTGGCCAAGATAATGTCCTAAGCCCTAATTGAGACTTGCATAAGTTGACTCTACTACTCCTGTGACACGTAGCATTATCATCCATAAATAACCAAGTCGATGGATCACCAAGTTGATCTGTCATTTGGCCAATGTTCATTTGTAAAACATTCACATAGCGTTCAGAATTCATGGTTCCTTGCTGTATGTGAAGTTCAGAGCGGCCATTGGTCCAAATGTCAGCCCAAATCAGTAGAGTCGCACCACCTTGTACCCGGGGACGATGTAAATGTGTCGGAATTTCCTGATCAGATTTTATCCATAATCTCAATCGACCATCACTATCCTTCAGACGGACTGATGCCTCATCAGACCAGACAACCCGATCCCATTGATTTCGCCAGTGACAATGACTCATTGCCCATCTGAGACGTTTTTTTGTCTGCTGATCTGATAATTCGATCTGAGAGGGCCTCTTACAGCTCTTGAAATTCGACTCAATAAGTCTTCTACGAATAGTGGACTTAGAAATAGACGAGTCTAGTGTAGCCATCTCAGTTAACGAGAGACTTGGATCAACTTTAACAAATCTCAAAATTAGGTGGTCTCTACGTTTGGATGTTTTGCGTGGACGGCCAGAGCCCTCTTTACGACAGAGTCGAAAATCATCATTATTCCATCGATGCACATTTGTGTAAGGGACATTTAGTCGCTTGCTTGTAGCTCGCAAAGAAAACCCTAGTTCTAGCAAGGCTGACACGTTGCCTTTTGTGAATGCGATCTCGTTATTGTTCATTTATGCTTTGTATTGTTTTCAACCGGTAAGAGATAGATTTCTAGCTGAAAGCAATCAGGAGTGCTGCCAACATCACCGCAACAAAGTTAGGAAGCTATGGAACATGAAGTCCAGTTAATCACATGTAGCAGTTACATTATTGTTGATGAATAATGGTGCTATACTGTACTGCGCTCATGGTTGCAGCAGTGAACATAAATATTATGTAAAGAGCAAAGAGATCATGAAAAGTGGTTTAAAAAAATTCTTCTAAAGGAATCCACTCCAACAAGAAATTCCAGAACGATAGCCAAGTGTCGGCCATTCTGAATCTGAACATATGAATCAATGAAGAAGTTCCAATGAAAAGGAAGAGAAAACAATTCGCTACTAGCATATTATTATGATGCTATTTGAATCAGCATAGATGAAGTGCAGTTCGGAAATTTGACCCAATGCTTCAACGCTTGTCGAAGGAAAATGGAATTATGAAATATTAACAGCCATTTGAAATTACTATAGAGGAGAAAATTGACGAGTGAAAGGATGCCGTTCGGATATATCATCTTTATCAGAATCGAAGAGCACTCATAAATAGTTCACTTATGACGCTTATGTTTTCAATGTCCAAAAATGTGACTCGTGCGAAATATTCTTTACAGCGTACTGATTTAATTCGGGGAATAGAGGAAAATATAAAAATGTAGCTAGACGATTGAAAAAGTGGTTGCTTCCTGAAGATATAGTAAGTGCCACAAACTTTTTAATCTGAACTTATGATATCAGCCTTCTTTCTATCTTGAATCCAAGAGTACAGATGATACAATATTTCACACACAGTCTGTGTGCATCATCAGGTGTGAGAATGAGGCCTCTTTCTGTGTTCCAGTAGCGCATTAGCGTAATTATATGACCAACAAAACTTCTTGTTAAATTCAATGATACAAATAGTTTTACTATATGGATAACACTGCAAAATAGTCGAATAGTCGAATACATTGTAGTATAATCAGACAATTAAATTGCAGAAATATTCAGACGATTAAATTACAAGGACAACGCTGCTTCATGATGAAGCTGATTTTATGAAATGATAAAGGCATTGCTGATGTGTCCAATGCACTGTGATCTCAATCATGATAAAGCCTACACGATACTGTAGGGAAGCTACAGAATTATTACATAAATTTCTATTTAATTGCTTGAAAATTTTCTTCATAAAAATATCATTTTCATACCGGTACCTTTTAATGTCTCTTTGTATATTAGTCCTAAATCGAGTAATTTTTCTGAGCCTACCACCGCGAAATTTAGATATTGAGAGTACTGTATGGCTACATAATGACTCTGCGAATGGCAACATCTGACTCAAGAAAAAATATAAATATCTAATTTCAAAAGAGCGATCTCAAAATTAATACACTTAGAAGTATTTAGAATGCATAGGCCTGCGTTGTTATATCTAACCTCAAATATTTACCATATACACAGCTAAATTGAGGAAATACGTTCTTGATATAGAATTGCAGAATATCTGCCATTACTGTCCAAAATGTAAATTACCTGTCATGCACTTGTCAATTTAATAACGCTGATTGTTCTATAACATAATGTTGAAGGGATTATCCCCCTAATGTACACCTTGCATTTTGGCTGACAGTCCAGGTGCTATATATCTAGGAGTCCATGCATTTAGAGTATAGACAAGCTATGTGACATTACATAGATTTTGTGATGTCGAGTTGTGTTACTTTCTCAATCGGTGTTGGTGCAAAATGTGTTTATTTCCCACATTTTATAGAAATTCATAAAATGCCTCTCATCGTTGGAGAAATGCTACTTCATGAAAAGATAGCATGAATTGAGATTTAAATGGCGCAATAATATTATTAGTCCGGGAGCTACTGACACTTTCTTCCTAAATTCTCGCACAAATGGCTTAATAGCATGGATTTGTAGATCTTGAAATGCTAAATACAAAGATCAAATTCTTAAGTGTCACAGCCGGTCGCTTTCGGTTATAGGTAAGGTTAAAGGATTTCCATTGGAATCCAATGGTAAAATTCAAGAAATATCTATGGATTGTGAAACACTTGGCAATTTTCCTACATTTTCTTTTGCAGAAAAGAAACTATTTATCAGAATGCCATGAAATTTCAAACATGATTTTCATCACATCAACTTCGATACAAAAGTTGAAGTGAGTCACATGATTCAGTATTTGATGTTTGAGAGCCTCTACAAAATGAGTAAATTTCATGCTTTGACTTAATTTTGGCGGTTTTACTCATTTTGTAGAGGCTCTCAAACATCAAATACTGTATCATGTGACTCACTTCAACTTTTGTATCGAAGTTGATGTGATGAACTCAGTCATGTTTGAAATTTCATGGCATTCTGATAAATAGTTTCTTTTCTGCAAAAGAAAATGTACGAAAATTGCCAATTGTTTCACAATCCAAAGCGCTTTATAACCGGACATCAAAATTTACATGTAGAAATGATTACACATTAGTAACATGAGTCAAAGCAAATTGATCAGAGTGTCATGTCATAGAAAGTGCGTGATCAAATCAATGTCACGAAGCACAAATCGGTTACAATAGAACATTTACAGTAGTGTGACGGAAATGAAGAATGAAGAATAAAGAACGGAAAAACAAACGGGCCATCACTCACACCTTGATAAAAGGGGATCTATAAATCTTGCTATCTCATGAGTTAGGAACTTAGGAGTGAATTTTTTGGACCACTACGAAACTAGATGAGATGTTTTCCCGAATTCCAGATTTTTTTCGTCGGTCAATATGACATCCCACCCTGGAATGCATATCAATAAGTCATTGGATGTTTCTGAGACATTTCTTTTCCTCGCAATTTGGTTATTTTACCAAAATGGTTCAATGTGTCCCACTGGGTAGTTTACCCCGTGGCACAGTAACAATAGAACTGAACTTGACAGTTATCGTGAATTTCTTTTTTATTAACCACATTTATTAACCTGAGTAGTAAGCTCATCCCAAATTCAAGCACAAAATGTGAAATGATGAGTCATCAGGCTGACTCAGCCCCCCCCTCTGGAGAGAGGAAGGAAGTGGCCAAGGATGTGCTGGGAGGAATGGGTCCGAGAGGAAGAAACGGGTCCCTCCCCCCCTCTGGAGGGAAGGCAGGAGTTTTCCAGCTAGGAGTGGAATCTCGGAAGGGAGAAGGGGTGGAATGTGGGAAGGATAGAGTGACGAAAGGGTGGATGTTGATGGTGTTGGGATGAGAAAAGTTGGAAATCGTCATGAAAGAGGGTTTGGATGTGAAAGTGGAGATCAGATGTGGAATCTATGTGAAATTTTGGGTGCGGAAGGAAGGCGGGAGGAGTTTTCCTGGGAGGCAAGGGGTAGAATCGCTGAAAACGGCAGAGTTGGAAAAAGGCGGGGTGTGGTGGTTTTGGGATGAGAAAGTCCATTTTTCGGGCAGAAGGAGTGCTCGGTTGTGAAAACGGAGGCCAGATTCGAACTCTACGTGAAATGTTGGGTTAGGAAGGATGTTTCCAGCAAAATCGGAGAGAAAAAGTTTTGAGGACGTCCCCCCCCCCCCTCCTACCAAACTTCCAACTTTGGTGTGAGAAATCGTAGAAAGTCGTGCAATAGCTCATTTGAAAGCTGAGAATGAGAAAAATGCAGTGGAAAGCTCAGTTTGGTCTAATTTTCTTGGCTTGAGGGAGGAAAATGGCAGGAAAACGTCAGAGTTGGAAAAGGCGGATGTTGGATGTTTTGGGATGAGAAAGTCCATTTTTCGGGCAGAAGCAGACTTTGGACGGGAAAATGGAGTGCAAATTCGGACGTTTTGGCCACTTTTGGGTCTAGGAACTTCTTCCCAACTCAATCGGAGAGAAAAAGTTCTGACCCCCCCTCGGCAACGATCTTCCAACTTTGGTCTGAGAAATCGTAGAAAGTCGTGCAATAGCTCATTTGAAAGCTGAGAATGAGAAAAATGCAGTGGAAAGCTCAGTTTGGGACACTTTTCTTGGCTTGAGGGAGGAAAATGGCAGGAAAACGTCAGAGTTGAAAAAGTCAGGTTTTTGATATTTGGGATGAGAAAGTCCATTTTTCGTCATGAAGGAGTGCTTGGATGGGAAAATGGAGTGCACATTCGGACGTTTTGGTCACTTTTGGGTCTAGGAACGTCTTCCCAACTCAATCGGAGAGAAGAAGTGCTGACCCCCCCTCGGCAGCGATCTTCCAACTTTGGTTGTACAGATCGTAGAAAGTCGTGCAATAGCTCATTTGAAAGCTGGGAGTGAGACAAATTCAGTGGAAAACATGGCTTGTTCCACTCTACCTTCGTTTAGAGGTGAGACGTTATTGAAAATTTTGGACATTGACGAAAAAACGACAGAGTTAGAATGTTTACGAAAATCGCTCTAGCGGGTGAAGCAAGCCTCGGACGGGAAAACAGAGACCAGATTTGGAATCAGCGTGCCATGTTACACCTGAATGTCATTCATGCTATGTCTCCGAAGTGAAAGGAAGAAAGATGACAGAAGCAGTAAAGTTTACGAATGAATTTTGTTCACTGCGTTTTCATCGACAAAGTCTTCGTGGTGTGATTAGGGACTACATCATCTCATTTCATCATGAAAAGGCAGACTTAGAGTTTGCTATCGCTAAGGGTTACTTCGTTTTCCAACAGCTCATGGACAGTTTGATGAATAAAGATGTGAAAGGCCGATTAGTTGCAGAGATTGAATTTGAGAAAGTGACTGATGAACATGCAGGCGAGCGTGTAGTGTTTCATTTTGCATCCTATTCTGCAGAGACGATACATGATCCCAAAGATTTCTATCAGCGACACATGGCGAAAATTGCATCTCTACTAGATTCATTTCATGAGCATGGATCAAACTTGCTCTTATGTCGCATAAAACACATTCATATTCAACTCAATGTGCTAAACTAAATTTGACTACAAGATTTGGGAAAAGCATTCATGAGTCAGTCGTCCGCGTGCCTCCTTTTCCCTGCCGCAACGAAGTCAGGGGAGAAACGGAGGTCTCTGATTGGCTCTCATGGTGTCAAATGTGGATTCGCGGGAGACTATAAAAGCAGACGTCTCCCCATTTTCTCTTCATTTCATTCTCTTGACTTGGAAAGCGTGTGCGACTTGCTGAAGCCATTCTCCCCTCTCAACTTTTTTTATCAATCCTGTTTGCAAATTTACAAGTGAGTGTCATGACGGTGTGGCCTAAACCTTACCAGCATTTTAGAAAAGAGACGCAGGAGAGTGTGTGGCCGATGATTGTACAAGCTTATTTTGTTGAACCATCACCACCACCACCGCCGCCTCCACCACCTAGACGCTTTACCTTCAAGTCTTTTAGGGAATTGAAACTCAATTCGGGTCCTAAGCCCAAGACATTCAATTTACTGGACGATGACGAATACTTAGACTTTGGTGATAAGCTTTAAATCATGTGAACGCCCCAAAAGGTCCTCTTAAAGGCCACCTCATATGTCACTGCTAAGCTAACAATTTTCTTCTGATGATCATGAATGTACTTAGTGATATTCTTTCGTTACAGACTGCCATGGCCATGAATCCTTCTCCAACTGCTGCATCACTGAATCCTCAACATCTCGAGCTGTGGAATCCGAAAATTGAAGAGGTAGTTCACGGCTATCCTACCTACAAGCAAGAAGTGTGCTACAACGGTGTTCGACTCTATCTTCAAACGCCGGCAGTATACTTACCAAAAGTGGATACGCAAGTAAATCGTTGCGGTCAAAACCTGAGTATCCCTATTGATAATTGGTTGCGTCAGCAGCTTGACATTTCAGAAGACTTTGTGAGGCAAAAGGCTCTTATTCCTACTGAACTATTACAGTTGTGGCCAGAAAAGAAAACTTCTTATTATAAACCTTTGTATCACGGCACTCGCTGCTATATTTTGCAAAGCAAGTATTGTAAGGTCATTTCAGGAGTGACAGATGAACAGTCAGTTGAAACAGAATTGTCGTCGTTGGGTGCAGGCTTTTATTCCTTTCATATGGAGGTGCCTGCTGTTTATGTGGGACCTCATCAATCTGATGGTAATTTGATTTCTCTCAATTTGCGCATTGCTCAAATTCATCATCAACCTGAGTTAACAGGACTTGATCACATTGAGAAAGTCATTGATTCTTGTGTCAAAGAGTGTCAAGAACCTATCACTAAACCTAAACGTAGTCGCACATCAAAGAAAGATGGTGTTACCACCAAAGAGAAATCGTAAGTATTGTAATCAGTTAGTATGTAGTGAATGTGGAAAACGCGGTCTTGCGCGTTATGTTCAAATAAAACATTGTCATCATGTTGTATGTATCTTTTGTTATGTAAAGGACAGACATCCTTGTAAAGTTCCTGCTCAATGTATTATTTTGTAATGAAGTCTTTTTGATATTGTAGGTTGTCATCTTCATAGGCAGTGAGGGAACACCCATGCAGGAATTGAGTGCTATTGCAATGAGACAAAGTGATCAAACTGTTGTTAGTGTGTATCATAGATTTGCCTACTGTCCTCCACACAAAGACGAATGGTCACGACGACATGTGCATGGACTTGATCCTTCTATTTTGAATCATATTGGATTTGTAAATGAAACGTATTTGATAAGTGATTTCAAACGGTGGCTGTCAGGTTTTCATGTTGTTAAAATATTAGGAAATGATTCTGAACGAGAAGCAACAATACTTCAGTTGCACATTGATAATTTATATTTACCATGTTGGGTAGATCGTGTAAGACAAGACTATCATATGCATTGTGATCAAAAGAAGTTTAGAGATAAAATGATTTTTGACATGGCTATATGTTTCGGTGAGAGACATCACCTTTACAGACCACCATCCCATTGTAATACTAGAAATAAAGCTACCTACATTGCAAAACTCTCTTCACGCTGGTATTGTAGTCTCTATGACGTTTATGAACTGTATCTATATTATTGTCAACAGCATGGGTCTATGTAAAACATGTTTTTACTCCTTGTGAATGAATGATGATCATTTTATGAAGTGTATTCTGTACTTGTGAATTTTGTCTGGTGTTGAATAAACTTACAGTGGAACATGATTGTTATTTCTGTTTTATTCAGGGTGGAAGTCATTGAAGCAATGTGAAATCTATAGTCACAACGTTTATGATGACGCATCGTACACTAAGTAACCACATGTGTCATTTGACACTTGATCAACAAGGATTCGATGGATTTTTACAAGATTGGAAACTTACATTTAAAATGAAGATGAATGATATGAAAGTAGTGCTCACTGAAAGCCTTCCTCTCTTCAAAAGATTGATGGAGAGTTTACAACCTCAAGATGTAAAGGGTAGACTCGTTGCTTATATAGAGTTGAAAGATTTGCAAAAACCACTTCGTTTTGGATCTTATTGCACAGAATGGATTACTCTTAGTGATCAATTTTATGGTCGTCATATGGAGAAAATTATGGAGAGAATAGAAGAGACGTTGGAAGGAAATTTGTACGTTGTTAAACATATCATGATTCAACTGAGTGTGTTTACATCCACGACTTTGTTTGATGCGCGACACATTGTGTAGATGCAATAAAGATTTCTTTTCACTGATTATTTTGTAATGGTGTATAGAGCAACATGAGTCATTGCGCTTTGTTAGATAAATGAATGCGTCTTTGTTCGAGAAAAGGGGCGTGTCATAACATGAGTCATTGCCCTTTGTTAGATAAATGAATGCGTCTTTGTTTGAGAAAAGGGGCGTGTCATAACATGAGTCATTGCGCTTTGTGCATTACTATCAGGCTCTTTGTTAGATAAATGAATGCGTCTTTGTTCGAGAAAAGGGGCGTGTCACTCAAGTCTTTGTGAGGACTAGAACGACTTTGTAAGAGGGAAGGTTTCCACCCACGCAGTCAAAAGTTCACGTGTGATAACTCTTTGTCACATAACAAAGACAGGGAAAACGTGAAAAGGTAAACGCATGTGATTGGAGCTAGGTTTGGTTATAAAACAGACGACTGAGCTCATGGCAATCATTTCCGTCCTTGCGCTAACCATGCAGTTGCTCAAAGCCATCAACTCCTCTGCTCTCGCACTGGGTACACTGAACTCCCTTACTTTGGCATCGGGTAAAAATGCTTTCAATCAAAAGATAACTCATCATGGAGAAGCCGTGACCATAAAAACACCAAGTCATCAGATAGATTATCTAAAGTTTATGTCAACAAAGTATGGACTGGCCGTGTGTGTGCCGTTAGACTATTGGAAACGGTTACAATTCAATACTCTTGAAACATTTCTGAAAGAAAATCTCACCATTCCCAAAGAAATTGTTCGACACAATGGGAAGCGGACACAAGTTCCCATCATAGAAAGACGATACATGTGTGTTCATATGGATAGACACTGTCTCATCATCCATGAAAAGGAGGGCAGCGAATTCGACTTACTCAATTGCAAACCAGTCCCCATTTTGGGAAGAGGATTCTACTCCTTCAAAATTAAAATTCAAACCATCTACATGGGTCCACGCAGGGACGGAAGGTTGTTTACGTTGAATCCCCATCTTGTCTCCATCACCTTTAAAAATGATGTCCATGTTGATGATGATCAACTACAGTAACACCCTCCACACACTGAGAACGCACCATCGGTCTTTATGAGACCACGGCCTAACGGCCACCGTATCGAGAAAGAAAATGTACACTCACCATGCCACACATGAACATGACTCTCTCTCCTTCTTTCTTAGGCATACCATTCTTCACTCAGGTTTTAATCAAGTGGAAATTATCAGCATGGCTCCATGTATCATGGAAAAATCAGTGTGTTACATTTCATGATACGAAACGTCAACTTCAGATAACTCTAGAACGCTTTCATCTACGAAGGCTGCATCGCGCAATCCTATCCTACTCTTGCCGTGTCATTAACGTAGGAGACGGCATTGTATTTATTCGCATTCAAGAGATGATTCTACATGATGATCACTGCTACATTGTGATTCCAAAACCCTCATGGGAAAAGTATAAAAGGGAAGTTCACTCAACCCTCATGTCATTTGTGAGTCATGCTCCCCATCTGCATCATCAACGCCATGCGCGAAATGAATCTCAGAACGATTTAGAACAGTTGCATACCCATCTTCCCGATTCAGTCTATCATCGCGGTCGTCCGCAAATGTTGGTCATTCACATGAGCAACGGTCGAAATCTTCAAATCTTTCGCTGCGGCAAAATCAAAGTCCTAGGAAACCTTTCTCATTTCGTAATGCAGTCCATGTGTTACGAAGTAGTCAAGAAAATGCGAACACTCATGCCTCATCTACGCCTCAGTCCCCTGACATTGAAGAATATAGTAGTGTCTGTTCAATTGAAGATGTTAGTTAGTCTAGCCAACATTAAAACCAGTAATCATTGTATATTTTATGAAACTGAACTCTTTCCTGCTGCTCTGATTCGGAAGTGGCATCCTGTACATATTGCAGTGTTTCACAACGGACATTGTATCATGACTGGTTTACGTGATATCAGTAAAGTAGCTGACATTGTTAAATCTTTAATGCGTTATCTGTATGAGTCACAGTTAATAGAATCGCGTTAATCACATGATGTGTTTTGAATGAGTCATCGCAATGAACTATCGCCCACACTCTTGTCAGTGAAAAGGTCATCACCAAGGTTCTTCGCTTTATGATGAGTCAGTGCTATTTATAGACATGAAATGATGTCCACACACTTGTCGGTGAAAAGGTCACGCTGTCTGACGTGGGGCGCCATCGCTTTGTCTGATAAAAAACGCCCACATCTTACTAACACTGAAACGATTCTGATAAAATTCCTAACTTACAAACAGTGAGATGGCCACGACTTTATTTTAAGTTATAATATAGTTAATATATAGTTATAACTTTATTTCTAACTTTACAATCATCAACTTTATTTCTAACTTTACAAACAGTGAAGTGATTCTGACTTCATTTTATATTTCGCCTATCTTACAAACAGTGATATGGTTATAACTTTAATTCTAACTTTACAATCATCAACTTTATTTCTAACTTTACAAACAGTGAAGTGATTCTGACTTCATTTTATATTTCGCCTATCTTACAAACAGTGATATGGTTATAACTTTACAATCATCAACTTTATTTCTAACTTTACAAACAGTGAAGTGATTCTGACTTCATTTACATTTCACCTATCTTGCAAACAGTGACATGGTTATAACTTTATTTCTAACTTTACAATCATCAACTTTATTTCTAACTTTACAAACGTCAACTTTATTTCTAACTTTACAAACAGTGAAGTGATTCTGACTTCATTTTATATTTCGCCTATCTTACAAACAGTGATATGGTTATAACTTTACAATCATCAACTTTATTTCTAACTTTACAAACAGTGAAGTGATTCTGACTTCATTTTATATTTCGCCTATCTTACAAACAGTGATATGGTTATAACTTTAATTCTAACTTTACAATCATCAACTTTATTTCTAACTTTACAAACAGTGAAGTGATTCTGACTTCATTTTATATTTCACCTATCTTACAAACAGTGATATGGTTATAACTTTACAATCATGAACTTTATTTCTAACTTTACAAACAGTGAAGTGATTCTGACTTCATTTACATTTCACCTATCTTGCAAACAGTGATATGGTTATAACTTTAATTCTAACTTTACAATCATCAACTTTATTTCTAACTTTACAAACGTCAACTTTATTTCTAACTTTACAAACAGTGAAGTGATTCTGACTTCATTTTATATTTCGCCTATCTTACAAACAGTGATATGGTTATAACTTTATTTCTAACTTTACAATCATCAACTTTATTTCTAACCCTACCCATCTTATAAAATGATCAAAACTTTTACTTTTATCAATTGAGTGAGAATCCCATCTTTATGTCAAAAGAAAAACGAGATAGTCTGTACATGATATGTTATTGAATGAAAGACATTTCATCACAGTCACACATAGTTAATACTGATGGTAGCAGAAAACAAAGTTTTTATGGCTCACATCACCGGAGAAAACAAAGTCACTCATGTACAGGGAGAAAACAAAGTCACTCATGTACAGGGAGAAAACAAAGTCACTCATGTACAGGGAGAAAACAAAGTCACTCATGTACAGGGAGAAGATAAAGTCACTCATGTGCAGGGAGAAAACAAAGTCACTGATATGCAGGGAGAAAACAAAGTCACTCTTGTACAGGGAGAAAACAACGTCAGGAAAAACCAGTTGATATATAAGTCATGATATGAAGTGATCAGGAGTTGGACGCATGTTACAAGGCACTCACTCACAACACCCCATAGAAAACGCCATGGAGCGAAAAAGTAAAACATCAACCACAAGAGAGAGGAAGCATTCATCATCAGACATCGCCGGACGGAGGAGGAGAAAGTTTCTGTCTCTTGGGTGGAGGTAGATGAGTGTCTGGATGGCCGTACGGTAATGAGTGGTTAGGACTCATCCAGCAGCGCTTGTCTTCCCAAGCTGAGAGACCTCGTTTCCTAAACGTCGTTGTTCTGACTTGATGCGACTGTGATTTTAAAATGGTCATTTCTACTTTTTTCATTTTAAGAGAATCTAAGGCATCTTGATAGTCCCTATGTGTCATTTTTCTAACGAATCACTTCGAGATGCCTTTCGCCCGTTTTATAGAAAGCTCTGAGGATTTTAGCTTCATGGAGTGCATCTTGGGGCGAAGCAAGATCATCTCCTGTATCTGTTTGCCGGCACCCTCATCCTCGAAGCAGCCAAGCTTCGCTTTATTTGATATTGAGTAAAGCGGATGGTCAGTGGGATAAATGAACTGTCAAACTTGGGTGCTAAATATTTTAAAATATCTTCCTGCTTGACTTGGCTCGTGGTTGTCAAAGCTAGGAAGAAGCTGTCTGTATCACCTCCTACTAATTCCACACGTTGGAGAAGTGGACATGTCTTAAAAGTGTGGTAAAATAACTTGTACATTTCTAACTTGGTGTGATCCAAGACAGGTTGACCGACTTAAATGGGCTTACAAAGTTCTACTTTAGATTTTAACATTTTAAAACCAGTGATGTCTTCGGAAATGACATCATAGTGGCAAAACAACGGCGAGTGACATAATTATATATATATTAAATATATATTAAATTCTATATACGGTTTTAGAAAGGGCTTCTGCCTAAACTGGATAGCGCGATGGACTGTCAAGTTGCATCCCCATACCTAGATAGAATTTGAGGATGGAATAGTGCACGATGTAATGCTGCTTGTTCAATTGGGTGAGCAACAACTTCCTAGTGGCTTTATACTTTAAGTCATTTTCCGCCTCATATTTCTTATTGTGTTCTTCCATAAAGGGAGAGAACAGATCTGGACTGACTATGCCAGATTCGGGTGCGAGAGGAAAATCAACGGTCCTATTCTTAATACAGTCTGGATGGATGAGGTCGACTTCAAATAAATAACCTATGTCGGCCTCATCTTCCAGTGCCATGATGTGTGTTGGATTGGAGAAGTATTCAATGTCATGGGGCTCTACCCATTGGAAGTCAGATTGTGGCAAAGGCTTGGAGAGTGCACTCCCCATACAAATTATTTAGGTCTATGTACATTAAATGCGTGGTCGATCCTATGTCTTGGGTGCTGTTGACAACATGTTTGTTGACAAATGTTAAGCCACCCCTAATACCACGTTCAAATAACGTGTACATTTCTGCATCTTGCAGTAAATGAATGCTCTCTTTCGTCATCTTGAAAGCTGACTGATAGGACAGACCCGGCAGACTAACAAAATGGACGGGGTCTAAGGCGTCCTGTTCTAATGTGACTTTCCTAGAAGTCTCAAGCACGTCAGCCAACAGATAGACGTCTAATTCTAATAAATCTAAGTCACCAAAAGTGCGACACCTAAATTCCAGCCATGCTTGCTCTGCATGCCTATAATCATCCAGCGAACAGTCCTCACCCGTCAAATCATTTTTAAATTTATCGATGGACGGAAGGGATGTCTCTCTCAGTGTATCCATTGAACTAAAATAACTATAAGGAAACGCCCCCTTCCGTCGTATCAGACTATCACTTATGTTGAGATAGTCTTTCTTTAAATGTTGAGTGAGGGGAAGTGTTTCTAAATTGTTAGCCAACGCGGCTAAGGAAGAAGACATAAACTGTAAACTGTCTAGAAACTTTATGTCATAGAAGACAGGCTTCCCCTCCTTCGTCTTATCGACTTGGACTTTAGCAGTGATGCACATAAATTTTTCCTTACTTTGTGCGATCACTTTGGATGACCAGGATTTCATTTTACCGAATCCATGGCGAATGATGATGTAAGCATCATAACATTTAAAGTTATGAAAGATGACGGGGAGCGTTCGCCGTTTGAGCCTAAGTTTCATATTGCATTTACTGCATAAGGCAGACCTAAATTTACCACTGAGATGGCAATGGTCCCTCAATTTCTGATGTTGCTGGTCATCAAAGGATGAACAGCAGCGGGGACATTCCGTGGTCCTATCAAACTTGATTTTATCGGCTTCTGTGAAGCACATGGATTTCCTAGTCATCTCCGTTTCATAGCGTTGATGAAAACAGGCTTCCCTATCTAAAAAGTTGAGGAAGTTTTCAACGCACTCCTCGCCTTGCCACAAATGCATTTTATTTTGGTTCCTATAATATGGATGCCAAACTTCTTAGCAGGCAATGGCTGCTGCCTCATGACTTAGGTCTTCTTGTTCAATATGACATTCAATGTCCGCATAGATGGTACATATGGGACTGAGCTCATTGCCGTTTTCCTGGTACCTATAAAATTTATCTTTGGGCATGACTTCCATTTGAAGTTTACCCTGAGAGCACCACTCGTAATGCTGTTCAAAATATGGTTTAGATGTGAAACGTCGTGTGCAGTGATCACAGTGATAATGTTTGTCATCATAACTTTGTTGGTGGTGATACAATCTAGAAATTTTAGGAATGCCACAATAATGCCATTCTGGGTGCTTGTCGCTATAGACTAGGAGGAGATTGACAACCCGGTCGAAGTTACTTTGGCGATTATTATACCTAACGCCCTTCAGACCTTTTTCCAAGAGATGGACGACGATCTTAATGTTATTCAATTTTTCAAATTGGGCGATGCCTTTAAAATCTAATGTGTTGACATCTAACCCATCAAACTTAAGCTCATCTTCCCATTCACAATACTTGGTGACTCTTTGACGATTCCTATCTATATCATTATAGTGAAGAATGGAGAGGACGGAATACTTGAAACTGGGAACACTGGGACTGACATTCTACATTGACGACAGCCTTTTTGTCAGTCAGTGCTTTGGGGAGGGTGAAACAACCACTCCCTTGTAAATTTTCTAAAAGATTAATTTTAATGTCTACCTTCTCTATCCCATCAAAGACCAGACCGCTGTCTCTTTTATTAAATTTCTTTAAGTTGTTGACGAGATAGGTCGCATGTCTCTCTATCCACTCGTTTACATCACCTATGAGATCAGCAGCACAGGAGGCTATCCTAAATGGTCACAGTGGACTCTACTTCTCCCGTGCTACTGTCTACCTTATTGAAACGAGCAGTGAGATAGAACATGCCCTTAAGTAAAAATCTATCTAAACTCGCCAACATTTGATGAATTAAGCCTATATTATTCATCAAGAAAGGATGAATGTCTTGCACAGCTTCAGAGCTTTCTAACTCATAATCGCGAACGAGCCTCTCAAGGGAAAACTTGCTCAGCCTTAGAGTGACGTTATTGTCAGTGTAAAGCTCAGTGGGATGAGTGTGACAGAGTGTGTGCGAAGAAAGAACAAACTCTGTAGAAAAGGTCTTCCGACTCGAAGAACATGAAAAGCCGACGTGCGATGAAGGATGCTTCCTACCTGATAACGTTGGTGGTTGCCTCACACTGCCACAGGAACCGCCTTCGAGGTGACGTTGTAAGTTGTTGTTGTAGAACGTACGTCCACAACCTTCACACTTGGGCCGTTGAGGGATGGGTCGGCGCTTTCCTCCCCTGCAGGCATGGCCAGCGGTGTGACGTCTCAAACTGTAGGCTGAGGCGAAGACCCTGTCACACCGCTGGCATCGAAAGTCCTCCTCTTCGACTTCCATCTCCCTTTCCTCTTCCACTATCTCCAATTCCTCCTGCTCCAACAGCCTCTCCACCGACTTCACGGAGAGGAGAGGGAGTTCGACCGCTGCAGGTGGTGGTGGCGATGCAGGGATGATGGGACGGGAGGGAACGTCGCCGTCCAGGAGATAGACCGCCAGATCTGTTGAGAAAAAGAGAAAAGATATTAGTAACATGATTATCATTTCAAGTTTGAAGTCTTATCCCCCATATTTCCCAATCATGATTACTTACCATCTAATGAATTGATCTCCGGCAGCAAGGATGAACGCGGAGGAGGTAGGAGAGGGACGCGAGCCGTGGGTGGAAGGGTCCTGGGCTTCGGTGTTGGAGGGATGTGGTGACGAGGAGCAGGGACTGGAGCAGGCACGGGTGCAGGTACTGGAGGTGGGGCGATGACGTTGCCCGAGAGAGGGGTCGCATCTTGGGCGGAGGTAGATGGGTGGGAAGGTAGGGCCGGAAATTCATCGTGGTATTTCCGCCTCACGGCTTCTTCCCACTTCTTCATCTTCGCCAAGTCTGCAGAGAGGAAAGAGAGATTAGATTAGAGGTTGCGGAGATAATAATGATAGAGAGTAAGGTGTACGGATACAGAAGTGCTAAAACATGACAGTCCAACTCTCATAGGTGAGGATAATTACACTTGCCAAGCCGTTCATAGGCTTCCCCGATTGTTCCTTGGGGGACGGGTTCCCCATTACGAATGCATTCATGTACTGAAAAAGAATGACAGCAAAGATAAGCAGAGGTAAAATTTGGATTCGGTTTAAACATGAACAAAATAAGGGAGAGGCTCTTGATTTTAATGAGGATGTCTACCCTAATTATGTTAGTAATAGAGTCAACCTTGTTACAAATACTTACATTGCTCGATGGTAGCCTTCTCCATCTCAGCAGCAATGCGATAATTCTCAACTTTGTTGAATTCCATGTCGGACAGTTAGCAGGTAATGAATTGTAAAACTTCAATCGCTGAAAAGGAAAGATGAGAATCGTTTCATTTGCCTAGTCAACGTTTGGGAACAATCATTGAAGTGACATCTAATGAGTTACATTTCACTCTACTCCATATCATAAAGACTAACCTTTGTCGAATAGCTGAAGTACTCTGACCTGGCGAGAGAAGGCGTCACGTTGAGTATGAAGTCGAACGCCCAACATGAGCAACGGCTCAAAGGTTAGGTCTAACAAACGACGAACAACCCGTGCAACGCAATCCCTCTACGGCAGTACCCGCCGTCCTGAAGGAACGCTCGAGCAAAGGAGGTATTACAGCGATGATATGTTTTATGAGCAGAAGATATGATAGCAAGAGACTATTCAACTTGATAGCAAGTCAAAACAACCTGATAGCAGGATCTCACCGACACTCACCTTGTGAAAGGTAAATGTGAAGAGCAGAGCTGATACACTGCCTTTTATAAGATTTTCCTAAGCGGTGAATGGATCAGACCTTTCGTCCAATCACAGACGAGCTAGAGTTCCGATGTGCGCACGCACGTTTGTGACGCGTTATTGAAATCGTCCTAGGCAAACATGATGTGTAGCTGTAGACTGAAGCATGGCACCTGAAGTCAATACATTGAAACATGATGATTGCACGATTCGTTTTCATCAAGAGTGCTTCGGAGGCTTAATACAAGATTACATCCTTGAGTTTCAAAGGGAGGAGACAGAATTGGAAGCATGTTTAGACTACACACGAGAAATATTTACGGAGGTGATATCTTATTTCAAAGACAGTCTCATCAAGGCTCATTTAATTGCAAATGTCAATTACATTCATTTTCCACAAGGTGAAGTAGCGGAAAGTGTTGACTTTCAATTTCGTTCCTACGGACAAGAATATGTTACTGATGCTTCTGAGTTTTATACACGACATCTGCGGAAGATTATTTCTCGGATGGACAACTTTCATGGTTACGGCGATCATTTGCTTCTGAATAAAATAAACCATATTGTCATTGCCATTAGTAAAGTGGGTTTCAATGATGTTAAATCAAAGACCAAATAAAGTATTTTTCAGGACACTTGTGTTGTGCTAAACTTTGTAATGCTGTGGTGAACTTTGTTTTCATGTAACATTCTAAACTCGTAGTCTCACTGCAGTAGAAAACTGCTTTTAGTAAATCTGATGAAGCTAATCTAACAGTCATGGAGTTTGAATTTTCTAATAGGGAAACATTTGGCAACTGTCTCCAATAAAACTTTCTAACACTGTGAAAGTAAATTACAAGACAATCTACACTGTGCAGTAAAATCTTTTCGATAAAACTTTCTAGTGCTGTGATGAGTTCGGTCAGTCATACAACTTCAATGATCAAACTTTATTTTCACAAACGTGCGTCGCGGTAAAAAATTGGTTAACTACACTAACGCTTGCATTTCATGACATGTGTGTTTCATAAAACGCCATGATCAAACTTTTCTAACTATGCATGAACCTGTGTTGCAGTAAAACTTTTACAAACCATGATACACTTTCTGACTAGACTTATGAATACAACTTCAATCATCAAACTTTACTTTCTCAAACGGGTGTCGCGGTAATATTATTTAACTACACAAACTTTGCTTTTACAAACCATGATACACTATCTGACTAGACTTATGAATACAACTTCAATTATCAAACTTTACTTTCTCAAACGGGTGTCGCGGTAATATTATTTGACTACACTAACTTTGCTTTTACAAACCATGATACACTTTCTGACTAGACTTACGAATAAACCTTCGATGATTAAACTTTATTTTCACAAACGTGCGTCGCGGTAAACTATTTGACTACACTAACTTTGCAAACCATGATACACTTTCTGACTAGACTTACGAATAAACGTCAATGACCAAACTTTACTTTTACAAACGTGTGTCGTAGTAAAATTATTTGACTACACTAGCGCTTACATTTTATGACATGTGTGTTTCATAAAACGACATAATCAAACTTTTCTAACTATACATCAACCTGTGCTGTATTAAAACTTTTGAACAACACTGACAAGAGCTTGTTCACTAGCGAAGAGAGAAATCTGTGATGTGTTGCATGTGGTGCAAGGGTGGCCTCCCATTTCATTCCATTCATCATTTTTCTTCCCCTCTGCATTCCATATTCGAAGATATGTGGCGGGCTTGGGACCGCTTTAGCTGCATTAGAAGGTTGGCCCTTAAAAGAGCTCATGGGTCGTTCTCCGTCCACCGACACTCCTCTCACTTCTGCAAAAACTCTGAAAAAAAAGAATAGGAGATTTGAGGCGGTAAGGAAATGATCATGTTGAAGCACCTTACTGGGAAATTTCTTCTGAATTTTTCGGACAACGAAGTCCTCCAGCTCTCCGGTGATGTCCATATTCATATGTAGACATTGGACTCCGTCACCCTCATAGCATTGTTGGGTCACGTTGGGGTCATCGGTAATGGTTGGGACGTCACATACATTATTTTGGAAGAGGGGAAGATGGACTTCATACACTCTTCTTTTTCTACACTTCAAACGCTCATGCAGTCGCTCAACTTCACCCGCCAACCTCTTATTTATGCCCTTCACCTCCTCCGTCTCCTTCACCACGCTTCGCATCCGCTCTATCTCTTCATCCTTCCTCGACAAACTCGCCTGCAAACTCTCCACCAAACCTGCCTTCCTCGTCAACTCGCTCCTTTCCACCATCCATTCCTTCTCCTTCTTTCTCATGCTCTCCAACTCTTCCCTCGTTGCCCTATGCCCCTCAACTTTCACCGTCAGCTCTTCATTCTCCTTCAAAACTTTTCTATTGACACTTTCCAACCCCATCATGCGATCCTTCATCCTCACAAATGCCTCCGTATCATACCCCTCTTCCCGCCGTGGCGATGACGCTGCCATCGGTTTACCCACTTCCTTCCCCTCCCCCTAAAGATCACCGATATCCCCAAACAAATCCTCAATCACATTATCCAAATCAACATCAACCCTCTTCTTCATTTTCGCTCTCAACTCAACTTCCTCACTCGAACTCTCATCACTCGCCTTCGTCACCACTTTCTCCCCAACCACGTCCGCAATCGTTGCCACCGCCTTCCTCACCTCTTCCTTTTCCAACAACTCTCCCTCAAGCCACGTCTTGAACCCTGCCATAGCTATATTCCCACTCGGACACTCGCTATGACACTTAATAAAAGTCTCCTCATTCCCTGCCTCACATACCACCTAATGATGTACGCACACTCTCAACAACACCTCTCTCATATGCGCGCCCACCGTCCCCTCTTTAATATGCTTCTTGAGCTCGCTGCCTCTGGCAATCTTGCTGCAACTGCATTTGGCTACTAGCATCTTGGCGTTGCCCGGTTTTCTCATTATGACTCTGTAAAGATAGAGTAAAATTTGATAGCATGTGTTTATAGGATACTACTTGCTGATATGCATTGAAAGACATTTGATAGCAAACGTTGGAATAAAAATTAAAGAGTATGATTCCTAGCTTTATCCTAAATCCCAAAGTTTGATAGCAAACCTTGTCAGAACACTCACCGTTCGTCTTGCAACTTGAAACAGGAGTGAAGACTAGAGAAAAGTCGCGGTTTATATACCCGGCGAGCACAAAGTCATGATTCAGACTTTCCTTATTTGGTCGTGCTTTTGACTTGACAACAGCAGTTTTACCATGTATGGGCATCGGCAGTCACTGTGCTTTCTGTTACCAACTCCCAACACAAAGACGGATTCCCCTATGACGCGAAAAGGTTTGACGTCAATGCTTGCAGCAACCGCCCCATTTCTACCAAGTTACAATGACAAACGATAGACGTTGCCAACCCTGAGTTACTGAGGCTGGACGAAGAAGGCCTGATAGCAAGCCAGCAACCGTTTGGGTGCTAAGCTCTTGAATCCGTTACAGGGATTACTCAGAGGGGATCTTATCCCAGCTCCAAGGCCTCGACCCACAAATCCAACCTCGAGCGGACAAAGCGTGCGTCATATCACTGTGTTGGTATCCGGGCCCCAGTTTTGACATGAAAACCGGTGGAGTTATTTACAAGAGGAATCGACCCAAGTCACAGAGACTCATAAACGATTGCTTTTTATTCAAAAACTTTAATTATTATCATTAAATATGAATTTAAATTTTTCAGCATTTTAGTACTACTCATAAAGTGTTTATAAGTAGTCTGTCACCTACAGCACAGCAAGAGCTGTCGAATGTTTTTTGAATCAAGTCTAAAGGACTTGAAGAAGCAAAGTTATAGCCGTTTGAAGATTTCGGCCTACTATCATCAAATGGTCAGTCATGCTATACTGACTAACCTATAAGTCTGACACCTTAGCTGATATCAGCAATGTAAAGTCAGAAGTCCGATATCGGAACTCAAGAGAAACGACTTACCTGTAGCCAGTTTCTCAACTTAGTGAAATTCCTCTCCCGATCCCGTTCCCCTGTGAATATGCAATCGGCAATCCATGCCGGGGGGGGGGGTCAAAACAATATTTGTCACAAATTTGACGCTGATTCCAAATCTGGTCTCTGTTTTCCCGTCCGAGGCTTGCTTCACCCGCTAGAGCGATTTTCGTAAAAAGTCTAACTCGTTTATCGCCAATGTTCCAAATTTTCAATAACGTCTCACCTCTAAACGAAGGCAGAGTGGAACAAGCCATGTTTTCCACTGAATTTGTCTCATTCTTAGCTTTCAAACGAGCTATTGCACGACTTTCTACGATTTCTCAGACCAAAGTTGGAAGATCGCTGCCGAGGGGGGGGGTTAGAACTTTTTCTCTCCGATTGAGTTGGGAAGAAGTTCCTAGACCCAAAAGTGGCCAAAACGTCCGAATTTGCACTCCATTTTCCCGTCCGAAGTCTGCTTCTGCCCGAAAAATGGACTTTCTCATCCCAAAACATCCAACATCCGCCTTTTCCAACTCTGACGTTTTCCTGCCATTTTCCTCCCTCAAGCCAAGAAAATTAGACCAAACTGAGCTTTCCACTGCATTTTTCTCATTCTCAGCTTTCAAATGAGCTATTGCACGACTTTCTACGATTTCTCACACCAAAGTTGGAAGTTTGGTAGGAGGGGGGGGGGGACGTCCTCAAAATTTTTTCTGTCCGATTGAGCTGGAAACATCCTTCCTAACCCAACATTTCACGTAGAGTCCGAATCTGACCTCCGTTTTCACAACCGAGCACTCCTTCTGCCCGAAAAATGGACTTTCTCATCCCAAAACCTCCAAACCCCGCCTTTTTCCAACTCTGCCGTTTTCAGAGATTCTACCCCTTGCCTCCCAGGAAAACTCCTCCCGCCTTCCTTCCGCACCCAAAATTTCACATAGATTCCACATCTGATCTCCACTTTCACATCCAAACCCTCTTTCATGACGATTTCCAACTTTTCTCATCCCAACACCATCAACATCCACCCTTTCGTCACTCTATCCTTCCCACATTCCACCCCTTCTCCCTTCCGAGATTCCACTCCTAGCTGGAAAACTCCTGCCTTCCCTCCAGAGGGGGGAGGGACCCGTTTCTTCCTCTCGGACCCATTCCTCCCAGCACATCCTTGGCCACTTCCTTCCTCTCTCCAGAGGGGGGGGGCTGAGTCAGCCTGATGACTCATCATTTCACATTTTGTGCTTGAATTTGGGGTGGGCTTACTACTAACCTGCTCTGATAAACATCTCATCATTCATCATCTTTCATGTCAGGTCAGTTCTCTTTTTGTTACTGGTAAAAATATGCAACCCAGTAAAGCCTGTTCATATATGTACATATATGTTCATATATGTATCGTATGAGGTAGGCTTATTGTATCATATTGTATATATCATATTGCATCATTGCATCATATCTCCTCATTCCAAATATGATGCGAAATATTTTGTGGAACTGCACGAAGTTTTCGCGACAACCAGTGTAAAAAAATATCTGAATTAATTCAATTTATCTTTCAAAACATAACAATAAAACATGGTGAATGCGAGATATTGTTGTCAGGTTGAACATCAGTACTTTAGATAATCATCTTAATTCAGCAATTTGATGGACAATTACTTCTAACAGTAACTGCTTTCATATAGCTGCAAATCAGTTTTGATGCCATGGCTACGCTTTAGTGAATGTCTGTTTATCATTCTAAAAACGTTAACTTAAACAAACATAAACGTAATTTGACAATTAACAAAATCTCATCCAGTTTATTGTCATAACTGTTGACCGAAGCAGGTGGTAACGCATCTAAATGTCAGATCGGACTCGACAAACAATCAACAAGTTGCAGGTAAAATAATCTGATGTCAGGAAAAGTCCTGCATGAGCGCAGATGCGTGACTTCTTCAAAAATCTGTTTTCCATATTATTTGTTTCAGATTTTTGATTCTATACGAAAGATCGTTTAAAACAGAGCCAAATGTTGATGGAACATTTTATAGAATGCTTTCGCTCATTAGTTGGGTGGATTCAAACGATCATGGATGCATGTTTCTGATGTAAATGTCGCACATTTTGCCTTTTCATTCTTTTATTACCTGCTATGTGAAATATTGGGCGTTAACTTCAATACCCAATTACAATAAACAACAGGTCCATGTAATTAATTGTCTTTAATTCATTGCGATTAACCTCTCCCGATGAAAGATGGTTCACCAACCGCTCAGATCTATTGTTCTGTAGCTGTTGACCGACTTAATCAAGTCAGCATGAATTTCAGGCAATGAGTTCTGTAGGAGTGATGACAGTTGATGGAGTTTTTACAGCTTTTATTAACAGTTAATACAGCATGCGTTATATATGTCGGCTTCATATTCCATAATTTTTGGCATGAAATCTCCTCAGGTCATGGAGTCATATACATGTACCTTAGTCGATGAAGTTTAACATTGAGAAGGGTGAAATCCGTCAAATCAGGGTGACCAGAATTTTCAATTGAAGTCGGGACACCTCACAAAGAAAAAGAAAGGGACTATGTTCCTGACATATTGCTTTAGAAAGAGTAATCGTGGATCGTTGCTAACACAAGCATTGAAGTTTAGAACATGTTAACCTTTGCCACAAACAACGTCAAACTCACATAAATGTGACAATCATCAAATCTTTATTTTTAATATGTGTGTTATTTTTTTTGCTGAACACTTTTGCTATTTTCAGCACTATTTTATTATCTTCTTAAAATCTTCATTCTTTTAAAATTGGTGACTTCCACTTACTTTCACTCATGTACTCGTACAATATGTGTTTGCACATGTGCAGGTATATATTAATATATCTGCAATTTTTTACAGTAACCTGCTATTTATGATGACCAATTCTGTATTTTGATACTGTGCTATTGCTATTATTTCATGAGCTATGTAATAATTGCTTTTTGATAATGCACTGCATTTTTATATTTCATTTTGTTCGGATTGAATGAGAACAGTCGATTGTATTTCACCGCTATCCACAAGTGTGCTTTCCGTGTTCATGAACTCTTATCAAATTGAATTGCCTTTCCGACTATACATCGTCTACGGATAGACTTTTACACATGCAATAATACCTCATTTTTAACTGAATAATTGAAAAATAAACTAAAACTGAATGTTAACACTGAGATATTGCAAAACCGGGGGTCTTGTCACACGGGTTGGCTAAAATTGGCAAAAAGTTCTTTTTCTGACATTTGAGGATTGCCAAATCTGAATCTGTTTATGAATATGGTCATGAAAGGAAATGATCGAAATACATTTCAAGTTTTGCAGAATCACAGCCAATCTATGCTTGGTACCGCAGCAGTGTTTTGTGAAAAAGAAAAAGTTTTTTATTCTTTTCTAACTCAAAGCAAAAGTTAGTGATTGATTATCAACTTAAATGAAAGTGAAAGCTGTGCGAGCCAATTGCTTTTCATTTGAACGACTAGGCAATGCATTGATAATAAATTAAGAATTTCCATTTAGCTTTATTAAACGTCATCTGTTGAGCATCATGTTTTGATTTGAGATGAAATTTTTCTTTTTAATAAGAAATAAATAATAAAATTAATAAATAATCAATAAGTAGGCTAATTTTTAATAATTCTCCACATGGCAATTCTGGAGGTTATCATCACCGTAATTGATGCCCTACAAATGATTTTTAAATAGGGTAGCCAGAGATGAATAAAATGTCGCAACATAATATGCAATAAGAGATAAGCTTACATACATGGAAAATTTCTCTCTCCCTTATCCTTTTACAATTTAGATGAATAGTTCAATGCGACGGATCGGTTGACGATGCGAAAACATTTCGAAGTATTTATAAAAGAAAACGTCGCCGAAATTGGGCAATATGAATACAATTCGACCGGTTTCGAGTGGAAGTCAAAAATTGAGCTCCTACTCTTCCTCAGGAATCTTTTTATACAAAAGAATAGAGCATAGAAAGGCCTATTACATAAACGGCTTGGGAAAAATTCAAATGATTAGTGGAGTCATAGAAAAATGTTATAGAAATGGAAGTCTACATTTTACATACAACTAGGGGATTGTAGATCATAGATAGGGGATCGTTGATCTATTGTCTCTCCCTTATCTTGTCATGTAAGCTTGCATGTTGAGAAATTAACTCTCTTGTATGTCCTTTGATGAGTTGATTGACGTGTGTTCCAACTAGTTCTACATCCTGGAGCTGTGAATACATGTACAAGTGTGGTGTACAACAGCTGTGCACCAACACTTCTACGATTAAGCTCGTGTCTGAGCAGCAGTAACAGATCTATCAACCATTTCTGTTTCTAATGTTCCCGTCGTAAGTTGTGAACACATTGAACAATTGATTTTAGTTCTATCCGTTCTTGAAGCGGTGTCATTGCAAATCGTTTCTGCAGTTAGTTAGCATTTTCAATTTTTTGACAATCTTTTTTGTAAACATTAATCTAATTGAATAAATATTTGATTTTCAGTTTCCATGAAATGATGCCAAACGTTGTACTTTTCGGTTGACATTTTACTTGAGCATAAATCAATGAGTGCAGAAATACTGAATTCATGGGAAGTATTTACTTTTGGAATACTTTGATGCAAATAAACTCTCGCTTTCAATACGTTGCGTTACAGTGTTTCATTCCATGTTTCATGTTACATTCACGCCGACCGAAGCAACTTTGTAGACAATTGTGTGCTGCCATTTTCACTAATTTCTCTGAAATGTCTTTTTATGATCGGTTATTTGGCCGAACAACCATATTACTTCAATTAGTCATTCAATTGGACGTTGACTATATCATTTTAATCTATGGTTCAAAAGAAATATTAAGAAATACCGTATTAGTCAAACAACTTGATTTTCAATGCGAATTCTATTTGCTTTGCTACGTAGGCTATCCGATAAGAAAACAGCAAGATTTTCATCAGTAACTTTACGATGATGTATTTTCTATGCGGGAGTGCAAAATGTATTCACGAGTAGGCTACAAAAATGATAGTTAAACCTATTGAACGAAATGTCAATTATAAACGGCAAAATCCTACACATGTAGAATTTAACAGGCAATAAGTTGTAATTTAAATTTTCTAAATGAGAATTCATGTTTTCAAATCAATTTATCACCATTTAGACTCAAATGTACGGAAATTTAGTAGAGGTTATTCACTGTGTGATGGCCACACAAACGAAATCTTTCGCTGTAGTCTAGGACTTACATTCTCATATTGCGCTGCATGTGGTGCTCATGGTTTATTGCAAAGGATATGGCAGCGCACGACAACATGCAAAATGCAGAAAACTTCATCATAGAGAAATCCATAGAAATGTTGGTGTAAACCTGTAGTTGCTAGTAGGTCTGTAGACTAGGTATAAGGTTTTTCGGCCGACAATGAAAATCGATCAACGTCAGATGACCAAATGTAATTGCATCAAAACATTCAATTCACATTAGACTAGCCGAAAGATTACTTTTTGAACTTTTTCGACTTAAGTATCAAAATACCCAGTAACCATGTACAGTACAAATGTTACAGCAAGCCTAACCATTCAGGAATATGCCTTCGCAAAGACAGTTGGATCCCACAACACATGAAAGATAATTTTGTCAAAAATAGGTTTAGATATATACAAGACCGCTGTTCTAGTCCGAAAATACGAGTAAAGGTACAGCTGTACTAACAGATTGATCAATAACGGATTCGAACCGAACACTTTAAAACACAAAGAGCCTAAAAAATTAAAGACAAATCAAAAAACGCCAATTTAACGCTTGACTTTATTAGCGACAGTTTCACTCGTGAAATAAACAAAATTGAAACTAAATACGACATCCACGCTAGAATTACCTGTCGACCAGGTAAGAAGATAAGTACTACAGCGAAAAATAAAATAGAGAATAAGAATAAATGTTCCTGTGAGATCTGTAAATCTATTGGCCCTAAATATAGTTGCAATGACAAATACATAGTTTATGAATTTAGTTGCAACTTCTGTAACATGGAATGAAACGGAGAAAGTTGTCGTCCTTTTACGCTTAGATATCGCGAGCACGCAAATAGTATTAAGAACAAGAACAGTACAAGTGCACTTAGTGAGTACCATTTAAAACAACATGCCGATAAAGAGATGAAAATTAACGACTTTAGTTGCAAAATCCTGTCTAACTATTAATCAGCGGTATTTACTAGAGCGGCTGAATCACGGTGCATCACCAAGAACATGCCGCACCTCATGAATAGGCGTCATGAAATATAAGGAGATGCCCACTCGACCTTAGTCATATTTAAACGCAGTGCCTGACCTGTACCATTCTCCCTTGAGACTGTCCTGAGAGACGAAACGCGTCGGGTAGCGCTATTTTACTAGGAATTACAGCGTTCAGAGATTAAGGCCTCAGCCACACTGTGAACTTTTCCAAGCAAAGCGTTTAGCAGCAAATATAAAGTCATCATTGCAGCAGTTATAGACTGCCACACTGCGAGCAAAGCAAACCAGAGCGATTGATAGCTTGCGGAGATATGTTTGCTCGCGTTTGCTCGAGACGCTCGTGTTTGCTTTGCTTTCAGTGTGGCTGAGGTCTAACTCGGCGATGGCTGTTGGCATAGTTCTACAATTGCCTAGATCTTGCTTATATAAATACACACGTTTTTTTCATAAATGTGCCCATCCTAACCCTTCCAACATTCCTCATCATCGTCGTATATTTCTCAAAACTTTAGGTCAGGAACTTTTGAACGAATGGCTGCAGCAACGTTCCCAAATGCAAAGTCTTCAACATCTACAGATGAAAGCTTTGGAGGATCTCGGTATAGAACCGCATCCCAAATGCAGTGGAACAAGATCTGAAGTCAATTTTCAGAGAAAGAAAACGCTGCTTTTTTGTCCCTCAAGCAGAGATAAGAAAACAAATCATGTGTGCGATTCTTGTGGACGATGTGTATGTTTGGAACATCATAGCCAAAAGAGAACTTGTTGCAATTGTGAATGATTTATACACAACCTGCTAGAAGAATTTGTTTTAAATAATGAAAAATGCCTTGCAACTAAGTCTCAATATTTCTTTGATATTGATTGATTATTATAGATTATCTCTTCTGTTCTATTTCTCTTCTAATTCTATTTGGAAATACGTAACAAGAAAGTGTCTGATAAGTAGATCGAGTCATAATTGATCCATTTTGCACGTTAACAAGTTTTTTTATCATTGTTGAATGAAATTTCGTGAAGTTTTCTCTCTTTTTTCATTTTCGCGTAAAGTTGAAAAGTTAAATGTAAAAACATATGTACAACCCAACGCTTCGGGTATTCAACCGTCCTCAAGGCAAGGAGTCGGAGTCCTATCATTTTTGCTGGAGTCGGCCTATAACTAGACCCGAAATATAATACAAATGAATTATTTATCCTCGTGCATAGCTGTCACTGTCTTGATGTCAACTTTCTCTGTCAAACAAAAGTACAGAGACAGCAGTGCATGCAAAGCTTGTAATAGTTGAGGGAATGAACGGTGACAGTGAAAAAGGAATTGTCTTTTCACTTGGTGATTCAATAGAGAAGACAAGCCTTCCTAGCCTCGATCACACCTACGCGCCAAAGAGACAAATTTAATGAAATGCTAGTTTGTTTGAGAACATTATCTCTTACCCAAACGTTGATCTTGTGTGATGGCTCCTCCAAAGAGCACGTATTAACATCGAAAGTGTACTCATATTTTTTGAAGAAGGATGGGGATTTTCCTGCCTGGTAGAGACTGGAGAAAAGCCGTGTGAAGCACACATCAACAAAATGGGAGGAGCCGAGTCGCATGCATCCAATTTAAAGCGACATTTGATGAACTGTCATCGAAATTGATTGATAATTAATGCAGCAATGTTCACTAAAGATAGGTTCAGGAAAGCCTATAATGATCTATGATGTAGGCTAGGTTGCTAATTTTTTTAAAAAAAGCTAGGCTATATATAGTGGCCACCCGGAGTCGGAGTCTAATCAAAAGCCGGAGTCCTATCAACCCGCGGTGTCGGAGTCAGAGTCGTATCAAAATGATAGGACTCCGTATCCCTGCCTCAAGGGTATCAGCGGTAAAGGTGAAGGAAGTAAATGAAGACTTGCTGTCGGACTGCGGATGATGTGAACAAGATTCAAAAATCGATTAGCTCATATTTGCGATTGATTTGCGGAGAAAGACGTTCAATGTAGTTCGCTTCCATCAAGCGAGTATCCACAGGCTCAGAACACTTAAAGCGTACATTTTTTAGCCTGTGCATTTAAGGGTTAAAAGGTTTCTGCTTATTAAGAGATTCAAGAATAAGAATAAAAGTTAGAACTTTATCATGACGTGAGTACAAAGTCTATACAAAGTAGTACCGGTACATTATTTACAATCAATTGAATTCACCCGATTTATTATTGAAAGCTCTCTTGAACAATAGCAATCAAAATTCCATTCTATCCATGCAGCGTCTCTTTCGACTTTTTTCTATTCAAAGATCACGTATCAAATATGAACGATAAATAACTTAGGAATGTTGGTGAGAGTGAGATATGAAATTGATACTAAAATGATTATTTTTATTGAGAATTAGTATGAGCAGTTTTTATGATTTTTTAAGCGCATGATTTCTATTTATTTTATTACTACACCGACATAATTCGTCGTGTAAATCTTCATCGTGCAGTTATATTATGAAAACATTTTCCAGTAGGAAGGCCGCTATAGATTTTTGTTGCAAATAAGAAAACAAAACAACCACTGTTCACAATTAACTTATTGTAAATTCATGCCCAAGGCCTTACAGTAGGAACATCCTACCATCATCAGGGACATAATCTAGTAACTGAGAAATACATGCATGCAAATTTCTACATAAGATATTCAAAGTTATAAAACTATTGTATAAAAAATCTTAATCTCTGACAAGCAGAAACTATGATAATAACTCAAAACACATTGATATACCGTATACAGGTGAAAGAAAAAGGGAAAAAAGGGAATTAAAAAGCAGAAAGAAAAAATGAAGAGGCACACTGAGAAAGTTTTATGAAGAGAGCTTCCGCAATACGCACAAATGAAGTCCTATAGAGTATAGTGATCTATATATCCAGAGAATATTTTTATCAACTTTGATTTTTACAAGTCTGAATATCTTATGTAGAAATTTATGTGCATGTATTTCTCAGTTACTAGATTATTCCTTGATGACGGTAGGATGTTCCTATACAGAATGGCCTTGGGCATGAATTTACTATAAGTTTATTATAAACAATGGTTGTTTTGTTTTCTTATTTGCCACAGTTATATTATATCTTCTAATTTTTCTCATACTTTGTAGCATCATCTCCTATGAAATGTTGATTTGCTGTATGCTGCTGATTTGAGGAGGCATAACGCATTTGAATGTATTTCCGATAATTCCTGTGAAATCTCACATATGGTTAGTGAGGCAAAATCTAAAGGTACTGTTAGTTAACTTGTTACAGGGATAAGACAACGATTAGTAGACAAGGTCATTTCTGCATTGAGTCTGCTGTTGCTTTTTAGTAAGCATGTGAGTGCAACGACTCATTATGAGAATGTGGAATGGAAGCCTACTTCACTTCAATGCATTGCAGTGTTGACGAGACTGAAAGTGGAAATAAAATCCACGCCGTTGGCAATAACATTCTGAGAGTTCAGTTCTCCTGTTGCTAAAGCAGGATTTTGAATAAATAGGCTTTTTCTGAGAGGAATAATACCTGTCTGGACTTCAATTTCTTGCTGTCTCTACAGGCGTCTAGTGGAAATTTATATATGAGGACAATGAATTCAATTGGTGTCCAATCACAGACGTGGAGAATTTTACACTTTTCATTATTAGGTTAAAAAGACTATGTATAATTATGCCAAATCCATCATACATGCACGTGGACATGTGTCACGTGTCGGATAAGATATCGGACTCAACGAAACGGACCAGAGTTGGATACGGCCCCGGCTCGACCACCGGGGTCCTCACGAGGGATCGGACCTAGATTTTAAGGCCTGCCACATGACAGCATATATTGGCAGCAATTAACAATGTATATTGAATGATATTTCAGTGTAATATATAAGCTTGGACCTAATGATTGTGTCCATGCAGTGTCTAATTGTATGTGTGCATTTCACTTCAATATATCCTTTTGTGCGCAATTAGAGCACATTCAACAAAATACGCTTGAAAAATTGTGAATTCTTTCAAAGAATGTGACTTTTTTAAAGTAAAATTGCAATTTCATAGTTATTAAAACTTTCTGCAGCAACTTATCAGGAAGTTAGGTGAATGGTAGGTAGTTGTGGCAATCGAGACAAAGTCATGCCATGAAGGTAACAAAGCATTTATTCATCAAGTAGGATTTGCTGAAGTTAGAGTAGACCTATAGCTAAGTAGGCTATTTATACTTTCACCGAATCCCACAGCAAAATCAACACAAGTAATGCGCGGACGAAGATAATGTAGTGATTTCTAACTCTGGTGAAACCGATGAGTGACCCTGGACCTTATTTTTTGGCCTGAGGAATTCATAAATAGCCAGTAGATCTTTAGTTTGCGCATTTTCTCACATTGGCCGTGTTAATACAGCTAGTTTGTTGTGGAACTACATGCAACTTCAGAGATAATTCGACGAAATAAAATTCTCTAGGTTGGTGACCGGTACATTAAATTGCACTTTATATAAGACTTCGTTATAAAGTGCATTTGTCTTCAAAATTGCAAGGGTCGACAAAAAATTGCGCATTCTTAAGCAACTGACTAGTTAAGATCAATTGTTTTCATCAAATATTCTGACGACTATCAAAACAAGCAGATTGTTGATCCATATCTAAATATCGTCGGATATGTCACTTCCATTTATTGAGTGATTGTACAACATTTTCATAGATATGAAAGTTGTGCTAAATAAAAAATTACAACGATTTTTCATTATTATTGAGTGGATGAATTTTGTGTTATGGTTGTTTTTATAGTGATGGTAAATATTCCATGATTTCATGTACCAGTGAGTGTGAAATTAGGGCTTCTTAATGTATCAGTTGATTTCGTTTCGAGATTCACTGCTTGCTTATGATGTGCATTTTCTCATCAGAACGGCGTCTTAAGATGACTAGAGGCTACTATGCGACTGAGACAAACCATACTTTTTGCAAGCGTCTTGGGCACGGACAACACCGTTAAAGTTAGAAGAATTCAAGATGTCATCAAAGAATTCCATGAAGGCGTGAGACGATGACACAAAAGGAAGATTCCGATGGACCTCGTTCAAGTTGCTGCAACGATCCAGGAAATTGGAGAATTAAATGAGGATGACAAATTGATTTTCTAGTCACTGACACTTATCTTCTTAACTTTTTTATATTCAGAGATTAAGAAGTATTTGATTAACTAATCTTCTCTTCGTTGACCGTTTGAAAGATAAAAATCAGTCACAAGATAATCGACTGACATCCTCACTTGATTATCTACTTTTCCGGATAAAATATTTGAAAGACACCACTTTGAGACAAAACTCTACCTAATTCATCTTTTAAGTTAGTGCTTAACTGAGCAGCTGCAATACCCACCAACAAGTAGCTGGCCCCCACTGTAGTCCTTATTCACATGAAACATCGAAATTCAAGTATTAGATGCTTCGCAGCAAGCGATATTTCATCCTTACTGTAGAATCTATCAGTCACAAGCGCATTTTGTGCTCATTTTGTGAATCAATAATTACTTAAATTCCGTACTTAATGAATTGCTGTCATCCGAACCAGTATGGAATTAAAAATCAGAAGATATATCTCATATATTCAAAGGACATTTTGAAACAAGTATCATGGATACCGTGCGGCTAAAAAGGCTAGACTTTAATTCCATTCATAGAAAGGCGGATGTTTACATCTTTTCATACCATTATGAAGAGTTCAAGACATAAATGTAGAGGAAGGGTTCGAAAAATGCAGAGGGCTTTCAATTTAAGAATGATCGCTTGACGGTGTCATTCTAATTATCTAAAAATCATAAGAATTTCGAAATAGCTCTCAAATCAGAAATGTTCAAAATGCACATTTTGCAAGCCCTTCCATTCCAATCCAAGTCCGATCGGTTAAAGCTCATACAAACAATGATCTATAGATAAGGCATTCCTTATAAAAATATCGAAGCTCACATAGGACATCGAGAAAGTAATTACGAAAATATCAACACAAATCTTCAGTCAACAGGAAATCGTTTTATCACAGCTAAAGTTGTAGAGGCACACTTCATCAGGTTGAATACTAGTCAGCAAATGTAATTCCATTTCACCTGAAAAAACAATGGAATCTCATCAAAATCTGTCCGCGGTGATATTTCATTTATGATTAATGTGCAAATAATATTACTAAAACTTTTCTCTGCTTTAGAATGCATTCAAAATATCACATAATTCCAAGAGAAGAAAAAGTGGCCTGCTGAATAGTCCAAATAGGAACAAATGTAAGCAGTCCGCAATACGTCGTGTTAAGTCCGCACAAATAGCAGACTGGCGAGGGATGATCACTTGCTTATTGAAATCGGCATAAATCCGTTATAATTGATAGAATAATAATTAGAGTTGTTTGAGCATGACCAAGCTAATTATGACTTTGACCCTTAAAGAAAAATATGGCATCAAATGATTGCAACGTATATAGGCATTCACATTATTTTTATCTTTACTAACGTGTTGCTGCAACAGAGGCGTTGAATTTTTTTAATTGAGTAATAGAAAATAGCAACAATTGTAAGTAATATATGTGATGTTAAAGAAGCGATAGAAAATTTCTCAGCTTGATTAGGAAAGAGTGAAACTGCTTGATTTAGTTCACATGTCATATATAACGACAATATCCACAGTTTGACGTTTATTAGATCCTCGGATGCACATGTATGTACACATGCATGCAGTCCATTTTCACGCTTAGACTCCTTCTGTATAGACCTGTTTACAATCAGATTGAGTAGGTAACGGTATCGTATGAACAACATGTTTGAATGCACATTAAAATTACACATGTATCAATAAGTATGGATATAGACTGAACTATTCACGATCCACATAAAAGTAGACATACGGTTATCTGCTCGCAACGGTTGATAATAATATTTCATGTAGGGACATCTGTGTGGTAACTTAGATGTGTCGATAGCATTTTTAACCATTTTAGTAAAGCCTATTAGGGCTGGTCCAGTTAAAAACAGGAAGCCATGAAAGAGCATATTACAACCTCGAATAAAGTATCTAGCTTAGATATTCGAAATGCAAGCTTACAGAACAGCTTGATGTAATTGATTGTAGACTTTTCTGTAGAGCCACAGAGAAAGTGTAACGACCACTCCTTACGTTATCTAAAAACATGCGAAACTACCTGCGGGTGATAAGCTCCAGTGGATGCACATGTGAACTATCATTCATGCATGTGCATACGGGAGACCAAAAGAGGATTATATACTGTGCACTAACGTAGCTGCCACGGGTTCCTCACTGCGGTATCGAAAAGTCCGAACTAGTTTGGGATGGCAAACAAAGTTGTAGAGCAAGTTGCACAACAGGGTTCTTTGTGTTTATACATGTATATATTGACCTGTCGGAGAGATATATTATATTTTGAATATGCGCATTCAACGGCGTTTCCAGCGCTTTCACTTATAAAACGTGATGATAGAAAGTATAGCGGAACATCTCAAATGCTTGAAACGTGATGGCTGTTGCAGAAATATCAGCTATACATATAATGAAAAAATACTGTAAAAAGTCAAAACCACTGCAAGTATGTGGCAGAACGAATGGGTTGAGACTAACATAGTTTTTGGATTATGATTTATCATAGGTGCAAATTAATTTACTATACACCATATTATGACCATAAAAGCTCTAGAAAGAACACCATAAACTCACACGTTGTAACTTGCGGCTTTCATTATCTTTGAAATATACAGTATTATCATTATTACTAAATCAGGAAAGCATTTGACTAGATAGCACACCCGTAGGCTACCGGAGCCGGCTCCATGAAGTGATATGTGCATTGTTTCTCGACCTTTCTTCACACAATAGGTCAATGATTTAGTGAAGTTTTTCTTAAAAATAATTCAATAAAAAAAACAAAGTGACAGTGGCAGTGCTTTGACGGAGAATTCACTATCAGGAACATTACAAAACTGAAGCATATCTAAATGTATAATTTTGCAATATGATACATGCAAACCAGTAACTGTAAAGATATGAATTTGAATGTGTAAGGACAGCCTTTATGTACACGCTAACATAACGTTATAAGGAAATGCATTATTAGCTCTTTACTGACAGGTTTTGTCTACTGATGATATTATTAAGTAAAGTGATTATTTTTCTTCCTATTAAAACTTGAAGTGCCATGTTGATATTTCAACCATCTGGAGTGGAGTTTCGAAGCGATGTTGAATGAATTTAGACGAGACTTGTGTGTGACCTTGGTTCACATCGAGTGAAATAGCACTAACTTAAGAGTAGACCGGGTACTCCGCATATATAACTCGGAATTGCCATTATCCATTGTTATTTCGGAAAAGCCATTTTGACGAAATGTAATTTACATGTCTACTGGCTGGACTCTGTCCTTCTTTCAAATGCCTGAGGTAGGCTACATTTCAGTCAATAGTGACTCTATTTTTTTGATAGATGCTAATCTTTCTCTATTGTAAATATAACTTTTGAGGCTGTGCATCTTAAATGTACAGGACCGCGCTTGGTCGGGTTTGAGCGTCCAGGATGAAGCGATCGAAGCGCGATCGTCCTGACCAAGTTCCTGTTGATGACCTCATTAAAAATAGTCAAATAATTTGTATGCATATTTTGTAGAATTTTATTTCACTTTTTAGCTTAAGGAACTAACATTAATTCTCTTACACACCTGGTAGATTTTAGATAGCGTAATCCCGCTGTGTTAGCTAGATCTGGTATTTTGATTGGAAACAGACCTGTCCTCTTATCATCTGAATGGGCAGACTGTCAAATAGGATCTTTTCAATATATAAGTGATAAACATAATTTTGAACAGAACGACTTACTCGCCAATTCATTACACATGAGGAGAAGCGTTGTTTGTCCTTCTAGTAAGCATTTTTTAAAATTTTTAGACATTTTAGGATATAAAAATTTTCTTTTAAATCATATTTTGTACCTATTGAAAATTAACTAGTCATTAGCTTGTTTCGTTTTTTTTTAAATTTTGTTACCTTGACGCACTTTGCTACGTTGAAATGTATTATTCTGGTATTCTGTTACCGAATCTATGTTAGCAAGTAGTGCATACATGTGCTTGTAACAAACATAATCAAAAGTCGCCAATCTTGCAACTAAACCAATAGCAGTAGCCATACAGTAACAGTGCTTGTCACTAATTTAAGACAGAATCCGTTCCAGTTGACAATAAGTGGCATCAAAAAGGTCACAAAATAAGGAAACAAGCTAAATCAGCAATAACAGACACTAAAGGTCCACTCACACCGGACGCCAAAAGAAGAAAAAAATACGTAATAATTACAAATCAAAAGAGAAATTACGGATGATGTGGAAATTCAGTAGCGTGGAAATCTGAACCTGCAAATATGTAACAATCCTGCCTATCTAACAATATAACTATATAACAATCTTGACATGTTGCTTAATATGATACTCTCCTTCCTTTGACGCCTCATGCCACAACAGTCTTGCTTGGTTTTCCATTAATAATGAGGAAAAATACAATTAGGAACGAATTAGATTTCTAATTCGGTCGGGCGCACAAATCATTGTGACTACATTTCTGCACCTGACGAAGGTCCAAGCATCAAAACGTGTGTGCTAATAAATCAAATTCAAGTCTAGCAAAGTGTAGCACTTTTGGGAATTGTCTATCATTTTCTATGAAAGATCACCAACTTATTCTACTCTAGCGCGTCCTCAGATTGTCGTCAATAAAGCCCGATTCTATCACAGCTATTTTGAGGCCCGTTTACGGCGGACGCGGTGCGGCGCGTCTCACGCGTCCAGAATTTTCGCTCGGAACCTTAACAAACCTATGAGGCTGTTCACATAGAGACGCGCGGGACTACGCGTCCAAGTAATTTCAGAAAAAGATCTGAAATGGAACGCGGTTTGTTTACGAGATAGTAAAATCCAACCCCTCGCCAAGTCGCTTTCTCTAACCCCCGCACTCCAACTTGACCACAGGTTGCCAGATGTTCGTGCAGAGAAATGACTTACTTTCGACATAGCTATCTGGCAATACTGACCCTCTGTGAGGACAACATTGCCAATTGCACATCGATCACACCAATTACACAATGTTCAAGCTCGCAAATTTAATGCAAAATGTTTTTGTATTTCCTCGAAAATGTGTCGTTTAGACATCTTTTTCGAGTAATTATGGAAATATTGCATCTGATTTCATATGTAACTTCTGAAAATTGAGTGCGTGATTTAACTATCGCGGAGAAATGTCATATTATAGTGTCTTGTCTGGCATATTTGAATGCACGAAACACAGGAATGTAAATATATTAATTATTTAACGATAAGAAGCGCCTATAATTATATGGCATCTGTAGTCCCCCTCTCCCGCCCCTCGCCACGCTGCTCGGTGAGAACAGGCATTTCGGTTGTACTCGCCGCGCCGTGTAAATGGACCTTAATGCTTTATCCACGTTTTGGCGCAAATGCATGAATGGTCTTATTGACATGGTTTTTTCTATTCACCTTTACTCTGTATCAATGCATGATCAGGGAAGTCGAATTTTTAGTTTTTAGAATCTTCGTTTTTTCATGCCGTCCCTAGATTTGACAGCACTGAATTCCAACCTCTATGCAGTCTAACAAGAAAATGCGTGCTGCCATAGCATGCACAGCATAGCTTACCTTGAAAACACAATGAAAATCCAATCTCTTGTTATAGAGTATACACTTCCGCTATTTCTATATTTGCATATAGTCTACTAATTATCAAGGATGTTCGAAAAAAATAGACGGAATATTAATTATGTGTTCGGCTATTATTTAATAAGTACGCGAAAAAAGCTGATTGCGTATCTACAATTCTACTGATATAGGCCCCATCAAACAAGGTATCAGGTTGGTATTACAAACGATTAGTAAAATATGTTCTTTTTCATTAAAGGGAAAATGTCGCTCGATCTCAGCAGATAAAAAATGAGTGTCAGTTGTGCTTGCTGATCAAATCAGTGTGTAAACGGTAGTGGTCATAAACGTATAAATATACAACATTGATACCTGGTCATCACACTCAGTTGCCATCGCGATTAGGGCTTTGAAATTCGCACAGTTGAAGCCTTCATTGAAAACTTGATGAGGACTAATGTTTACTTTTTTGATTGCCTTGCCATCTACCATTCTATTATGTGTGATGCGCATTTACTCGTAGTAATAAGAAATGCGCCATATTGGCTAAGATTGCGACATAAAATGAAAAAGATAGCTGAAAGACAAAAGAAATTAACTGCCAGCATATGAAGAAAAACTACATACAAACAAAGGCAGCATAAATTGCAAAACTTGGAAATTGTGTACACAAATTTGCAGTAAGAAATGCAGCTTGATTTACTATGGATTGCGAGCAGAAAGCAATGGCGGAGATATTCCTCATCATTTAAGTTTTCATAGCTCAGTGCAATCTTCCAAAGTTTAGCTGCAACTAGCAATGTATCACTAACAATGCCATCTTTACTTAAAAATAGAAGAAAAAAGAACTTAAAGCGGCATAAACCGATTGTGTCATATTCTGAAGTAATAATGATTGGCAAACATAAATTCAGATGTCAATGGTCTTTTGTAGATAGGTTACAAGTGCACAGGTATTTCTGCATCACGTGTTTCTCTATCAAAATTTGACGAGAAATCTTTTGAGTTCACCTTTGCTGTTGAAGCAATGTTTTTGTGCATTATTTGGATTAGTTCATTGCATATGGTGCGCAAAACATTTCAAATGTTCTGTTTTATCTTATTGTGTTGAAGCAGCAACATGGTAAGCTTTATTGCATAGGTCTAAAAGCTGCACAATACAAAACCAATCAAGCAGTTTTCACTTTGATAAATGTAATAGAGGTATAATATGCATGGCTATAAAGGGGAAGCAATGGTAATATGCTCAAAATATTCTCGATGCGTTACAGTTTGCTTTAATAATGACAGAAACAATAAAAAAAGTATACTCGTGCGTATATGGAAAAATTTATAGTAATGTGCTTTATCAATCAACTGTATACCGTATGTGAATTGATTCATAAGCTAAAAGCTCATATAAAACAATGCACGAACAATGATGGCAAATGTATATCGCCTGTTTCTTACCACTCATGCCTGTAGCAGATAGAAAAAAGATTATCTTGTCCACCGAGGTCTATAATTTGCTGAATTACCGGTGCTGTTTAAAGACAACGAAACTCCATTAACCACTGATGATGACGTATAGGGTAAGTCAAAAAATCATTAACGAACTAATCGGTTAAGACTAATGTAAAATGATTACATACAGTAGAAGCATACAGTTGCACCAGATAGTAGTACTAGTCCGGCAGCCAGAACGAGTTTCTGCAGGGAATGTGGCCGAAAGTGAGACTTTCACAGAATGATGTACACTCTAAGCCTACTACGAATCGGCACGTCTGCCGAGTTCTAGTGAGTTCCTTTTCTTGCCAGACAGGATCAAAGAAAAGCACATGTAAATCCAATGGGACGCAGATTGCAGTTTTTGGCAAAAACGAAATTTTGTATGTTTTCTCTGATTATACGAAAAGTACTAAGCCCAGAGTCATAATTTTTGGCATGGAATGTCTTCAGGTCATTTCCTTTCATTTTCATGCACCCCTGTCTATATAGCTAAACTCATTTAGATTTGGCGAGCCTATTAATGTCGGCAAACGCAAACATTTTGAGCAACTTTATCCACATTCAACCAAATTCTCACATACATTGCCGATTAGATGCATGACAAAAGCACATGCACATCATGGGAAATGACCTGAAGACATTCCATGACAAAAATTATGACTCTGGGCTCAATACTTTTTGTTTAATCAGAGAAAACATACAAAATTTCATTTTAGCCAAAAACTGCAATCCGCGTGCCATTGGATTTACATGTGTTTTTCTTTGATCTTGTCTGACAAGAAGAGGAACTCACTAGAACTCGGCAGACGTGCCGATTCGTAGTAGGCTTAGAGTGTACATCATTCTGTGAAAGTCTCACTTTCGGCCACGTTCCCTGCAGAAACTCGTTCTGGATGCCGGACTATACGTTTGCATCATGCAATTACGTTTTATGCGCAGTCGTTCGCGGAGTTCAGCTTGAGGATAAATGTTATATACCTGCTGTTGCCTATATTTTGTATGACAATACAAACTTGCCCTATCGCTATTCTCAAAATTACATAATACATTTCCTTGTTGTTGATGCAACATTCCTAAATTAACAGATCAAAAGCGGTAGCTATACTGAGCTGCAAAATACATAATGTATCACGTTTAAATGAACTACTTACTTCTTTGGGCGACATGCCCTCAAATGAACCACTAGTCGATCAGGTAAGAAAGTTCTGCCACAATTTGGACATGCAGACAAGCTTTCCTGAGCTGCTACACTAGCCTGCTCATTGTAGGAAGCTACATCAAATCCTTTACCACTCGCATTGATCATCTTTGGCTTCTGCGGAAGTGGTCGTCTGAGATGAGGCTCCAGTCGCTCATTCTCTGCATGAAATTTCTTTATACACTGGGGTTCATGAATTCCAATCGATTTGCTGCCGAATTCTCGGTTGCAGATGTAACACACAATGGTTCTCGGTTTTCCAGGAGGTCCAGTTGTGGATTGAGTTGGATATGTTGAGCCTACGGAACCTCCATTTCCTCCTACGCTTGAGCTTCCAGCTCCGCCTTTCGGCTTGCAGGCTCGAACATGAACAACCAGCCGATCCGGAGCAAAAGTTCGTCCGCAGTTTGGACAGGACTCAAGTTGGGATTGCGCTGAACGCCACGCGGCCTCATTGGCATCCACACCGTCACCTGCTTCTGGTCTCTGGGGAGTAGGTCTCCGCTCACTACGTGGCTTTGCGTCATTTTCTTGCTTCCACTTTTTGAGACACTGCTTTTCATGAATATCCAAGGATTTGACACCGAATTCCCTACCGCAAAGATAGCACACGTGAAGACGGCGACGAGCTGGAGGAGGCTTTTGTCTCTCATTAGTATTTGAAGTTCCATTTGGAGTTACGGAACTTCTAGCACTTGTCTGAGATTCTTTTTTTGGTACAGGAGGAGGATGTGGTCTTACAGGGACTGGATTACTTGAGCTAACGGCATTTGGCGTTGAGGGTAAACTGTCGCTAGGGTCCTTCATTCCACAATGTGGGCAAAACTTGAATTCTTTAGTGATATTCCCTCCACAACCAGGACACGTTTTTGAAGCAGCAGGATTTTGAGGTTTGGTTGATTGCTGTGGCGGTCCCTGATTCGTTACGGCTGTCCGTGATGTCCCGTTTGCTCTCTGCTGAGTCATGTCTCTCTGGTTAGTCTTATTGTGAACTTGAAGAACACGTGGAGAGTCAAGAGTTGCGGTTCCTGGACGACTTAATGGTCGCATTGATGAAGGCAATTTAGCATTGATTCGAGATCCACTTCCTCCTTGTACATTCCCTCCACTTCGGGTTGTCATGCCTGGCGTCAAAGCAGTCGTTGTTGTAGAAGCTACGAAAGTTTTCTCCCGAAAGTTGTCCAGTGGTTTTCCGGGTTTGCAACTGCGGAGATGAACTGGTAACCGGTCGGGATTGAAAGTGCGACCACAGTTTGGGCATGGAAGAAGTTGGGCTTTTGCAGACTCGTATGCAGCTTCATTGTAGGCTGATGTGTTGTAAGCGCCTGATGCGGAGATGGCGGGAAGAACCTGAGGTTTCACAGGTGGTTTACGACGTTGACTCTTTGGCAGCTGAGCATTTTCAAGATGCCATTTCTGAAGACACTGAGGTTCATGGATTGAAATGGATTTGCTGCCGTATTTCCGTTGACAAATGTAACATATCACATAGGGCTCACGCATTTCTGATCAGTAAACCTCGAAAATGTCTAAATTCACCTTTCCGTCGAGCTAGCATGTACGAAATGAGCATTTCGTGCAATCTCAATTGCAACTGCGGTGGCTGTCTCCTAACGCTCAGCAAACATAATATGAAAAGCGCGCGCATTCATCGTTTGCATCGCGTCATCTGTCGTCAATAGCAACGATGATATTGCACGTGCTATTCCTATAGCTTATTGTCATTGCGTAAACTCTTGAGAATACTTCCATGAATTCACAGATTGTTTAAGTTAATGTTGTTTCAATCCGTGGATCATCTGCTTCTGATGTCAGTCCATTGTTCTGAAGTTATTGCGATGCGTAGGCCTATGTCCCCATTAAGACAATATAATCAGTGTGAGTGTCAGAACATCTGTTCAAAGCCGATCAGATTCTGGTTTGTCGCTAAAGCAATGATTGATAATAGTGACGACATTTCCTGGTGTGGTCAATAACGTAATCAACCATCTGGTCATCACCTAACATCACGATCCGTAATAATCTGGCTTATGTTGGCAATAAGTTAGGTCTATTCACCTCTATTGAAATGCGAAAATTAGGAAACAAGAAACTTCCTATCTCTTTCATGCTTGTGAATTTCGATGTTCCAAACTTTGATTTGAAGATTTCAAAAATTTTCATGAATAGAGAAGCCAAATATATTATAGGCAAGGCCACAGAGTGTCAAAAAGCATGAAGAATTTCTCCTACTTGTCATTCGTTTTGAGGATGAATATCCGATGAAAACAGCAACTAATTTCCTCAGCGATCTGCATTTGTAGCCTATGCGATAGCTGGAAATGAATCTGCTGAGTCACTGTGGATGATTATTCGATGAAGAAAAACAAAACAAAAAAAATTGCCAAAAAAAAGAAACACACAAAATATGTTTGAATAATTTACCGAAATTCTGCTGACTTTCTAATTGTCCGATTCAGTATCCAAGTGAATATAACTTTGAAATGTCTCTACCTTGAAATTGAATTAAAATTCCAGATCCATGATTTTTTAGAATGAGCGATTTCAATTATTTTCATCTCAAGCTGCTGAATTTCAAATTTGAATCGGCTGATCTGGCGCTTCCAGAGGGACGCCAAGGATAGGTATTAGGCCTATACCCATTCGCTGACGGGGTCGATAAGTAATCAATCAGGCAAAGCCTTTCAAGTTTGAACATCTTAGATATCAATTTGGTGAAATGCGAAATTTCGCTTGATGATATCGATACATTTGGTATGTCCCATAGCTGTAAACAGTCTATGATGCTTCCAAGATATGAAATAATAGTCATAATCAATTCATGCTACAATAGATAAATAGTAGTTATATCACATTCCTGTTCTTATGAATACCCGTAAATACCATGTAAATGAGAGATCAAGACCTTTGCCAAAGCATTTGTCAAATTGTTTGACTAACATCCAGCGTCAACCGCAGCGTCGTTCTCATCGTTCAAACTTAAGTCCCAACATGTTACTGATTAATGGGAGATCGTTCACCAACAAGTTGGATGAATTTTCCCTTCTTGTTTCCCGACGAAAATCAGATGTATAAATCGTTGCTTAGTCATGGCTGGATAGTGAAATCGTTGATGACTCCATTGCCTAACCTGGATATAAAGTTTTTCGGCGTGATAGAAGAACTGATAGTGGCGGTGGTTTTTTGTGTTACTTGCGTGATATTTATTAGACCAGTGGTGGTCAACCAAGTTGGGATAGCGGGCCACAACGAGTGGCCCGCGAAAAGGATCGTGGGCCACCTATTTTAAAAGGCAGTAGTAGAGGCTTAATATTCTTTTATTCCGTACTTTTTAAGTCCACACACACATATGGGCTGCTGTACCGTACGTGCATATACGGTGCAGTGGTCGTATTACACAACAAAATTTTACATGTATATGTATAAAGCGGTATTGTACGCAGCTAATTCGTTTGATACTAAGGAATCGTAATTTACTTTCTACAATTCATGTGAGTATTGAAGAGAGAGTAGGCCCATAACAGATCATGGAAGCTTTTCTTTTGTGTAATCAAACGGTAATTTGACTTTTTGGTGATTTGAACAATCGATATTACCTTATTTCATCGAAAAACAACGGTCTGTAAGTGCAGCGCAACTATCCGCCTGAAAGCCGCACAAGATAAAATTGATGCTACAATTATTGATCACGCTACATGTACAGCTCATTTAGTTGTTAATTAATCGTTTTGCAAATTCCAAGGAGGATTCCTCACCCTTAGATGCACCTCCTAAAGGTCGAAGTAGGAGAGAGTCATTTACACATCATCGATTCAAATAATGTCCCGGCGGGCCACGCGTTGCCCACCACTGATCTAGACTGTGATGAGATTCTACATCCGGTCACCAACTCCGAATTCCTGTGCCTGTTCTATGGTCAGAGGCATTTAGTAATTCTGTGATATGTCAGCTAAGATTTTTAAATGATATAGCATTTAGTGTCATGTATTTAATACACTTGTACGTACATGTATTGATAGCCAAAGTGTAATTATAACTGTTAAAATATTTTCAATAATTAAATGATAATGTTAGTTTGAGTCTGTTGATGATGCGTTTGAATATTTTAATGAAGTCTGTAATAAACAATAATCTTCACGTTTTTCTAGTGTGCCAAGTTCTGACTAATTTATGTTTTTGCCGAAAACTAAAATTGAAAAAATTGTACGGTTTGGTGTAAAAAAAGCATAATTTTTAATTAATCATCTTAGCCAACTCATTTCATAAACTTAATTAAATATCTATGATGTAGAATCTCTTCACAAGTAAATTAACCAAATTAGATATCTGTAATGCAGAAACAAGAAATAGGTTTCTATGATGTACAATCTCTTTCAAAATATAGATATCTAGACACTGTTCTTATATGGTGCCATTGTGGCAACTTGTGTCAATTCAATTCAATTTCATACTTCACTTTCGACTGTTATATAATGGAGCGCAAAGCAAAATTGGTCGCTTGGGCTGTTGCATATGAGAATGTTGAGAAAGCCAGAAGAATATACTACGAAAAATTCAATGAGGAAGCCTCAGGTAGAAGTACAGTTCACAGATGGGTACAACGCTTTTTGGAATCAGGTGACATCAATAAAAGAGCCGCCGGTAGTGGACGCCCTACGAATGCATCAGGGGATCATTCTCAAAATATCGTGCAAGAGGCAGTTAATGAAGATCCTATGTTTCAATACGCCAGATTGCATTGGATACTGGTATTTCGAAGTCAAGCGTTTGAAGATGTTTGAAGAAATTGAATTTGCATTCTTACAGTTACACCATGGTTCAAGAATTGACAGGTGATGATGATGACAGGAGGTTAGAGTTTTGTGAATGGATACGACTGAAAGTGAATACCAATGAGAACTTTTACAAGCTTATTGTTTTCTCCGATGAAAGCAGTTTTCCATGTAAATGGCACTGTTAACAAACACAATTTTCACAGTGATAGCAACCCACATGTTAAGCTAAAAAGATTTCAGGATCGACAATCAGTGACCGTATGGTGCATGATAAGTTGCACAGGACTTATTGATTACGACGTTGACTATCAAACTGTGAACGGTGAAAGATATTGCCAAATACTGCAGCACAAAGTAATTCCTTTCTTTGCACAAAGAAGGCACTCACAGAAATTATATCAACAAGATGGTGCACCTCCCCACTATAGTATAGCAGCGAGAAAACTTCTTGACGATAAAATGCGTGGTCGCTGGATAGGTCGGAGAGGTTCTACTGAGTGGCCACCTCGGTCACCTGATTTGTCGGTTTGTGACTTCTTTTTCTGGGGTGCCCTCAGAGACAGAGTGTACAGGTATAGACCAAACAACAAAGATCAACTGGCTTGCAGAATCGAAGAAGAAATTCAAAATTTTCCTCAGGTGATGTTTGACAATGCTTACAAATCATTCCTAAGACGAGTTGACGCTTGCATAGGATCTAATGGTTTACAATTTGAACACAACTAGAGTTTGAAATGTGTATTTGGCATGTGACTTTGTGATGTATACACGTTTATGTAAACTATCAACCTTAGAACGAGTAAAAATATTAAGTTCTTAATGTTGATACAAAAATCTTTTTGGTATCGTTTTTTCTGGGACACCCTGTATATTCTATCTGGGTAGCTATGTAGTTGTCCATGGTAGAAGAAACACTTTCGATGTTTCATAAAACATCCCTGATTAGGCTATACATCTACCACGGATGAGTAAAAGCTTGGTTTGGGTGAGACCTCAATTTCTACAGAAGATTGGGGAAAAATCGAAGACATTAATATAAACTCTCATCTGATGTCACCAAAGCATCCTGAAGCAAATGTTTCAGGTTTAGCAAGTCACATTACTTTTTATCCTGCCGTCTTCAGCTCATGTTATGTATCTCCTCCTCCATGACTTCCTCCAAGAGTGAACAGGGAAGACCTTTTAGCCTCCAGGATGTGAATTCCATGTGATGAACCGGGCAGTTACATGTAGGTTCCGGGAATCCGCAATTCTTTTCAAATGCGAAATCCTGAAAATGCATAGCGAGAATCCTGGGAAGTTGTTCTATCATGCTATTCAAACTAAAGATCTGGACTTCGAACTCGTCTTCGATCTGATCTTGGACTATTCAATAATCAAATCTTTCAGCATGAAGGACTGCAAGCGACAGAAATTTTTCTGAAATTTCTTCCTTTGATGAGGAAAACTCTTGCTAGTTGTTATAGCCTACATACAAGCTTGCTTCAACGACGTACCAAATGATTATCAAAGTCAGTCGAATGATTATTATGCAGCAAAATTCTTTTCATGAAATCATGTCAATTTTGCCCGAGGTGAGTTTAATTAGCAGATTATATTACACGACCCACAACGCCACAATAAAAGTTTTAGAGATGATTTGATATTCAATGTCAATTTTCTACATGACAAACTGATTGTCATGCAATATTCAATAACTTTCAATTTGCAAGAATAAAATCGCGACATTTTGGCAAGCTTCATTCAAAATTACGTCATTGCATGAAATTTTACAAAATGTCCCTTGCGCTTTCTCTTCATCAAGATTTCTGCACTTTAATGTGAATTGCACAGGTGCATTGTTTGTGAAGTGTGTCTTTGATAACGAGGATTTTCCACTATTCTATTGACGTTCTTCAATTTCCCTCTTGCAAGGTTATAACTCTTTCAGTTTGCCAACATCTATGATTAGTCTGTACAGTATTAGAAGTTAAATCAATTTAGTCTAAGTAGTGAACGCTAACTTATTAAGCCTATTTTTTAACCCTTTGCTAACCTGCAAGATGACAGGCTGTTTTTTTCAAGTAGATTGTATACTGTGTACGTGTACTAAGCTACATAAATGTTGGAGTGGATCGATTTTCAAGTTTTTTTCTAAATTCCACCCACTTGTATGCCGGCCGTGTTATCTATGTCTATTGTCCATAGAAGTTCTAACGTAACATTTCATGTGATGATATGGAAGTAATCTAAAGTTTCTCTAAATGTCTGTACCATGTAATTGACCAAGATGCTTCACAAAGATGCACAACATCTATATGTACATTGTGTTAATTAAGCTACTATTCCAAATAATGCATTAGAACCAAAGTGTTACCTATTTTGATTAGACCTTCAGGAATTCATCCATAGGTGTCATCCTCATGTAGTAAATTACACCAATAAGTAGTGAGCTCCCAAAAGGTACAACAAAAACTTGGTGGAGCGCTTCTGATTGCCTCATCCTGACAGATATGGAAGGTTGAAGTGAGTCGCCGAATTTTGCAATATAAAGATTACAATAATTATTGTGATGACTGTCATGACGTTTTGGTGGAATTTTAGCAGTGTGTGGTCAGCTGTTGATATTGAAGACTTTCTGACGTGGCGTAATTTACTTGTCATTTGTTTGCTGCACACAACCTGAGAACAGGGAGAAATTAAGCACCTATTTTTTCATAAAGCATAAAACCTATAACCTCCTGTGATCAGCCATAAACTATATTTGCATGTACATGTACATTACAAGGAATTTGTCTTTTGTCTTCAATATTCTTCTTTACATGTACTTTGTCATTATACTTGTTTATCTTATACTGATGAGTGATGACATTTTATAACATCGATATTGGTAATAAGAGAATTCATTTAACGGAGCTTACTTGAATTAGCCTAAAGTTCATCTCCTTTGTTCAATAAGCTTTTATTGGCCACTGCAGAGGAGCAATACGGCATGTTATCATGAATTTCCGTGTTTCATTTAATAGAATCAAGTTGATATTGACCTAATTGCCCCCGTATGAAAACTGAAAACCATTAGATTATTCACTACTGTTTTTTAAAAGATTTTGAACCAATGAAAATATTTTGACTTGTTGTCATTTCCTATGAAATTCCCTTTGATTTACATCGATTTGCATTTGCATCGATTACATTTGATTTGCATCGGGAATATAAATATGTAGGGTCTATATTCGAAATATACATTTTTGATGTACGAGTTCTAGGCATCCGTTTTTTTATTTGCCTGTATTTGCATAGCATGTGCACTTAACCAAAGAGGCTCATAGTCCAAGCATGCATAGGACTGCAAGTCATAAGAAAATCAAGTTAAAAAATTAAGAGTAAAATATAAGAGAAAACAGTATCAGAATCTTCCTCCTACAACGTTTGAAAGTCAGCAAGCCGCTTGCATTTCGAATATCTTAATTTTTTGGTCATAATCGTAATTTATGATCATGTGCCAGAGAAATTCGCTGTGGAACTTCACTTGCGTTTCAGTTTAATAGGCCAGACATGTATGTTCGACTTTTTAAAGGCTACTGAGACAAAATATGAGTACTGTATACTACTGCTGCTTTGTCCCTTGTCAGTAGTAGGCCCACACGTTTTGGGATTTAGTTTTAAATTTTCACGAGGCTTGCTGTCTCTGGATATTGTGGTCTTTGAGCCGAGATGACATGAAAGCAATACTAGTTTTTGGTCAGAGAATCCAGCAATCGGAAGATAGGCTCTTAAGGTGGAAGCCCAAGTACACAATACTAGAGATGCAATTGCAATTAATATGGATAATTTGCATTCTTAGGCCTGTAGCTCAGGACCCATCGCTCGTATGAACTTCAAATTCGACAGAGATCTAGTCATTGTCATCGTTTATCCGCATGAGGCAGGCAGCTCGAGGAAAACATGCGCTCACACGTGCGTACGCACTAAGAGGACAAAGATAAAAATGCATAAATTTGATCGCTGAAGTAACGACAATGAAATCGGACGCTTATTTGTCTAAGCCTCTCATTCTGTGTACAGTGATTGTTCGAGGCAAAGGAAAACTGTCCCGTTATCGTATAGGCCTACATGCAGATTGACGATTAATGATAATTTGACATAATGTCTCGTAGGAGGCTTAAAATCTCCTAGGAGGTACTTTTCTCACTTTTTGTTAAACCATTCGGAAATGCATCAGACCATGCCGTTTATGCCTTAACCCTCTAACTACCAGGGATAAAACCATCATTAACTACCATGGGGTCATTTTTTGACCCCAATATTATTTTCATAAGACAATCATCGTTTTTGTAAATTTTGGCATACCGATTTGTGTATGGAATACAAAAGTGCATATTAAAACCAATACGAGTTATACATGACAGTAAATTGTATAATTTCAGACAGAACAAGTAGACCTACATAAGAAAGAGGAGTGGTTATTGCTAATTTGTTGGGCAGTGAGTACAAACGCATGTGAAAGATTTCTTCTTCATTTTCGTATGACTTCTGCAGATTGTGGCACCACACTTACAACACTCGTCACTGCTTTTCCTGTCATCCTCGCGAGGACATAGGCTGCATCTCTTGCGCTTGATTAGGATGCGATCAAAAGAAGCATTCGAAATTGCGCGGCTTTCTCGATCAGTGATTGCATCCAAAATCATCATGTGAGACAATTCTTCTAAGAAAAAATGTTGTCTTCCTGTGGGCGACTTTCCAACGTGATAACTGGAATGAGTGGATAAGAAGACTACATAGGCGTTGTAACAGGCAATATCGACGAAGTTGCTACAACAGGCCATTGTCTATCGCCTTGTCTTCCTTTTACAAGAATATGTTCGAGTCAGCTTGTCGATAGTATCAACAGCTCCTGAAATAAGAGAAAAAGTGGATTGTATGAGGTCGACCAACTGCCGTTATGTAATCAGCATATTGGTCTTATGCTTTCATTTTATTCTATGGTCTATATGAAACTAGAAGCAAATGTAGGCCTGTATTATGCATCTGAGAAATATTATTTTAGCTCTAGATGCATTTTACATGTAGATGCATCTGAGAATGTATTCAAAGGAGTATAGAAATTTTGATATAAATTTGTTGCAAAAAGACAGTATCCCGCTTTGTTAGCACATATCATGTTTTGATAAACTTAATTTTGTGTCACTAAAGCTGGTTCCGAAGTGAGAACATGTTTCTATATGTAAAACGTCTGAGGAAATATCCTATAATTTCAATTGGTCTGTTGTTTTCAAGCATGCAGTGCATAGACTATACATGACGTGCAGGTGAATGAAAGTGCAGCATCTAATCAAAACCATCTATATAGAAGTGCTGTCAGTAGGAAGTGGTTTGGATTCATGATTGCCTATAAGGCCAAAAGTCCAAAAGTAGGGTTACCTCCAGACAATTGCACAAATTATTGATCGAAATTTATACTTCAAGTTATCAAATAATAAAGAATATTTTGAGCAATAATTTGTCTGGAGTTGACCCTACTTTTGGCCTGTGAATCAAAACCATTTAGAAATAATGTACAACTGAACAATTAAAATTATTTATTTATGCTTACCTTTCGTTCGATTGTATTCTAAAATCACATCAGGTTTCTTGTCGACACGATCGGATACTTCTGCACTGTGATGTTGTATCGACATCAGGACAACCAGTCTTCCTTTTTTTGGAGTGTATGAAACAAGAGTTGTATTCGATTGAAATGCAAATTTCGATGATAATTCTTCTCGACCACACTTCGATGTTATCACTGGAGGTAAAAACCGTTTATTTTGTCGGACTGTGCCAACGTAGGTCAGGTTATTTGATAACAGAGCATTGCTGAGAAAAATGCTAGAGAAAAAGTTATCTCCTGTGACATTGCGTCCGGAATTCTTCAAGTGTTCTGTCATTTGCATGACCACTCTGGCTCCTTGGCCGATTTCAGCTGAGTGCCCAGGTTTTCCACAGTACACTTCTAAATTTGAGCAGTAGCTTGTCTCAACGTCACACATGAGCCAAAGCTTGATTCCATATTTCCCCGGTTTGCTGGGTATATACATCTTGAAACCACACCGTCCCCGAAATAACACCAGCTGCTCGTCCACTGTAACATTCGTCCCCGGGTTTTAAATTTGATCGACACTTGGCAGCAAATAGATCATGAAAATCTCTAATTGGAGCTAGCTTGTCTCTAGAACGTCGGTCAGTTCTCGTGTTTTTATCATCGAATCTCAGACATCTTGTGAGTTCACTGAATCGATTCCTCGACATTGCTTTAGCGAAAACAGGGCGTCCATGATCTCGGTTCCACAGATGTTCAATAGGTTCCAATCTTGCACGATACACACCAGCAGTATAAGAAGTCCAATATAAGTTTGCAGCTCTTTTTCGTCAGCGTTTTTCCATCTATCTCCAAGAACTCGATGACCTTCTTCATTGGTATGTGTAATTATCATTCTTATCATACTTGGTGTTATGAAGCAATAAAAAGCTCCCAATGGGTCACCCGATCGTTCTGTGGTTGATTTTTGTGGGACCTGGTTGCTCACGCACAATGTTATGTTGCCTTCGACGACCCTGTGACGATGGATGAGGATTCCAGATACTTCCATCTCGTGCATGATAAGACTCAGGTGTTGTTTGAGTTTCTTGGTTTTCACTACTTTCCGAACTTTCATCCTTCAAGACGTCATCATCGTCGCTCACTTCAGATAATTGATTAGCTGATTCACTGAAGTTTTCTGCTTCTGAGACATCATCATCAGTGGACTCTTCTTCTATATTAGTTCCAAACAACGTATTAGTCGCCAGAAGAGCAGCAGCTCGCTGTGTCCTTCGAGACGAAAAGCCTTCGGCCATAAACACCTCAAATGTAATGTCACTGTTCACAAGCGTCTGCCAGCCACAGAACAAATGAATGTCACTGATACCGCGTCTTTCCACTACCTAGTCGTGAGTCATTCGATCGAAGTTCGGGTAATTTCAGTGCACGTGCAATTCATCAAAACAGATAGATCTTGGTATGAAGCGTGCGCTCTCCGCTTTTTGTGTATGGCGTTAGAAGTCGCTCACCGCACGCTTGCCAGGAACACACGTGTGACGAAAGCTCATCGTCAATATACTTGATATTGATCATGCGATATTCAAAGGCATATTCTGTTTGTGAATGGATATCATCAAGGCTATATAGGCCTACACAAGATGGATCGAATAATGGAGTAATTCAATCTACTACAGAAACCTATTATTTCAGACAAAAAGATAAATCAATTAAGTTGGAATCTGACACAGTTGTATAATTGGCACCAGTAAACAAGATAAATTTGTTAACGCATCATAATATTTTTCTGGTGCATTGAAACTTGGGGTCAAAACATGACCCCCATGGTAATTAGTGATGGAATTTTGATTTTCCAGTGATGCGCCCTTATAAATAACATTATTACATATCCAAATACATAAATATAAGCGCAATATCCATGCAGACAAAGTCACAGAACCATTACATGTTGGAGAGCTTGTGAGAAATTTGCTGTGAAAAAGATCATTAGTGGGGTCAAAAATTGACCCCATGGTAGTTAGAGGGTTAACTAACTTATGTATCCTGCAAGATATTGATCAGACAACTATCGATTTAGATTACTTCAGTTTTAGACACACAGCATAGATTTGAGGATTCAGATACAGCGTTGACTATGAAAACTAGTTTTAGAAAATTGAGCTGAATGAATGTCACTTTATGATTTGTAATGTGTCTGAGGACATTTTCCTAACCCCATCCAACCAATAAATCATACTAAAATTTTGACTTCTAACATCTTCTTCATCTGAATATTCCAAAATACATAGATATTTTCAAGCATTTATGAGATGGCAATTAAAGTCATGTGAGGTATATCGAGCATCACAAATAAAAGAGTCTTAGGTTTTACGTCAACATGACAACTATTTCATACACTGACAGAGTCTGAACAAAGGCTTTCATCCGATGCGCATTGTAATTTCATCAAAAGTGCCACCCAGGAGGTATTTTTATAAGGGAGGATCATTATCACATTTTAGCTTTATTATTGAAACAAAAGTGATCTTTTATTGTATTGACAGTGTAGTAGACGGTAAATTATATGTGAAAGTGTCAACTGATTAGTCATTTTGTTCATTTGCGATCAATGAAGTTAAATGTTGTTGAATCAGAATTACACGTATGTCGAGTGACCAGACGTTAAAAATGGAGTTATTCCGACAATACGCGGCTGCGAAAAAGAGGAAGTTAAGTTGTTGATGAACATTCGAGGGAATTCCTTACGGATCCCTTTTATGACGTCTCTGATTATAAGCATATAAGCTTATAATTATTTCAGATAGCTATCAATTTTTGCACTTCTCCAATTTTAACTTTTCATCGTAAAGCTGCATCAATATTCCTAATCTAAATAATTGAAAAACGACGACAAAGGCCAATATTGGATAAATCTCTGGAAATATTTCATTAAAAATCACTACAACTGACCTCAAATTATCAAGATCATTCTCCATGTACGTCTATACATGCAATTAAGTTCAAGCTATGTGAATGCGATACAAGTTTCTCACTGTCTTAGATTTTCAACTCCAATTTTCTCTCGCTACAACATTTTTTCGCTGTCATTCCTGTTTCTTGATGTAGTTGCCGATGGCCACAAGTTGTTGAAGCACATGGGATAGTCATATGTAGCTCAACGGACAGAAGATATGAAGATGTATAACGGATGAAACATGACGGAATCTACATTGATCGTAGTAAAACTGCAATCAAATCATATATCAAATAGTATATTACTGGCAGATCCAATATTTATCAATCTATAACTCAGAAGATTATGCAACAATAGACTAATCGCATCCGTATCATTGTTAGTAGATGCAAAATGATCATCATACATATAGGCCTTTCGTCTAGTTGTAGGCTACAACTTCAATACAATTGCAATGAAAGTGAGTGTGATCAAAAAGAATTAACGGAAGATATTTTCATAGTGAATTATATCACCTTATGAATCTCATAGGCATATATAGTGCTTCATTCATTTCTGGGACAGTCCTGCCGAGCTGACAGAAATAGCTGAATTCTGAAAAATGCGATTTTTCATAATCAATTTTTGCAAAAAACAGTTGACTAATTGAATTCAACTAAAATATAATAAATATATGAAACATAATTCAACTAAAAGTTGATATAATTTGCGCTGGATTTTATCGCTTGATTTCTTTTAAGTTATTAAATGCATTTTGAAATCCTTCCTCGCATCTTTTCTTCGATTCCATTTAGATCTTTCTTCGAGAAATATTTCATGGTAATTGTTGCTGATACGAAATATGTCTGTACAACTGTCCCAGTCGGCACTTCTCTGTAGATATCGATTCCACGTGAATATTTGAAGTATTCAGCAGCCACATTTGGTCTTTGAATAATATCATGGGTGTGAAGCAGGGATGCAGAGTCCTATCATTTTGATAGGACTCCGACTCTGGGCGGCAAGTGTATATAGCCTAGTTTTTTTAAAAAGAACTGGTAACCTACATCATAGATCATTAAAGGCTTACCTGAACCTATTTTTACTGATCACTGATGTATCAATTATCAATCATTTTCGATGAAAGTTTATCAAATGTCGCTTCAAGTTGGATGGATGCGACTCGGCTCCTATCATTTGATAGGACTCCGACTACGACTCCAGCAAAAATGATAGGACTCCGACTCCACATCCCTGGTGTGAAGTTGAGGAAGTTCTCCTATTAAGCTTGTTGTTAATATGAACTGGTTGACCTTCAAATCCTTCAATCTCGCAGCCAGTACTTCGAGGTCATGTCAGTCACAGATGCGAAGTATCATTCTCTCTCCTTTCAGACTCCTCGCACTGAGTATTTCTTCGATGTATAGCGTTAAGGACGTATTTATGTGCATGTACAACCCAGACATCTGTATAAACTGAATAGCTCATTTCATTCAAAGTTATTTTGATTTCATTGATCACCGAATAATCAGCCTCCTACGATAACTCTGTACAGCTCGGTAGTAGGCCTACCTTGTGAGTCTCAGGTAACTCAGTGTTGATTGATGCCTCCAATTTCTTTACGTTCATTTACTTTTTCTTTATTCTTCATAATTTCTTTTCCTCCGTTTAATTCGACTTAAAGGGCAATCCTATTGGACCCCATCACAAAGCTTTGAATATATTGCCGATTGGTCATGATTTTCTTATTTCATTTTGCCAGTCAAGTTTCTGTAGTATGCTTTCACCGTATTATCATATATGCACAAGAAGTCCAGCGGTATCCCTGCTTGAACATAGCATCGATGAAATCCAATGTCATTTGCCGGCCATCATCATCATCAGAGCTCGAATACGTACGTTGAGTCATCATAATAAGCAATGATCTTTTTCGATTCATGACTTTTCCATATAGTTTGGAGTTATCCAGCCGTAGATTGACCATGAATTCAAAGGGCAGTGTTATGGAAGCATTTGGTTTTGCCTTGGTAACAGTTACTATACTCATCCATAGTAACTAGTCCAGACTTACGTTTTATTTATAAACATATAAATATTAAGAAAAATGCCTCTTAGGAGGCATATATCAATTTTAATTTCCAGTGTTATTAATAAAATTCATATGAACGTGACTGTTAGCTGCTATTCATTGAATAAATTTGTATTTAGCTTCCAAAGTTTGAAGTATAAAGTGACTTTATAATACTTTTCTTGATAAGTTTTGCTGTCAATTCCATCATAGATTTTCCTCTTAGGATAGAAATAGTAAAATGATGATAAGCATGAGGTTGAATTAATCTCATTTTCTTGGAACATGCGATGTAATACTTGCAATTAAATAGGTGATTATGGATTTTACTTTCTAAAATTTAATGGAAGAGCACACATTTTCAGCCATTTGTGAAAATTAAAACTACCTCCCCTAGGTGGTTTTCATACCATCTTCATGATCGAAAATAGACCTATATAAGAAGCGGGAGTGTCCGAGGGATTTCTCCGAGCCCTTATGGTCGATAAAAGCTAAAATAGGCAAGAGCAAAAAGTGGCTAAAATGATTTTTTTCATTACTTGAATTATAAGGCAAAAATTCAATTTTTGCTGTGTTTTCACAGATTGCATCACTATGAAAAAGAAATGTTGTAAAATGGCAATACCCCACTGGAAAAAAAGAAGTTGGGACAACCACTATTCCTGGTAGTCGTACCCACTACTATCTTGCTCCGGCAGATCGTGGTTGGCACAACTACTATTTCTGGTAGCACTCCTCACCCAACTTCGCGGTAAGGACTGCTGCCAACCTACTATTCATCCCCAATATTTTTGTTGCCTCCAATATGATTTACCTAATTCTTATGTCTAACGTAGCCCAAATTTCATTGCATGCAAAACTTCTGAGATCCTGTAACACAGTATATTTTATAATATATACTGAAATAAAATATACGTGTAGATCGTCAGTCGAGCTGATGGAAGTCTGATCTGTGTAAGCCTTGACCTGTTTTTCTTTCACAAGTTCATCCGTTCGCATTTTCCTTCTTTTGACTCTTCCATCCCTGTCACAATACCGTTCCGATCGACACACAATCGAATTCGACCCTGTGGAGAAACGGAACGATGTTACTACACAATACAAACTAGCACAGTAATGCAAAATTATATATTGCATTGAAAATATTATATATTCAATATTATATTGAAAAAATAATCTGCAAAACCTAATTGTTCGGCACTACGCTGTTGATCTTATAAATGCAGCTAAATTCATTCTCTCATTCTCACTCACTCTTATCTCTTCTTTAATTTTCGTTTGACATCAGCTCAATGAAGGTTAGTCAAAACAATAAGGAAAGTTATCAGGTTATCACATGACATCCGTGTCACAAGGTAAATATCAAATTTATCATCTTCAATTATGATATGATGACATAGACAAGATATTCATTCACCTGGGGAAAGTGTGACATATAAGGAGTTGATTGAACTGAGAACATATAAAACATGATGATATCGGTACATAGAAGTATATATCGAAATATGAAATTTGCACAGAATTTATAAAACATTGCTGGTTTTGATTTATTTCTGGTTTACATTGAGAGATATAAGATTCTTCAGAATGTTTTTTAATCCATATGTCATGAATGAAACCATGACACATGCACATGCACACATTGTACATGTATCAACAGATTTTGTATATTGCGCTCTGTGAGTCGTCTCAACGTTCTGTGTGATTCTGCGGTGTAAAATTTAATTCATATAATATTCGATATATAATGAATAATAATAATGTGTCATAAATACCTACTGCAGTACAAATTATAATACATAATTTGCGTACATAGTAGATTCGATGTTTATTACATACGTGCATTATATAAGCCTCCTGTTATTATTTAGAATTTCAAAAATATCAAATATTTCAACGTAGCAAAGTGCGTCAAGGTAACAAAGTTAAAAAAAACAAGCTGATGACTAGTTAATTTTCAATTGTTACAAAATATGATTTAAAAGAAAATTTTTATATCCTAAAATGTCTAAAAATTTTTAAAAATACTTACTTGAAGGACAAGCAACGCTTCTCCTCTCCTCATGTGCAATGAATTGGCGAGTAAGCCGTTCTGTTCAAAATTATGTTTATCACTTATATATTGAAAAGATCCTATTTAACAGTCTGACCATTCAGATGATAAGAGGACAGGTCTGTTTCCAATCAAAATACCAGATCTAGCTTACACAGATGGATTACGCTATCAAAAAATCTACCAGGTGTGTAAGAGAATTAATATCAGTTTCTTTTAAAGCTAAAACGTGAAATAGAATTCTACAAAATATGCATACAAATTATTAGACTATTTTCAATGAGGTCATCAACAGGAACTTGGTCAGGACGATCGCGTTTCGATCGCTTTATCCTGGACGCTCAAACCCGACCAAGCGCGGTCCTGTGCATTTGAGATGCACAGCCCCAAAATCAAATTTATAATATAGAAAGATAATAAAGATCAAATATGTAATTCATTGTAAATAATTATTGCAATAAATTTTATACTTATTATAGGAGCTTTCATCGATATTATAATACAGACTATATTTTTTTACGAATACAAAATTACTTTCTATACATTTTCACATGCGCACATTGTAGGCTCCTATATATGTTTACAGTTTTTGTATATTGCGTTCTGTGAGTCGTTGTCTCAATGTTCTGTGTGATTCTGCGATAAAAGAGGTTAGAGATTAAAAAAATATGCATGATTAGCATTTAGTGCTGATTACAAAAGTTGAGAACAACGAAAAGCATTCTATCACGCTGAGTTTACTGCGTGAATATGAATGTAAGTCTATCAAATTAAATAGTAAGATCATCACGCAAAATGACAGGTTATTCAATCACATAGTTTTATATTGCCGGTGTAAAATAATTTTTAGAAATTTCTATTGAACTGGTAAAGAAAGACTTTGATATCATTTTCTTATAAGTTTCTTATAAGTCTTTCTACGCACAAGAATCAATAAATTATATCAAAATATATTTCACTGATCTGACCCAATCGATTGAGACAGTCTTATATTGAGATAGTCCTTATCAATTACTACCTTAATTGATGAGGCCAGATAGGCGAAATATAGTTTGATATCATTTATTAATTTTTGTGCCTAGAAAGACCGAAAAAACAATATTCTTCCATTAATTTCAACTCAGAAGAAAATGATGAAAAAATAGGAAATATGTTTTTGCCCGACATTTCGATTTTCAAAATTTTAGACAACTCAATTAGTTTGAACCTCAAAATGTTGGGAGAAAATTGATTTTGTGATTTCTTTTCCCGAAATATAGAAATATGGGGTAAAGAACCTGTCTTTAGACAAACGAAAAAGAGATACATTCCTATGTTGATGATTGATAACGTGGGTGCACGTGGGTTCAACTTATGACAGGCACACACTTTCTGCAAAGCAATTTGATCTAACATAGATCTATATTCAGCTTATCTATCATCGCTCAAAATGTATGTGGTCTTCTGCGTGTGTCCAGAAAAACATAAACCAAATGAATTTCTCTCTTAAATATTTTGCTACTGACTAGTAGACTTGAAAGAAGATTATTGGCGAAAATCAGCATCGATCATATCATGGTCATGCGGTACTATCTTACACACTACATACATTTACAGATAATGTTGAAGGTAGAAACACAATGCGAGAAAATATATATGCTTATGATATCAATTATCAGAAATTTTGAAAAAATATTGGAGAAAAATCAAAAAAATTATCATGTTATCACCATTTCCTTTAAATGCTTTTAAGCTGCAATCATGTGTTATATGTGCATGTATCATGTGCAATCATGTGAGCTCTCTCTATGTGTTTCTGATATTGGCAAATGGCTGAACTCGAGTAGGCTACGATTGAATCCTGACAAGACTGTTGACATATGGCTAAGTTCTTGTCAGCAGGTCGCGAAGATTGATGCTGGTACGGTTGACACTGGAATCTGTGCGTGACCTTGGCGTAATGATAGATAGCCGTCTGTCTCTATCTGCCAATGTTTCCGCTGTCTGTCGCTCTGCTTTTCAGCCTTCGTCAACTGTGTCCGGTGATACCACGCTCTCTGGGTGATACAGAGTTTACCAGAAGATGCTGCAAAGACTTTGATTCTGGCGTATGTATCATCTTGCTTGTGACATTGCTGCTCTATACATTATGGTATCTCCATTTTGTATCAGCTGCATTGGCTCTCAGTGCGCTACAGTAACATTGTATTGTGCGCCATTCAAGTACTTTTATAAATAATTAAATAAAATGAAATTTTTACCCTGCTTTGCTTTCGGATCTCTAATACTCAGTTCCTGATGCGGACTCTGTGGAGTTATCGACAACTTTGCTCCCATCCTCCGCGCTCAAGTTCTAATTATACTTTCGCTTAATTGACAGCTTTTCTGATTAACAGCGAAGTTTTTCTGACTGGTTTAACCTGTATCCAAGCTTATTCAGAATTTTATATCCGTGTGAGGACAAAACTTTGACTGCTTGTCATCAATTTCTTGCTGTTAAAATGGAATTTACAAATACACGGTTTTGAACTTATGCAACCTTTCTTATATTCCACACCTCGGATATCTCAAGCTGAGACTACTTTCATTTTCCACATTTCGCTTTTAATTTGTTATGCATTGCTTACTCTCACTGCACATTGGTGCAATTTTTGCATTGTGTTCGATTTTCTTTTTGCGAAGTGACAGTTGCTTTCCCTTCTACCGCTAAATCAATACCAGACATGCTTGAATATCATTTGTAGTGGCACTAATTCATAAAGAGATATACGTGCGCTTATCAAATGGGTAAACATGACTTCCATTGTCAACTGCTTAATGAATAAGATCAACCAATTCATCACTCACAAAGGTTCGTGTAAAAACGTGGAGTAAGTGAATCATCGGATATATTGATTAGGCTAACGAGAGTCAACCACAGAAACCAACAGCTTGTAGACTTACAAACCGTAATCCCTCCAAAAGAATGTGATTATTTGATTGATTGTACAGCACGAATTTCAGTCTTCATAGAAATGAAGAAGAGCATTCATTAATGATTTACCGTTGAAGTCTATACATTCATTCTTATTCAATATTTTCTAATTTCAATGCTCTCTAATTTCATAAGCTTTAATATAGCTTCATATTTGCTATATGATAAAATGTATCAAATAAAATATCATTTATCATTTATCTTGTATCCTTTATATAATCATCTATTTGAATTTTGCTTTTCTTTCTATAAATAAAGTGAAAGAATCACACATGACCTTTGAACCTATTTGCAAGCTCCTATCTCTAATTAAAACAAAATGATCGTTTTTGTTAGTTTGTTCCGAACAATTTTGTGCCAATTGTATATCCGAAGCTAAGTCAGAGTGGTTGATAGAGTGATGTAAACGATAAATGTACATGTAGTTCCGATGGTAATTTTCAGAATGATATGAAATAAAATGAAATAAAATAATAATGAAATAAATGATATGAAATTGGTTTACTTGATCATTTTGATTTGCATATAAACTATAAACCTCATTTTGCTGATTTGACTTGATACCCTGTTGATGTATCAATAAACGGCACGAAATCGATCGACGATGAATCAAGTGTCCTGCAATATATTAATTTTTGGTCGTACAGCGTACAATGAATATGAAATAAATACACGCTAGATCAAATTGCCACGCAAAAGACGTGCGTCAGGTATTTCTTGGCTCGACGACCACCCACATTAATCTTTTTCCATGCCTGTATATTTTCTTTCCTGGTATGCGTCATAGCTTGAGATACTCATTTTTTTCGTTAACTCTATTCTCGCAAAGCACAATATGCGTGTATTTTTAATTGAGTAGGCCATGTATTTTTAAATGTAATCACACGATTGAATTTGTAAAACGATAATGTGCTTAACTGCTGTGTTTAAAATAGAGGAGCTTTCTCAAGTTAGATTTTCTTTTATTCATATATGAGGTCGTCTGATTGTGTAACTGATTTCTGTTGTATACAACATATTACTTTGCATATCACATTTTCATGGAAGCACAAATACGAGTAATTGTCTTTCATATTCTATTTTTATTCATAAATCAGATACCTTGCACTGATGAAACATGATACAATTGACACATAAATCAATCTTTGCTAATGCAGGAGCAGTACGACTGAAAGTACAGCAGCATATTTGCAAAAGTGAATGACATGCCCTTGGCAGTCTCAATAGCTCTTATGTGGTTCTTATTCGCCGATAGATTTGATAATTGGTTCAATCAGTCACATACTCATACAAGAACATGACAGCTTTCAGTAAACCTCTCTAACTGCGTGTGTTTTATCAGGTTTGTGGTAGAAAAATGAATTCTACCAATTTTGTAGCGCATGTTATTTTTCGTACATCAATCAGAAATATCATGCGTTTTCAAACTTTTAACAGTATCTGCTATTATGTCATCGTAAAATGTTGTAGAACATAAATCTGGCTTGATTTACCGGTGCCGGTCGGCGGATGAGAAGGCAATGATCATGGCAATGAGTAGATAACCACTAAAATCAGTAAAATGAGAACTAGCCAAAATTCAGAACTAGCCCCAAACCTAAGACATAACGCTATCCTTTAATAAGAAAGGCAGCTTTATCTTAACACCATAAAATTATTTTCAAAAATTAAGAATTCAATTCAGGAATTTATAAGCAATCAAAGTCTTTTACAAAATTAAGATTTGATGCTGTTACTCCGAACTAACCTCAAACACTGCGAACCGCCATTAAAAAGCATCACTAAATGCTCCAGATTGCTCCAAATAAAAGGAACAACCGTGCCTACACTCGAGGAAAAACATGAAAGCAAACCGAAGCTTTCTACTTTTTTCTTCAAGCTGACTTTTGTCACTTTTTAATTTTAGTAAATATAATCATAGTGATAAGATGTAGCTGCCTTTATTGCTAAAGCAAAGGGTTGGTTTAAGTTTTGGGCCCAGTTCGGCAGAGACATGACTAGTTCTCATTTTAATGGCTAGCGATCGCAGTCTACTGTAAATCTGCAAATAGCATTTCATGGTTATATTGTACATCCATGGTTTTTTTGTATATAAAACTTCCGATATTTTAGTGAATAGATACAGGCATTGTGTACATTACTGATGAGTCGGAATACGAAAGGGAGGAAATCAAAGAGAAAAAAGAAACACAGGACTTGCAAGAACTAAAACCAGAAATTGATCATGGGTGACGATACAGTACTGGCCATTTTGCTTCTATTTATCGTTTTATATCGATTTCTATGAGTATTTGTTGAACTATTATCGATCATCATTTCTTATCATTTTGACAAAAATGTTATCTCCTTTTAAGATAACAACGAAAATAGATTTCTTAAACAAGTACTGTTATTATGTAATCATCATGATCTACATGTGCATGCATGCTATGTGGATTATTTAGAATTCAAGAACTTATGGCTAGGTCAACTGCTAACCAGTAAGAATTGTTGACATTCTTTGTTAGATGATATGTAGCCACTCAATGGCAATGCTTTATAATTAACTCGTAAAAGCATCTTAATTGACAAATTTTGGTGCGAGTTCTATTTGAGGGCGGGTTATATGACCATTTTTTTCAAATCATGTGCGAATTCTATTCCAGAAAATACGGTATTTATGATCATCAAATCGAATCTCACTATAATAGATTCTACCAAGTTCGGGTATTTCTGCTTTACGAGATTCAGTTGAAAAAGCTTTTGAGATGATTAGCTTCTAGCTTCTAATCTTCTCTTTCGATGATGAATACAGCGGAAAATTAGGAAAATGCTATGTATCGGCATCGCTCTAGATGAAAAAACGTGCACTTTGAATGCACCGTAAATGGTTCCCGTGTGGACCAGCTTCCGTTGTATTTTAACCTGTTATTTAGCTGAGTCTACTATACAGGTTTTGGACTTCATCAGTGACATGTACAACAACTAACGTGAACTAGTGATTTCAATAGTGACAGCGGATTTCATTAGTGACACAGGGACTTCAAATGAAGACATCGAGAATTCAATTGATGACATAGATATTTTCATTTAGAAATGGGTCACATCAAGAGTGACATCTGGTAATTCATCAAAGATCTTGCGAAAACAGTAATGACAGCAACATTTGAATTGGTTAATTGACATTCAAATGCAAATTTGTAGCAAATTCCAATTAGGAATCCTACCACTCAATTCAGCATTGTCAATACAGAATTAAACATACGATTTATTTTGAATGAAGTCTATTTTTTTTGATTGAAAGGTAGCCACAAGAAAGCGCCTTTGTAGTGCATACAGCATCTCCAGCTGATATCCCAACAATTCATGTACTTCAGAATTGATGAACCTGACTAATTAAAATGCAGCGCAATAGAAGAACACCTTGCTATCCACATGTCTATATATTATTTCTTATAGGCTTACATGCACTTTTACTGATGAGTTGTTACATCTTGAAGTTGCAGCATAGATGGAATGAAGGTGGTTGTTTTCTGAAATGAGTTGGAGCAATGCAGGTAAAATGTTGGTAAATGTTGGCAATGTTGGCAAAATTGGGACCTCTGGAACCACCGACAACCCGCACAGCTCTTTCACCAACAGCATCATTTTAGCAATCATCTCATTGTCAGCTTTCGTGTTTCTTGCTCCACCACGTGGACGAACCACAAGTCCAGTCAGCTGGAATCGCCGGATGATTCCCCAGGCTGTTGTTCTGCCGATACCAAGAAGTGTAGCTGTTTGAACATAGTCATCACCATTTGTGAACGCCTCAATTATCCGACGCCTGTCTTGTTCTGCAATTCGACTTCTTGACATTGTGGTAGCTCAGCATTCGATAACAATGCATCAATCTGGCTTATATTTCTATTGAAATCCTAATGCCACTCATGAACATGCTTCATTTCTACAAAACATCACAATGTCCGAGTTGGAAGCCTTTTGTCACTCATGAAATCAGATTGTCGATAACCAACGCATTATGTCTCTATTGAAATCAGATTGTCACTGATGATTTCTAGGCAGTCCTTCTTGAATTCCAAAACCTGTATAGTCGAACATATATTATTCTGACTGACAGTGGTTAAATAATAATTTTCGGAGTAATGTACATGAAGCTTTCATCAATAACTCATCACAGACATATAAGCTATCATGATCAGAACAAATCCCACTTGCTAATTTTTTCATTAATTACTGATTACATAACGATCATTTACTAAATTACAGTAGCGCCATTGAACATGCGAGCTTATCTCGAATCTTAAGTAATCCATTCATTTAATTTATGATATATAATGTTATATAATAATATAATTTAATATTATGATATATAATATATAATCAAACAGTTTATACATCAATCGCTGACTTGAGAAAGATAAATCAATTAGTAGAAGAAATCATTGAATAAACTTTATGTCGACTATAGTCAACTCTGGTAGATAAACGTCAATTTTGATACAATTCATGAAAATTAGGATTTTTCTCATTAAATGTGTGAAAATCACTTCATATAAGTATCTGATATTCTATGTGATGTAAACTTGTATCCTTGTACTCTGAGCCGACTTAAAGATCTCACTGCATCGGCTATTGGACGTATCAAGTCGACTGACTATAGTCGACCCAGACTTTACCTAAATTAATAAGCAATTACCTAAACGAGGTTGACAGGTTGGATTACTCGCTAAAATGTCTAGCACACTTTCTTATCATCAGTGAAGTGCTTCGCATGTTATTTATCAATTCTCATTGAAGTACTTCTGCAATGATTCAAATAACATTACCATTGACCAGTCGTAAGATAATCTGAATTGCAGGTCAAGATATTCAACACGCTGTATTGCCACTTTTACAGTGATTCTGTCGATGTAATGGTTCCCTTGATAATGCATGTGTACGTTTAGATAACGCATCATATTCATTGTATGACACTCTGTTGCCATTTGTTTGCCATTTCTGAGAGACAAGGCTTTCACAATACTCGAAGCTATGTTACCCAAGATTCATTGTTCATTGATATAGCGGGCTATGTACCAATTTATGCTGTGAATAAAATCAAAATCTCATTATTCGCCCGGAAATTTGCATGTATTTTAATACAAAACATGGTAAACATTATTCGCCCGCAAATGCGGGCTTCTCACATTGACAACGTCCACTTGTAAATGTTAATACGAATAGTTCTCTAAAGAAAATTCAACATCTATCTACAAATATACAAATACTTTTGCCCCGTTTTTCTCTAATACCAACGTTGGCTTTTCGTCCACTTGAGCTTTGCTCCTTGCATTTGTCATCACAATTTGGTTCACTTGAACATTTTGTGTTGTTGCACTTGACGAAGGCAGCGCCATTGCATATGAATTTGATGATCCACTTACATGTAGTTGTTCATCTTGTGTTGCTTCACTTGCACATGTACTTGACGAAGGCATCGACATTGATGAATTCGATTATCCGCGTAGTTGTTCAGTAATTTTCTCAGACAATTTCCTTTTCTTCGCTGATGTCATGCGCTTGTTATATCTATCAACTGAGGCGTCGCTTTTCTGATTCGTGACAGCTTTTATTTGGTCGTTTGAAATATCATTCTCCTTTAACCAAGTGACCAAAGACACTCGAATACAGTGATTCGTATACGTGCCGTGAAGGTTAGCGTCCCTTGATATTGTTTTCATAAGGTCTTGGAGCGAATTTTTTCCAATAACTTCTTTTTTGCAGTAGAAGCTTTCTCTCGTCCACTTGGACTTGGGCTTGGGAAATAAAGCTGGATTTTCAGTCGGTAGCATGGATAAATATTTCTCCACCCCAGCTACCGGGCACTTTGCACTGTTGGGAATTTCGTACATTGCCACTTGACGAATATTGCGGTAATCATTGCTTCGGACGTTTTCTCATTTTCATCTTTCACAACAGCAACATATTTCAACTCATCGGGTCCGGATCTAATTTGGATGTCTTCCTTTCGCAAATTTCTAATCCACTCTCTTCCTCGAAACCCGTTGTGGTAAATGATGTTAAAGAAAAATTTTTGCTGTAGACGTTGTGGTGTTGAACGATCAAAGTACTTGTCAAGGCGAGCTATGTCTTCTTTTTCAATTGGTTGGTATCCAGATGTTGCATGACAGGACTTTTTGTTTGTCACTAAAGTCGCATGTCGAACAGCATTGTAAGTTTTTTCAGACAGAAGGAATTGATCGTTTCCGATTAAGTTGTAACCAGCGTTTTCTTGAAGATACCTGTTTATCGATGCCCGTTTGCATGCAAGCGTTGAGATTGAATAACATTCACCGTCTTTCTTCTTCATAGTCGAGAACCACAAACGCAGATATTGACATAAATATTTCGATGGAATTGACTCAATTTCATTTGGCAGCTTCTTGTTTTCTAGGAAGTTTTTCAGTTCTTCCACATGCTGCTTTGTTTGCTTTGCTGTAGATTTATTTACTGCTTGATCTTCGATGTTCCTGATTTCTTGCAAATCTTCTACTGATAAGACTGGCAAATCGTCTGTTTCATCACTCATTAAACATGCAGCAAATGAAAAAGGCATACCTGTATGTTGATTGATCCGATTACCATCATTGAACTGTGGAAGAGAAAAGTTACTGTATTCAGAAAATCCACTTCAGTCGTCCCCAAACCCGATATATCGCCAATACGTGGTGGTCAAGCATCATTGAGCAATATAATTTGAATGAATATTTTGTTTGCTAGGGAATATTGAATAAATTTTGAATTCAAGCGATGTCTATTATATCATAGAAGTTGTTCTATGCTTTCAACTATGATTCAGAAACTTATTCGCCTAATGGTTAGCTATGTATTTACCCATAGCCATGCCACAATATACACTGTAGTTATCTGTGTTTCGGCCGCCTTATATATGCTGCCCTTTATATCAATAAACAATATAGCTATCTACCACATTTTGCGGGCGAATAATCCAAATCCTCGGGCGGCTAACGCCGCCCTCTGATTATGGATTTTTTGCCCTTAAAATGTGGTAGATAGATATTAATTTCATGCCATAGCACTACAGAGGCTCTCAACTTGCTGCTTTGAAGAGGAAGTACACCTTAGAAAAAGACAACCTCCGACGAAATCTATAGTCTTCAATGCTATGCTCGATTGATTGAAACGGCAGTATTAGCTTTGATGCATAGGCACTGATGACCCAAGATGACATTGCCAACGTTCTTGCTATACGTTTTGTATGCGACGGAAAGATCAAAATGATGAAATCTGCGAATAAGTGAAGGTTGCTCAATTACCTCTTGCTGTCCAATCAAGCACACTTCCCAGGCATTCGAGTCGTCTTCAAAGCAGACCCAGCACATGATATGTCTGGATTCATCAACTGGTAACTATTTCCTAATTTCAACAATTGTTAAGAAACAAAGAAGATATGACTTTCATAGGAAGCATTTACGTCGGGAAGGTAGGCCTACCCTTTGCAACGCTGATTTGTACATGTACTTTGAATATTTTCCGACTTTTCATCAGCAGAAGATTGCAGTGATCGGCATTCCTCTATATTTTTCAGTCGTGTGTCAATTTTAACGAGTATCTACCTGGCTCGACTATAGTCGACAAATTTGAATTTTTAATAAATTGAATAATATTGTAAAAATCGGATTTCTATACATTCTTCAAAGATGGAGAAGGCTACCTTTGATAAAGAAAAATTACGAAAATCAATGAATAAAAATTTTGGGAAATAGCGGGTTAAGGATCTGAACTGCTAAAATGGATTTAACACACTTTTGAAAGTGACGTTGGTTGGAAACCCGTTCGAGGCATTTTCCAGCCACCATGGCCACAAATTCACGATAAAAGAAATGCTTCATTTCGATTTATTACAGCCATACTCTGATGAACATGGAAGTACGTAATTTATTCAAAAACGTTTCGATAGATGATATTTAATTCTGATCTGTGAAATCACAGAATGTATCTCAACAATGCAAACAACATAATTATGCAAGCAAATATCATGGAGAATTATTTTGCACTAAATTTTTTAAAACCCCACCGTGAGCAGTTAATGGAATGATTACATATAGAATAATGGGAATTTCCACAATCACTGGTGCGGCGTTTATCAGAGGAGGGCGCTTATTAAAAAGTTGCCCTCAGATGCGGCGCTTCTTAGTGGAAATGCGATAATATGTTTTATTCCGCTGATTTTATGGAGATGTATCAGAAGCCATGCATTCACCTCGCCTTCGACTCGGAGAAAAATAGCTTTTGATATTCGTAGATTCTGAACATTTTTCTCCCGATGTCAGAGGGATAACACCAGTGAATAGGTGACTACTTGTCTTATCAATTTCTGTTTCTGCTCCTAACACACTCTAAACAATATGATTAATAAAGATTACAGGTTTTGAACTTCACGAGTGACATGTAAGCTTCAGTTAATGAAGTAGTGATTTCAATAATGACATTGAATCTCATCAGTGATATTGTGACTTCAAATAGAGAAAAGCGGAATACAAGAAGGAATGTATAGCATTTGTACAAGATATCTCAATGTCATGATTGAAAGTCTCTTTGTCTGTGATGATTTCACTTTGCGGATAACTTTTGCGCTATGTCTTTTATGAATTGCTAAGTTCTTGCATGATTCTCCGACTGTCTTTATTGAAATCCAAAGCCTATATTTATTTGTTTTTTGAAGATTATAGAAACTCATAGCTCACTTCGCGGTCTGTTTACAGACGAGATGTTTAACAACAACAGCCGGCTATTTTTGAATTCAATTTAATTTCATTGTATCATCAAAAATTACTTTCGTTTTAATTACAGGTCATTGACATATTCATACTTTTTATTATTTGTTATTCTTTTAATTGATAGTTTCTTCATGCTACATCCTGCGTTGTTGAATGAAGCCTACTGTTTTCAGATGACACTTGATATATATCAATCTTTTTCTAAAAATCAAATAAAGTTTTCAGCACTAAGACGTTGATCCTATAAAATATCCAATTTCTAACATTTCAAGGTTTTATGAAATTCAAATCTTGATACTTGAGACAATACTACACTCAACACAATTAACCATCATCATCTGAAATACGTAAGAATTGGAAGCCTGAAAAGTGAAATCTTCAACACATCGTCATTAATATGTGAATAATATTTTTAGCTATGGCATTTATTGAAATTTAGTGTCACTATACTCCTGTATTTTCATTGGAGGTCGACAGGGAAGTCTGATGATATCAGCATCGTCGCAGCCCTCAGTAGGTGACTAATGTCGCTAAAGCTTCATGTTTTATATCAATAACATTTCTTAATAATTGACAAATGGAGAAGTAATCTGAAGAGTCTACACGACCTGCTCATACACGCAATCATCCCTAAGTTTGATCGGCAAGGATAAACATTCATGATGCGATATTTCATAATTACAGAAAGAAAAAAGGTGTTCACTAAGTGGCATAATTTTAATAGTGTTTTTTAGAAATTAGCCTTGCTGCTGTTTTTTATTAAGTCAATGAGATCATCCGTAGCATCCGTAGCGAACGGTCGGAAAAATTTTCCCTCTGTCGTTTCCTGCAATATGCATCACGTTTTTGCTTCGTCTCTGAAATCCTTCTTCGACCATCCCATACTTTTTTGTATCAATGCATTCACCGTAATCTGCGCTTTTCAGATTGCGAACTTATTCATCGATTTCGCTACTGATCAATTTGTCTGATTCTCTTCGATCTCCACATGCAGCTACACATCGCTTTGTGTTGTGACTTCCCCAAATTACCTCCCTACTACGTACGCATCACTCATCGCTGCCTGTTCAAGCCTTCAAGTCCGTTGCCCTCCCGTAACGTCGGAGTGCATCTCTAAGTGATCTCTACACATGAGTTACAGCAGAGACGAGATTCTACGATTACGCAACCCTAATCTCCCCATTTCTCGCACATTCACAAGATTCTAGTAACACCGTCTCAATGGCGCGAGCGCAACTCCCACTACCGTCTCCGATTCCCTATCCATTGCTTCTGTGAGTGCCAACTATACAACCTTGGACCCCTCACCATGCCAACGAAATGTTTCCGACAATTGGGATTCCTGTTCGGATTTCCCCTTATTCCTATTCAGATTCTTCCGAATCGGAAAACCATGTCTCAGCGTCACAGTTGTGGAATTCCATTCTCAAGTCGTATCATCAAGTCTCAACACGGTCGACGAGGTATCCCACCTTCTCGATAAGCATTCCCCGGACCTAGCTGTGTTCTGCGAATCCTGGCCTGACACCTCGATTAGCTGTCCCTACTATCTCACAGTGCGTAAAGATCGCGACCGTTATATTCGCAATCATCTCAAACCGACAATCCTCAACGAGTTGGATGTCCCTTCAATGGCTCTTTTTATTTCGATCTATCACCCCTTCTGGATAGTCCCAGACCACATGTTTCACCCACCAGCTTGATCCTATCGAAGCCATTACTCCGACGAAATTTCAATTCGTTGGCTTCAAGCCCCTCGGAGGTGAGCCTTCCCCTAGCTCAAATACCCACGAAATTTGCAAATCTGATATTTCCCTCTCAAAATCGCCCGTCCTCTTGACAAAAGTGACCATGCTGTAGTTATATGGTTCATGAGTTCCTGCAAGATCCCCTAGTATGACAGAGAAAAGGCGTACGCAAAATGTCGAACGCAATTAAAGCTAAGTTTGGTGAGGTTTACTCACCGATATGTGCTGGCGGCTGCACTTGTGCTTTCTCACCCGACTCTGAACTACAGCGACAGATGATTCAGAATTTGTCTTTGCCTTCCTATATGATCATTGTTTCCCTTCGAACAATTCGTGTCGACATCCTCGCCTGGATGAAGGCTTCCACTGAGAATCCTCATTGATGCATTAAGGCCTCTAACAAGAAAGAACATCTGAACAAGTATAATCGTTTACGTGAGGAGGCGGTCGTTCTTTGGCACGCAAAAAAATATAACCGTTCATACTGGGAACGCACTCAGAAAGAAATATCAGAGGTCTTGAGCTTTCGGTGTTATATCAGACCAAACAATCTGTCACGAGCCCAAGAATTCGTAGGCCAGCAATTCCCCGATTATTTTTCCGTCAGTTTACGACCGCGAACTTTCCATTCACCTGGAATACATCCCACCACCAAAAACGATGCCGCTAGTATCACTACAATACTGGCTCTGTGTTCAGTGTCTGTTAGAGGTGAAGTGACAAACTCCATCTGGTATGGCGTACTGAAGAGAAACGCCCTGGTCATCAGACGGGCATTATCTTCATGGGTGCTCAAAGACAAGTTCGGCGCGTCCCTCTCTCTCCAGCAGTTACCGGCTCTTTGTTAACTGGCGGTATCCATGCTGGACAGTCATTCCGGACAGTTTCAAATCTTCGATCATAGTGCCTATCCCTAAAAATCAATTCGCCGCTCTCACGCGCTTCAGCCACGCATTCTCCTCAGAAAATGTTGCTTCGGAGAAGGTAGTAATCTGAGAAATGGATCTACCCATTATCCCGCGCAAACAAGATTGGTGCACCCAGTTCGCGCCTATTTCCCGGCAGCGGAACCTGTCAGTCGCTCTGACCTTGTTGTACGACGCGCTTCTGCAGTTTCTTGATGGACATTCAGGATCGGTTCGTATCCTTACAGTGGAGTTCAGCAATTCCATCTCTCGAGCGTTTTCTGCGTATCACGGAGTGCCACAAGGAAGTCATACTCGGGCCCTTGAAGTTTTCGTGCCATGGACGGATCGACTTGATTTTTTCTGTGCGTTTCATTACTACCCCTTCCGCAGATAATGTATGCTGACGATCCTCCCGTTACTGCATTCCTTAATGACATCGAGATGAGGATACCTGCAAGACGAGTTTTATCTTGGTCTTTCTCTCCGGGTCGTACCTGTGCTCTCCCTCGATATAATGTGCGGGTTCTCAACAGTATCCCGAGAAGAGAATTTGGTTCGTGTCTCCCCGACACTTACAGGGGACCGGTGTCCCCCTCACAACTGTGTCATCCATTAAAGTCAGTGTGTTGTTCAATTGCTGTCCTTGTTCGCTAACATCCCGTATTATCTAACTAATTATGAAAGTCAAACTTCGCTTTCCAGCTAATCGAGCAGAGATCTACCATCTATAGACTCAATAGTGAAAATCCTTGCTCGACGTTGCTGCGCACTCTTGCCACCCGCCAGAGCTTGTTTCCTTACCACGCGAAAGCCGAATCCTTACGCAACGCTTGTCCTGCCGCCCACAAAAACACTTCGTCTGAAATCTTCTTTCCTGCGTTATTGTACATAATCCTTTCTTTTGTCACTTGATGCATCATTATGTCACGTTATGTGTTATGTGAATTCTAGTCTACCGAATCATGTATGTGGACTCAATAAAGTTTATTATTATTATTTATTGTCATTTAAGTTTTCGGCAGTACCGGCCTTGTAAAAAGTATAAGAAAATGTGATGTAAGTAAGCCAAACTACTTTATTGAATTTTCAAATTTTACAACTTTTTACAAATTTTCACCTATATGACGGTCTGTTCACGCATGAAAAGATTTTTCAAAATACCATGCATCTTCATTATACCTTAGTTGAAATACCAATGTATGATATGCTGTGCACTTATCTATGCTGTTGAGACTTGGTTTCATAGGTTTTATTAGTGTATAGGCTCTTTGAAACGTAAATTAATGCTACTGATAACAGACGCTATGATTTTGATATCTAAAGGAAACACTGTTGGGGGAGAAACTTTGGTGATGCTTGAATATGCTAGAATCTCTATTCTTGGCATGTTCTGTGATCCGTGTATGAGTGAAAGGACTGTACTCCGGATGTATTTGTTTTGACACGTTTTGCAAGTAACTTCATGCATAACCATAGCTTTCATACAGATGTTATTGTCCGCAATTACACAGCATTGCGGCAAATAATTGCAAATATTAATTAAATTACGACTATTAAATGCTGTCGATCCTAGAAATCTTGTAGATGAAAAATATCACCAAGGTATTCATGACCGAACATTTTCGCCGGTTCTATTCATGATCATGCACCGGAATGAATGAGATACAGAATTCCAACACAGTTTTAACAACGCTAACACACACAATCGTGACATAGATCAAAGACACATGTACTAACACAATAATGTGTACTAATACAAATAATGTGTACTACGTTGGCAAAAAATCGAAAATTGATTAGCGACGAATGGAGCGCAAGTCCATCCTTGAGAATGCAAGTACCCATTGAGATAGGAGTTCTGCACCATTTATATTTGCCTTCTCAGTGTGTATGATATGGATATAACACCATGGTATGGATATTGCCCTTAATTTGAACTTCAAGATATCTCAAAACTACGCGTTGCACTGTCATCCAGCTAGAAACTATCATCCATTTTAGTCTTTCAGAAACCAAAGAAGTTAGAAACGTCATACTAGATTTTAGTCCCAGTAACAATGTATCTTGTGCGACAATTAAGACTATCATTTGAAAGAAAGTATAATATCTACATAACTTGCTTCATTTGATATCGGCTTCCAACCGCAGGTTCCCAAATCTAGGTTAATATTACCATGCAAAAACCGGTGCGGCAAAAACCGTTGCTGTCACACGGTGAGGCATTGCTGGTAAAGCAGTGGTCAACTTAAGATATTTATGAACAGCAATGGGAATTTTAGATCACAATTATGCACTCTTTTGGTTTTATATGGTTGGTTTCATTCTTTTATGTACTTTTCTGGCTGACTCTTCACATCAACCCGGAAAATGGCAGCTGTAAAATGTTGCACATCAGATCGAACAGGACTGACACAATGCACGGTCAGGTCAACAAGCTCGCACTGAGAATTTTTATGTCTAGAAATCTTCTTATTTACGTTCTCTTTAGTCCAGTGCTCCTACGGACGCATGTATTATCTGCCTTAGGCAACAGGACACGACACGCGCTTGCATTTTGTTATCTACACATGATATCTATACATTCCATTATCTGAGGAGTCCATGTAATATTCCTCATTCAGGAATATTACAACAAAAAACATCATCAGCTGTCTAGGATTATTCAGCATATGCTTTATTCATTGCCGTTCTACATACAGGACCTAAGTCACCATTGCGTTATGGTAAGAAATCAGATTGCCCTTCTTACAGGGTCAGAAGAAATACGGTTACTACTTAACAATAGATTTCATATTAATATCGTGATAGAATGAATTATTCTATTCATTAAGGTGGAATGTCTACGTAATACACTTGTAGAATATAATTTTTTTGATTAAAAAACATTGAAATAACTTATGCCATGTCAGAATTGGATCAATCAATCGCCTCAATACCAGTATATCAGTAAATTTTCAATCCACATAAAAAATTGTGCAGATCTCTGCTGGTCAGATATAGCCTAAGTGACTATTTACTCCAATGTGTTATTCGCTACGACTTCTAAAGTGACAATGACAAAATAAATCCTCAACAACACTGTTTTTCGTGATGAAAAATGTAGAGTCCTAAGCTGTTGTTCACACATTGACAAACAGCATCTCCACCTAGCTTGATGCCATCGTATCAAAGAGAAACTCTACACAGATTCGTTGTTTACTATCTAACGTGACTCATTGTTGTATGTCTTATCTCTGGTCTTATCCAGCCATCAGCTTGCTGACGTAGGTCGTTATCAGCTACAGTATCCTCGAGTGACTCGAGCCAAGTGATATCGCAAACCTATCTGTGCGTAATCCGCCAGGCTTCGATGACTCATTCTCGATGTACAGCTAGCACATGTCAACTTCTCGCGATTTTTGTTGTAATCATGGCAACATCTCCCCGTATTCTCCTCAGCCAAAACCTGAGCAGATAATCTCCATCTCCCGTCTCATGCGCCGCTTGTAACATTGATGCTTAAACTAAAACCCTACGCGTTATGATTTCACTCGCAGTATGTGTTCACACAATTGTGTAATAATCCATGTTGTGCTGAGCAAGAACGAACATTGTCGTAACTGTACCGATAAATGGCGTTTGCGGACGATAACAGATTTAGCGTACTCGGATGGTTTCCCATTTCATTTATCGGTACTCTTTTAGCGTTCGGAAAAGAAATGACAGTGTTTTGAGGATGATGCGTAACTTTATAGCGTCTTTAGGGAAGGAGAATGTGCAACAAGTAGCTGATGAATGAATGTACGTTACAATAGCGTGGGATACACATGGTAGCGATAAGTCTTAAACACTCAAGAATCTTCAGTCTGGTCTGTACTTTCTCGCAGACTCTCAGAAAAGTTCAGGAAGCTGAACACCGAGAACGGCTATTGCGTATCGTCTTACTAAGTGCATATGTAAATAAGGAAGAAGAAACTGAAATTTTTTGTTGGATGTTAGCCGTCAAACAACCCCATAATTGATCATGTAATTCATAGGAAGCTTCATAAGTTCACGAAGAAGGAACAAATCACAATCACCATTTTACATCCTACATCAGTCCAATAAACAGTTCTTGAGCGAAGACATGTCCAGTATTTGAATTTGTGAGAGTACCCAGCAGATGAGGGCAAATATATTGCCAATACAACGCCTGTAAATGACTCGCCGAACCACACAAACTTTGCTGTGAAGTACCGATTGAACGATCCTTCGCAAGTTATAGCGGGCATATTTGATGGTGCGTTCTATCGTCGCCCTTTGACTTAGAACTATCCAATCTTCCGCGGTTTGGTGTCAGCCCGAAGGGCGTTCACAACAATCTCAAGAGCTGTTTCTAAATGCTGCAATGAAGGCAGGTCTCACCTCAAACATTACGCGGGCACGTCTCAGGGAAGGTCATATGCACGCGACGACTCTAGATATCAATTAAATATAGATGAACAATTAATTCGTGAGCGCACCGGACATCGCTCAGACGCAATTCGAGCTTATAAAAAGAACCTCCTCATCTCAGCAGAAGACGATCCGCAGCCATCTCGACTTTTCGATTGGAGCCAACGTCAAGCAGCATGTCAGACTTCAAAACTTGAAGACCATTTTATTGTCAAAAACTTCGATACTGATGAATTTGACTTGTCTGTTGACTTCTAAGCATGAGTACATTAGGGCCCTTCTTATGCGTATTCCTTCTCAACTCCATACTCCCGGCTTGACTGTGAAGTCTTGTGTTTGTATTCACTCTTTATACAGGATATTTCTTTAATATACTTCGCTCAATTTCTAGTATTACGATACTCTCCAGTTGTCATATTTTTTTATTGATATGGACTATTTTTTTTGTATGCTGGTACTGCACTCTTTGTCGTATCATTCTACTGATTTTGCTGTGTTTTGTACTGTACTACTTGACTGTCATTTTTCGATTTATTTTAAATAGATATCACGCACTGCACTATTTGCCTGCAATGTTGCATTCTATGATTTATATAGGATGTTTCTTGAGTAGATATTTAATTTTTTTGAGTCCATCTGTAAGTATATGTTCCTATTTTTACACGAATTTTTATGGTCGTAGCTTGTACCGATAAATTTTTAATACTATTTCGCTTTTTTCGATTTAATGGGATGTCAGTGATAAATGAAGGGCTTTGATTAAAACGAAAATATCAACGGTTTGGTTTTTGTCATTATCGCTGCTTATTTCTTTCTGTATTTCTCATCATTAGAAATGCGAGGGTCTGGTATTATCAGGTTTAGCAAGCTTGAAGGCTGAAGGGTCTTTTGATATGACACTCACGGTACTTTATTTTCACTATCGACTGATCATTTACTGATTCCTGTGGTCTTTGAATGAATTATTAGAAGAAATGTCCTTCGCGCTGGTTCTTTGAAAGAAGATAAGATAGTAAGTTTGCGTAATGATCCACTTGTTGATAATCGCTACCCACTGTGATCACTGCCATTCATCATTTTCCATGGCTGAAAACAGATTTGGTGTTTCCTTCAACTTCCCTAAATTTGATTGCGTAATCAAATAGCGCTTTAGCGTAAAACTCGACAGTTACGACAAATCAGTTATCGTACAGCCGGACGTTCTCGCTGCTTCGCAGCTCGAACGGTCCTCTGTACGATAACTATTACTTAACACATGTACTTTCATCAGTATTATAGAAATTTAAAAATTGATAGCATTTATTTTCCTCATTCACAAAGTTTCTTGCAAAATCCTTAAAATGCATAAATTTTGTAGCCTAAATATTCCAATAACAACCATTAAACTGAACTGCATTTTCAGGTAAGGTAATGAACCCATTTTTCCATTTTAATATTAACGTTAAAATAGTTTTAAGTTCATCGATATTGGATTGGATAGAAATAAATCTGGGTCCACTCCACAAAACCCCATCAAATGATTTTGCGAAATTGTTGGAAAAGCCTGCAATTACTTATGTAGCGCTTTTAGTGGGGAATTGCTTCGAAGAATTATTATAGGCAAATGTCATAAATTATAGGTTATCCTTCTGTCAAGTACACTTCCACACATTGTCCTAGTTTGGGAATGCCAAGTAGAACAGATCAGGGGCTACAATTCGACTCAGGTCGATTTACGGAAAATGCATGGAAATTTACGGAATTTGCGGAAAATTGTAGTCCCTGGAGCACATGACATATAAAAGACATTCAGCTAATGTTCTAGTGTTTTTTAACCATAATCGTATATTTATATATTAAACAACATCCCCATTATAAATGGAAACGTCACCAAAATTATTTTAATGCTAGCATCTACAAGCATCAACATTGGAAATATTGAGAAAATAATTTGAGAAGCTGAAATGCAAAATGGATATCTGGTGAATAACAACTTCAAGATGGTTTAGGATGAACAGATGGTTCAAGCTCGGGAACATTTTTTCTCGCAACGTGTAATGGACGCTTGGAATTTGCTCACGACACATGCTGTTGAATCGACATCTCTTCGAGATTTCAAGAGGAGTCTGTACAACTTTCTACGATGAGAAGTAAGCATTGCACCTCTTCCCTTGCTTGCATAAAATGTACATGATCCCTTACCTGTATGTGTTGACCAGGGATTGTAAAAAATTAATTGATTAATAATTAATTGCAATTTAATTGGACCAATTAATTGATTGATAATTTGTATCCAATTATTCATTGATTGATACATTTCCAATTACATTTTATTGATTGATGGCAAAATAATTGATTTTCTATTTGCCAATCAATTATTTACAATCCTTGGTGTTGACTCTGTTCTACTCATTGTATATACTCACTGTAAATTTGATTTGCCTTAGTGCTATATGCACCTATGTCAGTAATAAAATATAATATAATAATTTGCTATACTTTTATACAGCTTCATTATATTTCGGCGATCTACGCGATCACCAATATCAAGATAGAATGCAAAGTATATATATTCTACTTGGCATTACAAAGCTAATCAAATATGAATGGCCGAGACAAATAAATTAAAACGCGTTTAGTAGCCCTACTTGTGATCTTCATATATGTATGCGAAATTCAAATGTAGCAGCACCTTCGAATTTTCACATTTGAAACTGACATGACAATGTCCAAATAACCAAATCGAAAGTCCAATGAGTTTATGAAACTACGAGATGTCAGTTTCAAATGTGAAAATTCGAAGGTGCTGCTACATTTGAATTGGGACCTATAAATAAGCACTTTGTGACACTTTGCTTTGGTGTGTATTACGATAAATTCAACATGTTAAACAACTATGACAACATCTACAAATGTGTCTAACAAGATTGAATATCTTTTATTTAGCACATATTTGACGATTTTGGATATGAGCCTGACATTATGGAGGTGGAAGTAGAACAAACAGTAAAACCGTTTGTAAAGTTTTTAGGTTTTAAGCACTTTAGGATGCGCACACGAGAGTTTATAGAATACAAAACAATGAAAAATACTGTGACAAATGCTGGAATTTATTTTCTGATGCATGCGCACATGTAGTATCTATAATATGAAGGATATAAATTCGGGAATTCCAAGTGTTATTATTCATGTATAACTCAAAAGGAACTTGGGAATAATCGCGCAACCTCCAGTAATCGACAAGCCTCTATTGACCGCTCATCGTAAATTGAGACAAATTCGATAAACGCCATGGGCGATTATTAGAAGAAAATCGGTAATCAATAAGTTTCATATGCACCTACTATGTATGTCGATAATTCAAGGCGTCGGTAGGTAGCTGGCTGAAGCGGTAGATAGTTCAATCCTCAGGAGCATGCCAGACGTTACTGAGCTAACTGACCAGACAAATCGAAGAAAGAATCCACCAAATGAACGTCTGAAACGATAAACACCACTACCATAATACATGTATATGATTTCAAAGCGAAATAAAAACAAAGGACACCAAAAGTCATTCGATCTAGCAGGAATAACATTATTACCGTCAGACCTACCTCTTTCCAAGAAGAATGGATGCAGTGCATGCATTTTTATAATACAAGTTAACAGTTAGCTATCATGAAATCAATTCATCATTAATTATATGCGAACTACAACCTACTAACCTACTGAAGTGAGACATCAAATGCTTCTTTTATAACATCAGAGAGAGAGAGAGAAAATGTTTTATTCAGTGAAATGAAAATCAAAAATAATTCATAAGAAAAAGTACATCATTTGAAATCAAGTTTATGCGCTTGTAGAGAACAGAAAACACAAAATAGATTAAGCTTGGCCACCATGATAGAACGACATGAAAACCTGAAATTGCCTGTGTCTTCTGTCAGTTTTCGTCAATTCAATTGTAAACTTCCTTGATCTGGATAATCTACATGGTATGAGAGTGTAGCGGGTGCTGTTGATTCTTTTCCGCAGAGAGGAACAATTTATGAGCAATGCGTAAGCGGCGTTCATTGGGATTCTCATGTTCATCACATTCACAAAAGTAACCATGTAAAATACGATGACATCTTTGGAAGAAAGTGTTAATAACATACTGTAGACGAGCCGGCAAGGAAACAAATACCGCAGAAGCATAATGCAATAGTGAAACAACTATTCCATAGAATGTAGAAGTAAGTACTTTTTGGGAAACAACGTCTATGATGATGCGGATGACGTAAAGTCGACCGTTGCACTTCTTAATAACATTCGAAATGTGTCTGATATGTTTACATCCTAACACAAATCCTGGAAACAGAACTTAATTCTTCAGTTAAAATTGGCAGCAGGGTGTGTTCCACTCAACCAAGTTAGGTTCTGAAGTGAGTAGTATTACATTTGTGTCGTTTGAAAATAAATCGATCTATTAAAGTATACGTCTCCTTCGGCTTTCCCAGTATAAAATTCCTTACATCGTATGCTGGATGCGCATCAAAAGTATTGTTTCTTAAATGTACAGACAAAAGAAGAAAATGACTGTTTGTCTCATGAATGATTGATTAGTTTAGTGCGTCGCTCGTAATCGCCGAATAACATTATTCAATTCGGAAATTCCGCACACCCATGAAATTGTACGTCAACTAAAGGAAGTGATTTAAATTTTTTGAGTGTATTCATCAGATGATTCATCGAACGCACTGTGCACACAAATGTGTGTAATTGACGGTGCACTCATTTTCGGTCTCATGCTGCTCATTGAGTGGAGAGAGTTAATCATTTTTCTTTTGTTTTTGCAATGGGAATAACATCATAAGAACTAACGAATTTAGGCACAAGATATAATAGTCCGGGAGCCAGCGTGAAGTTGTGCAGGGAACGAGGTAGTACACAAAACTTTCACATAGCATAGTACACCTCTAACCTACTGCAAAACTTCGCGTCTGCCGGATCAGATCATTTGCTTTTCAGAAATAGAGAGGATAACACAATCCTATGTATTTCCAGTGGTAAAATTGTGACATTTAAGGTGTTGACTCCATTTTATTTCTTTTCGAATTTTTGCTCATAAAAGTTACACAAATCGGTGTATTTTGTTAAACTGGTCCATTATAGAAATCATCTACAGATCATGATCTTTCAAATGAGTTATCATTCAGTGACAGAGGATGAAGTAAAGTGTACAAACAGACACTTTTCGTTGGTGTAACTTCAAATTTTAACATAGAAATTTCAGGAAAATTGTTGATATACTTTAACGAAAAGTGTCTGTTTGTACACTTTACTTCATCCTCTGTCACTGAATGATAACTCATTTGAAAGATCATGATCTGTAGATGATTTCTATAATAACCAGTTCAACAAAATACCAATTTGTGTAACTTTTATGAGCAAAAATTCGAAAAAATGGAGTCAACACCTTAAATGTCACAATTTTACCACTGGAAATACATAGGATTGTGTTATCCTCTCTATTTCTGAAAAGCAAATGATCTGATCCGGCAGACGCGAAGTTTTGCAGTAGGTTAGAGGTGTACTATGCTATGTGAAAGTTTTGTGTACTACCTCGTTCCCTGCACAACTTCACGCTGGCTCCCGGACTATAATATGAAGGATTCTTCATTCGATATGGTGGAGCGATGATCATACTTGATCATTAGAATTATTAGAAAATATAATGATTTCCGTATAGACCTAATTTTCAAAGTTATGTTTTATTGTCCGCATACCTTACAGAGGTCTGATGTCATAATGACGATAACAAAGTTAAAATTTGAAACTAAATATGCTTGTACAGCGATAGCCAGAAGGATGGTTCATCCCTTTATCAATACATCTTAATCTGAACATCCTGATTGGCTCTGATATACACCCATCTGGATTATATTAGTGTCATATCAAGTTTATCTATCAGGCATGAGATTGAGGGCAAATAAAAAACCCGGAACGAGCGAGCAAGTTTGCGAAGGGGTCTGGTCTTGAAATTTTTGTGACCTTTTTATTGATATTTGGCATAATCTAATGTAAGAAAAATAGTTGGCTAGGGCGAAAAAATGGACGTTTTTTAAATAATCTAACTTTCGGAGGGGGTATACTTTTTTATTGCATATTTAGGTGAATTACGAGAATGGTCTTTTCAGCACCAAAAACCCGGAAAACCCGGAAGATTCTCATACCTGATCTATACTTAATAAGAACAAAGGAGTTTTGTATACAATCACATTCACAGAAATATTTCCTGTCGTAAACTCACATATTCAAGTTTTACAAAAGCAATGATGCTGTGATTAGTGGGAAAATACTGCATTAAGAAGATGAAAAGAAAAATTTACATGTTCAAAAACAGATATGAATCACTTGAAAATACATGCACATGTAAATGAAGAGATGTAAAGATTTGAGAAAAATCGGATGAACTTGAATTAATCAAAAATCACGATCGGAAGTTGAAGAAATCAAATCGGTGGAAAAAGGAAAATAGTTAATGAAAAAGATTAAAATGAATGATTGGAAATTTATAGATGGTTTTCTGCGTGTTTTTAAAGATTTCATGAGTCTTTAAATGACAGAACGTGCGTCCCTTTCAAATTGAAGAAGGTTATTTAGTAAGGATACGCCTTTCTGCCCTCACCTGAACGCTCAAACTCATCCGTCCTGTAATTGGCGCAGCCTCGTCCACATTTATTCAAGTCTGAAAAGGAACTTAAATTCAGGAGAGGCATAAATCGAAAAAATGTCTTGCAGAAAATAACTACCATACTTGGGCATCAATTTTATTGTAGTGTCCATTGTTTACTCTTTGATTTACAGTCTTGTATCATAACCACCCTGTTGTTTTAAATACTAATGGCTAAATAACTGAGATTAAATCAATAAAATGGCAATAATTCATGAGTTCCGAACTCTTTATTGCGCATGTATTAAAATTCGCAGTGGCCTAAAACAGATCTGTTAGCAGAGGGCAGCAGCTACCCCCGCCCATCGGAATTCCATTAGTATGTTGAAAAGTAAAAACCACCGAACGTCATACAGACCGTCTAATACGCAAGCAATAGGTTCCTTGAACTGATCTATCGCAAAACTACTGTAACCGCAATATTTCTTTGATCACAAAAAACTTTTTTTTCGACATATAAAGATGTACGAGTATTTACGAATAGTGTCATTAAGTCTCAAGAAGACTGTTTACTGTAAATGATTTTTAGAGTCTGTATGATCGAGATTATCAAAGTTGAGAAGTTGAACGTCTTAAAGTCGTGTATTTCAAGATTTCGTATTCTGTTCAAAAATTCTCCTGTAGACACGATGTTCCAAAAACAAAATTTTTATTATTTTTGTAGATTCCATTACAATCAGGGCCGCAGCCAGGAATTAATGACACCTTATATATATATATGGCTATACTATCAAACATACGAAAGGGTCATCCATAATCATAAAGGATGTCCGCAAAAAAATGGCATTTTTCGACTCCCCTTCCCTTCTTTCGGGCAGAACTTTACCTGATATATTTCTTCACATAACCTTAATTCTATTCACTATATATGTAGGTATCATTATTTGTACCTGAATAAAACAAAGTTTCAATGTTCAAACGCATATATACAGAGTGCCTAGAAACCAAGACTGATTTTGAGTTTCGAAATGTGTCACTTCATTCAATGCAGACGAGTTCATTAAGATATCTATGGCATGATGCTGTGCTCATCCATGTTCTCTCGTGACGATGTTCGAATTTAGCAGTATTGATGCAGCTGTCTCTCACAGCTATCTCTTAACTGCAAAAGCAGTTGACAAACCGCTCCGGTTTCATTTCAAAACTGAATGCTTTCACTGTTATGACTTGTAAAACGGATAACAGACTTCAGAAAAATGTTCAGGCTATCAGATTGTACTCAATCCACGAAAATGCAGCAGAAGTTCACACGCAACTTGCCTCACAGTAAAGCAAACTTTTGTGAGCAATTTATGGAGATTCAACCATAATTTTATAATTTCCGATGTTTCTTCACCTTTACAGATGTATTCAAGATCTTTTACACTGGTTTGCAGCAAATTTACCATCAATACAGTAGATGAGAAAGAAAGGTCTCAAAATGACCATTCCATACTCTGTAAACTGAAGAATTGTCGAACAGGTGTTTTACGTCATGCGCAGTGTTTCAATAGTTCTTGATTGAAAGAAGCTTGGCTGGCAATATTTTATTTATTCTAATACCTCAGCAGTGCAGTGAACAGCTTCAATAATAATTTTTTGGACCAAACAAAATTAGTTAGGAAGGAAGAAGTTCTCAAACTACGAATGTAGTCCCCAATGCGTTAGCACGTCAAAAAAGCTTCATTTTCAGACGACCGGCAGTACAGCAGTGAAACTTTGAGGAATGTAGTGTAATCTATTTTGTACTCTAGTTTCATGTATTCATAGGCTAACTTTGCAACAAGTTTACTGTTACCCATTACGGCACCTCTGCAGGACACCAATGAAGGATTTCATGACCATTTGATGGTCGTCGCGGCCAATGAGAGTGCATAAATTTAGTAAACTTGTAAGAAATAGGCCATTTTTACCTCCATTTTTTATTTGGCTGATACGCTCGTCTTGCCGTGAGTTCTTCCGGGAGGAAAAGAATTATATCATTGAAATTACTATATTACATATGTAGGCCTATCTAAAGGACAATTCGACGCGCGATTATAACGGAATAAGAAAAATAATCGAAAGTTATTTAAACAGAATAATTATTTCGCCGGCCGCTTCAGCTGTATCAATTACAAAAGATGAATTTAAAGGTGTGACAACAATATCAAAGTCAAATCACATTTCATGGCCAAGATATCTCTCTCACATAAGTTAGAAGTATGTCATGTAGTTAGAAGTAGAAATCTTGTAGGCTGGAAATTACTGTGATATCGCTAATCCAGGCAATCAGAAATTCAGTGAATGAAATTCTTGCTTTGTGTTAATTAATTTTTCATTGTTTGCGTGTCTTATTTCTACTGATTCTGCTATTTGTCTTGTAAATGCATCGCTGTTGTTTATTTTGATAATATTCATTTTGAATTTCGTTATTTTGTTTTTATGTCTCTCTTTACAATGTTTCCACAAAACTGAGTTGTTATTTTTCTGTTTTAATTGTTGGATATGTTCTTTCCCTCTAATCTTGCCATTTCTTGAAGTTTCACCAACGTATGCTGAGTCACATTCTTCACATTTGATTTCATAAGTAACTCCACTTTTGTTGCAAGGACCTTGCCTCCTGATTGGCATATAGGACAGCATCTATCTTTACATTTTTGACTTTTCAGTGGATTTGATTTTTGCAATTATCTTTTAAAAGAAGTACCAGCTTTTTCCACAACTTTTATTTTCACTTTGCATTTACGTATTTCACGTTCCATGATTGTTCTTAATTCCGAATTAGGTGATGATGGCACAAATAGTACTGAACCAACGTTCCCTTTTCTGAACTACTTTGACTTTTCATTTTGTTTGTTCTTCATTCTTTCATGTCTTTTCCAGCTTCTTGGTCTATACATTGGTTGACTACCTGATTCGTCTTTCTTTACAATGTCGTCATATGCTTTTAATGCTGATTGAATCAATTTTACTCTGAATTTTTGAGAATAACCGGAAAATTGGATCCTTTTCATCATTTCAGATAAATGGTCTGCTGTTTGTATCCACTTTACTTTTACAGAAGTCTGAAAAACCATTAGGATGCCCATATTAATCCCGCCTCCCCTATCCGTTTTATTGATATAATGTATCAGATATTCGGTTGAAAAGTTATTTCCAACAATCATAGACGATTTTTCAGCAATTCTGGTCAATTTGGAAAATCAATCAGCTAAACGATTTAAAGAAAGTGCTTAACCAGTTGACAACATCAAAATTTTTATGTCGTCGCTACTCGGTAGTGCAACCGTAGGCATGTATTTGAAAAATGCTGCTTTTTGCAAACAATGAAAATTGTGTAAAAAGTACGGAAATTAAACTTTGAGTTGCATCCTCAGAAAATTGGTGCCGACCTGAATATGGTGTGGCTAACACTAGAAGACCGGAACTTTTGATCTTACGAGAAAGCCTGAAATGCGTCAATTGACGCAATATCGAATACAGAACCAATTTTGCTCTATCTCTAAATTTTTATTAGTTATAATGAAGATTTATATTGTGAAATACTAATTTATGTTTATTGTTGTACTGATTGGGCATTTAATGAATAATATGATTGCCATCCATAGAAATCGATAGCGTACATGATTAATTTCTTATTCATTATGCTTATATGTTTGCTATAAACTATGCATGCATTTCAAATGTAAAAACAGAAAACATCAACTACTAAGCTTTTTTAAGAAAAATGCGGTTCATTCAATGAAAACTTATAATCAACATGTAACGAATTGGAAATTACAAATACATTATAAGCACTTTTTGGACATTTTTCGAAGCATCGGCTCATTGAACAATAAACAAAAAGCGGATAATGGATCACTTATTCGGGCACTTGCATACGCAGTTGGACCACTATGTCGTCGCAAAACGTTTTGTGAATTTCGTCGTCCAACATTATGGCTCAATGTATTGCGAGAAAGTCCAAACTGTTCCATCTTTTCCAAAATGCCTTTTATTTGACTCACAATCGCCTTCTGGATGTATAGAAAGTCGTTGATGTAACGGCGGAATATTATCAATCGAATCTCCTTCGTCACTGTCACTACTGTTTGAATTATTGACATCATAATTTATTCCACTAATACTCGCTACTGAGTTTTCATTTTCTTCTTGTGTGCCTACGAATTCTTCTCCGGTATCGCTGTCGTCCGTATCCAGCTCTTGTAAAAATTGTAGAGCTTGTAGAGCTGAATATTTCGCGCGTCGAGACATTATAGTCGTCAGAATAGATACAAGTACCGTAAGGATATCAGTCAATTTTTTCGCGCTTCACCAAAACGTGCTTCTATGTTATCCAGTCCATTGCCTCTTGCGTCAGCTACGCGTTGGTTGACGAGAGGAAAATCTGTCTGTGCTATTTCTTCTAATTGTGAAATTTTCAATGTTTTAGAAAATATTTCTTCCTCTGCTTGCTCAATTGATTGCTACACCCGCGCTGAAGCGAAAGGATTGCGATATCAATTGGGAAATTGTGAGAATGTGTTTCTCTTATTCTTTTTTCGTAAAGTTTTCGCATTATCCGACATGATGACAACTTCAAGGTGTGATGATTGATCCAGCTGAAATATCTTCGAAGGTAGCAGACTATCGTGCAAACTTGTGTGAACTACGCTCTGAAGTTTCCTTTCAAACGTTCGTCGAGGAAGCGAAGCAATATGAGCCTACTTTTTTAATCATGAAAAGAGAGTCCCACAAATCAACGAGCAACATCTCCTGGACAGCGGTTACACTCCAAGTAGGCCTAAGCCATCATCTTCGTCATCCCAATTTGAGAAGGATAAACTTAAGCGATTAATGTACGAAATCATCGATACACTAATTTTTCAGTTAGACCAACGATTTGAAAACATCGAAAGTCTTCAGTGGATAAAACTATTTCAGCCATCGAGATTTGATGTACTGAAAGCTGATGCATTTGAAGTTGTACGACTTGTGAATGAACTGAAGAAACATCACCCAGATTTAGTTCAAGAAGAAGAAGAGAAGTTGCGCAACGAATTACACATTCTATTCATGATTCAGATTTGCGAGTGGCACTTGGAGAAGCAAATGATCCTTCTACCCTTCTTAAAAAAAATGCATTCCTTGGATTTGTGTGACGCTCTACCTCTTGTCTCTAAAGCATTAATGGCTTCACAAACAATTGCTCTAACATCGGTGACATGTGAAAGAACCTTCAGTGTGCTTCGGCGAATCAAGACCTACCTGCGTTCCACCATGACTCAAGAACGCATGAAACAACTGGTATTTTTAAGCATCGAAACTTCTCTTCTCAAACACTTATCAGGAGAGTGTTCGTTCGTTGACACAATTATCGACAAGTTTGCTTCAATGAAAGATCGTCAAGTAAAGTTGTTATATCGTAAGTAAATACATCAGGTTATAGTGTTATGATTTACCTGTATTGTTTTTGGTAATGACTAAGTGGAAATGGAGTTGTTATGAAAATTGATTTTGCTCTTTAAATTATAATAATAAAAAATATATTTTGAGCAATGCGCCTAAAGGACTAAAAATTGACTTGGAATTTACATGTAGGCCTACGTTCTTTTCCCGGTTCTTTCATTGGACTCAGATTACCTCATCTGAGGTGGTCTGCTACGCCACTGAACAGACGAATAATAACTGTTTCGATGTCTAATGGTTACAGCAGCTTCGTCAATTACTCACACTGACGGCATTGACCTCAATATCTTTGATTTGTGTCTGCAAATGAGTTCTATTTAGTATGTAAATTGCGACAGATACTCGATATCATGGTTCAATAACATTTCTAGAATTTGAAACATGCAAAGCACCATAGAAGTAGATGTCAGGTACGTTGAAAAGAAATCAAACAACGCCAATACATGCCCAATCCATGGACTTCTATAATACAGCATCTGGACAGATATCTAAAATAGCACGTATACGAGATGAGGCTGATATTGTATTTCATATTGATGGCTTTAAGCATGTATCGGTTGATTAATTTTCGTGATAATGTGTAACCATATCTGGAAGATCATGCCGATTTACATCAATTTTGAAGTATAATTCCTATAGTCTGTTTTTCAGTCTGACTTTGCCCATTGGTGGAACTCTGATCAAAATTTTCTGTCGCCTTTTGCACATTGGCAAATGAGTTATCTGAGGAAACTTATTCATGTATCAATCAATGTCATTCACATAGATCTGCCGGCTACTATTTTTTCAATTAAATAAAACATGGGAGTGCTATTTACAGAAATTATTTACGAACACGTAAGATTTTAAAAGAGAGTTAATCAAAAATCAAAGTCAAACAATTAATCCTTTGGAAACAAACTGGCATTTCAGGTTTACACTTTTTTACAAATATTAGGTCATATATTTCCTTTTCCAAGTGAAGCAGCACATCAAATAGCACAAAGTGCTATTCGTGGATTGGTTATTGATTTTGGTTTTGCTTCCTGAAATGACTTTATTCACTCGGGAACTTTCGAAGAACCAACACCAAAGAAAACACTACAATTGTTTGTTGCTTTGCTTTTAATGCCATAGTGGCGCATAGAAGCTCAGAATATTGATGCAACATGCACCAGGATAGAATCGAGCTCTTTATTTTATACATATTATTCAGAAATAGCCATATCCATACAGGGTGCTCATTTCGATTGTGTGATAGAAGATAATGCAATAGCACTGCAAACTTGTATTATTTTTACATCACTTAATGAAATTTCATGATCCATCCTATGAGATATGCATTATCCATTGTAGGGTCTAAAATCGCTGTGTAAATTAAGATAAAAAAGTTCATGATCTTTATTGTGTTGAATTCTTCAATCGCTGCAAGGATGAGTTCAGGAGAATATACTCGTCTGTAACCTTGCAATCAGATTTCTGTCGCTCCGAAATTCAAAAAGTACGAGTATACTCTTACTCGTATTCACACATCTTTTTAGTTTAATTTGAGGCGACGACCGAAGTCAGTTTTCATTTCACATTTGAATATCGATTGAAATTTCTTCTTCTTCATGAGGAAGACAATTGTGAGAATGCATTAACTTTGACACCAAAGAAGAGTAATTTTGGTTTGGTCGTCGGTGTAAATCACACTGTTCTTTATCGATAGATTCTGTGGCTTATTTTTCAAAGATAAGCAATGAAATTTAGGTGGAGAGTCTTTAAATTTGCTGTCATTCTTATACCGGTACACAAACACAGCATGTGCTCAGCAATTTCCTTTCTCCACAAACATCGCTGATGATTTGAAAAACACTAATTAACAACGCCCGCAGAGCAAGAATAGCAAGAATACAATGCACATAACTTCTGTATGAATGACATCGATTCAAATAGTCAGCCTCATTTCGTATAGAAGGGTCAATGATATCTGTTCAGATTTCTGTCCAGATGCTATATTATAGAAGTCCATGCCCAATCGTAGACTGCGTCAATTGACGCAGTTCGGTTTCTAGGTAGTTATGTGATTTCTATGATAATAAGATGACCTGAAGACTCGACTCCATTACAGAAATAAGAACTCATAGAAATATTGAAAGTCACGAAGTGTTATCGGTTCATATCACGATTAAACGGAAAAAGGACAAAAAATGTTTGATTTTACGTCAATTGACGCGCCCCGGTCTTCTAGTGTTAATGCCGTCCGATACCAATAGGCCTACTTTTAATTTCATTAACTACTGCGTCCAACTTTGACATAATTTGAAACAATCTTCATACCTAGAAGAGCAGCAAAATGCATACATCTTCATATTTTTACCGATAGCAGTTCGAGAATTCGTGAATGTGAAAGCAATGATATCGCTTTATCCGTTTGTTAGATTAACCTCTCACTAGGTGACATGCCACGCTCAATTACGCGTAATTTTCACGCGCCCTAAATATCCATTGTTACGCGTGAACCACGCTCAGATACATGTGTGATTACGAGTGAAACACGCTCAAATTCATAATTGTTTCATCACACACTTAATCATCAAAAACAAATGAACTGAGATGTTTTTGAACTACTAACAATTAACAACGAAAAAGGTATTAACTGATTTTATGATAGTCCTTTTGCCCATCATCTTAAGCGCTGCAATTGGCAGGAGTGTATCCTTAATAAGTCGTGTTGATGTTGCCATCCCAACAAGAGCATGTTTCTCATAATGCAATAACTTGTGATGTGACTTCCCGCAGGGCTCGATAGTTGTTAGCAACTTACTGCATGACTGCCTACGATTACAAGTTTCAGCTCTGTGATTTTTGCCTGCTTTCTTCAAACAGCTAAAACAGGTGTGATTACCTTTGACGATTTCATATCTCTCTTTAACTGTTCTTGATAAGATTTGAGAACAGTGATCAACGAAATGAGAGTTTGATTTCCACAACCAACACATAGATTGCCGTGTGTCACTTTGATTAACACTGACTTGATTCACTGAGGCTTTAGGACGATTAGGACATCTGACCGCCGACATTGATCTCATTCTAGTCCTTAATTCTACGGACATCCACGCTAATAGATTCGACAAAGAGGCTAGCTTCCCTTCCGATTCGAGATGTCTAGACCAAATTTTCTTGTCCTCGTTCGACATCTTTTGTTCGAGAAGTGTTGTAACATAGTTGTTGTCCTACGACCGACTTCATTCAGAAGATTGCAACAATGCCTGACCAATTGGACTAGATCACAGTGTTTTCTCCTCTTGCAATGGTCTAAACTTGACTATGTCATTAGTGACAGCATCAGCTACATATCTCGAGTCACCATAGGCAGAATCTAGGTGGTGGGCAACCAAGTTGGGATAGCCGGCCACAAGGAGTGGTCCGCGAAGAGGCTCGCGGGTCACCAATTTTAAAAGTCAGCAGTATAGGCTTAATATTATTTTATTCCACACTTTTGAGTGTACATCTGGGCTGCTGTATCGTATGTGCATATACGGTGCAGTGGTCGTATTACATAACAAAATTTTACGTATAAAGGTATACATCAGCATTGTGCGCAACTGATTTGTTTAATATTAAGGAATCATGATTTACTTTCTACAATTCATTTGCTCTACAGTATTGAAGAGCAAATAGACTCATAACAGATCATGGAAGCTTTTCTTTTGTGTAATCAGACGGTAATTTGACTTTTTTGGTGATTTGAACAATCGACATTGCCTTATTTCATCAAAAGACAGCGCTATCAAAAATAAAAGTCGCACAGATAAAATTGATTTTGGTGTAATTATTGATCATGATACATGTACACATGTGCACATGTGCACATATGTCAACAAACATATACGGCTTTTAAAAACTTTGCATGGGCTTTACAAATGGTAGTCGTGTGCTAATGCCAATTGAGTATACGAAATATATACAGTCGAACCTGTCTTATTGCCAATTCAAGGGACCGGCATGTGTACATTACAGGACACGACACGCGCTTGCATTTTGTTATCTACACATGATATCTATACATTCCATTATCTGAGGAGTCCATGTAATATTCCTCATTCAGGAATAGCTGTCATTCAGCTGTCTAGGATTATTCAGCATATGCTTTATTCATTGCTGTTCTACATATAGGACCTAAGTCACCATTGCGTTATGGTAAGAAATCAGATTGCCCTTCTTACAGGGTCAGAAGAAATACGGTTACCACTTAACAATAGATTTCATATTAATATCGTGATTGAATGAATTAGTCCATTCATTAAGGTGGAATGTCTACGTAATACACTCGTAGAATATAATTCTTTTGATTAAAAAACATTGAAATAACTTATGCCATGTCAGAATTGGATCAATCAATCGCCTCAATACCAGTATATCAGTAAATTTTCTATCCACATAAAAAATCGTGCAGATCTCTGCTGGTCAGATATAGCCTGAGTGACTATTTTCTCCAATGTGTTATTCGCTACGACTTCTAAAGTGACAACGACAAAATAAATCCTCAACAACACTGTTTTTCGTGATGAAAAATGTAGAGTCCTAAACTGTTGTTCACACATTGACAAACAGCATCTCCACCTAGCTTGATGCCATCGTATCAAAGAGAAACTCTACACAGATTCCTTGTTTACTATCTAACGTGACTCATTGTTGTATGTCTTATCTCTGGTCTTATCCAGCCATCAGCTTGCTGACGTAGGTCGTTATCAGCTACAGTATCCTCGAGTGACTCGAGCCAAGTGATATCGCAAACCTATCTGTGCGTAATCCGCCAGGCTTCGATGACTCATGCTCGCTGTACAGCTAGCACATGTCAACTTCTCGCGATTTTTGTTGTAATTATGGCAACATCTCCCCGTGTTCTCCTCAGCTAAAACCTGAGCAGATAATCTCCATCTCCCGTCTCATGCGCCGCTTGCAACATTGATGCTTAAACTAAAACCCTACGCGTTATGATTTCACTCGCAGTATGTGTTCACACAATTGTGTAATAATCCATGTTGTGCTGAGCAAGAACGAACATTAGCACATGTAGTTAATCAGTCGACAGGGCAGATTCATAATCCAGTTAAATATCATGTTAGCGGAAGCCCTCCGTAGTTATAAAAAATTCTTTATTTTAACCAGCTTTATTTGCCTAAATTCTCGGAGTCCAACGCCTTCGACGGACAGATGTAGAATGGGTGACTTCCAATTCAGCTGGTTCCCAATCAGCTGGTTGTCTGTTCAGAGTCTCATTCAGCTGGGAATTTTTGGCTCTCTTCCCTGCTGTGACACCCCCGTAGATTCTCGCAGTCTGAGTTAAGAATGAGATAAACAAATATGTCATGATTAATTTATATCTTAGTTTTTGTATTAACACTTACACAATTATGAAAACAGAAGACTCAATTATCAAAACTCATATCTATATTTATGATACAATAAACCATCTGAACAGTGAGCTAAGATATAACTTTACTTTGTGAAAGAGATACAACACTACACTTGCTGCAGTAGTCCCAAGCGTCAATATCACCTTCCTGTAGATTTTGCTTCAATCGCTGCAATCTTGAAGTAGCTTTGGCATACTTTCGCCGCTGCTTGGGGGGTGATGCTCCAGCTTTCAGCAAGCGAATAGTCGTCTCCTCGGCATCCTATACTTCTCTCAGACATTCAATGAACTTGAAGATATTCGGGTGGCGATTAAAGATCTGAAAAGAAATAGAGGAAATACAATTAACTCGTGTTTTGTAATTTTTAGTAAAGATCATAGAGTAGAAATATAAAGTAAGGGTACAGTGTCAACTTCAACAAAATGTAGCAAGCACTTTATATTTTTACATCAAAATAATCAGTTTTTTACGGAGAATACAATTCTGAAGTCCAAAAAAATATTTGATGCAATTTTTATCATCAGTTAGTTTTATCAACAGATTTCATGTTATGTATTATACTTATATTTAATTACTACATATTACTATCATATTATTTTATCATTTTCTATCACATTATTTTCTGTTGTCAATAATTAAGAAAACTATTAGAAAACAATATCATCAATAATAGAATTTTAAATCCATGATAGGCCTAAGTACTAATATACCATAATACCGCTACATGATATGTGGCATTCAATCGAGATAGGTGAAGAAGCTTACCTTGCGAAATTTTGCATTTCTGCTCTCCAATGCATTCTGATTCCACTACTGTTGTCGTAATGACACCAAATCTCTCTTGAAAAGATGGCATCCAAATCATCCACATATGTCTTAGTGACGTAGTCCACAAATTCTTGACATTCCTCAGGACACTCACCAATCACCCGTACCCATACTTCATCAATCTTGTCCTTTGGAAGAAAAGGCAAACCGAGGGCTTTTCTCACTATGCGTCCAACTTCTTCATTTTCTCGATATGGAATTGTCAATCCAAGTCGCTGGACTCAACGCCAAATCGATTGGGTGTGGTGAAAATGACATCCACGAATTGAAGTGCTTGGAAATGAATGTTGTACCGCGTTTATGGCCGCTTTCTCGAAATCCAATTGAACGGTATCGGGTTCAATTTTCAAGTTGAATTGAGCTGCTTTCAATTTCAATAAATCTAATAAGCGCTTGTATGTATGTTCTGTCTTGTTCGGTAAAAGTGCATAGCATACTGGAACCAACGTATTGCAAAATGATGCATATATCATGTACAGCTGATGGAATAGCCGTGCAGCAACATGGAACGTGCCATCCATGTAAAGACACTTGGAGGATGCCAAAATACGGAGACATGGGATTGTGAAGAAGGCGAGAATTCGATCATCGCTCCCATCGTCTATCTGAAGAAAGTCCTGTCCAGATTGCGTTTTTGTCCATTCACCTTCGATCATAAGCTCAGAAAGAGTCTGAGGCTGATTCGGTAAGCGTGTACTACGTGCCCGATACATTGAGGACTTGAATGCAGGTTGAAGTACGTCCTCTTCGTCATCGGACTTTGAAGAAAACGCCGTAGAATATAGTCGCTTCATCGACGTTGTCGGTTGTTGGAGGGCATTATTGACAGCTTCTTTCTTCTTCCGCATCACGCTTACGGCAGCATTTTCTGGTAAATGTTCGTGACTGGATACTTTGGAGGTAATGATGAAAGAATCCTCCTTAACAATTCCTCGAACGTTGCAGTTTTGGAGACGACAGGCGTACGATATGGTTCCATTCTTATTAAGTCTTTCTTTTTTAAACAAGTAATTTTGGTAAAAAATGAGATTCGCACCCTTTCTGCTTTCGATATATTCGTAATTCATGTTGCCGATTAGAGTGAGGCTTCTATGACAGAGTAGTTAATATATAAGAATTTCATGTAATTCTATGACATCAATTTAATTTAAATCTCTCAATATGTTAGCAATTTCGTATCGTCTTTCCACAACAAATCTTTCACATGTCAATATTATAATATTCTGACAAACTGTTTTCTTATGTTAAGAATTCAGAAGTTTCAATTTTCAACTTATCAAATTATCGTGATGATATAATTGACAGTTATTTTGACAGTATGTGATTGAACCAATTTCATGCTGTTTCTTGAAAATTCCCAGCTCGTTGAGACTGCATGACCAGCCGGTTGGGAACTCGAATCGTTAGCTTAGTCATCTTTTGATGATGTAATGAACACAAAGACCCATCTGAATGGGATGCAGCCGTAGAATGCACAAGGAAGAGGAAATTGTTCACAAGAAGTCTCGTGAAAAGTTACGTCATATGAAAAGGGAAACTTCCTTACCTCGTCACGGAGCCATTCATAAATTGGGAGACAGAACTCCAGTCTGTAGTGAATTGTACGGTATGTTGAATCATCTCATGTTTCCTATTGATGGAGGGATGAAATTTGGAAATGATTAACGCTTCTGATATCGCTGTACTTTTAGTATCATGACATTTTTCAAGGAGTTGAATATTGAACAAATCTATGCTTTTATTGGGGGTATCATGATAGCATTTAGTTAGGTGTTCCGAAAGTGCGCTAATGTTGTTCTTCATGTCAATAGACTTGCTATGCTCCTTATGTCTCGTTATTAATTGTCTGCTAGTCCTACCAATATACGTTTCCTTGCAATGACACAAGTGTATCGGTAAACTACATGTCTCAACTTACAAAGAACTCTATTAACCTTATTCATATTTTTGCTTTCCTTATTGAGATCACCGCAGACTTTACAATTGCAAGTCTTGAGACTGTTATTATTTTGAGGATTAGTCACAACGTTAAGCAGTTTTGGACCAGGTATATCTATTAATCTCAACGGGATTTGCAATTTTTGAATAACTTTTCTAATTTTCGTAGAGCACGAATCTGAGATGAACGGAATTTTGAGATTGCTGTATGCTTCTTTAGTTTCCTCCTCTTTGTTTAATTTGTGAATAGTAGGCCTACCTACTCGGTTTCTCTTACTTCCTATTTTCATAAAATCTTTTTATCATGACCATCTTTATCTTAACCGTCTTTTCAAAATTTTTATGTTGTCTTTGTATAAATTGTTATTGGAAGTTGATTCTTCAATAGTTTTGAATTTATTTTCCAAAAAATTCTTCTTAGTATGGCATGGTACGTATGAATCTTTTCTAAGGGTGTTCCCTGAATGAGAATCTTTTTTATACCAAGAGTAGATTACTGTACTATTCTCAATTTTAAATTTTGCGTCTAAGAAAGGAAGCCACCCGTTATTATCAGGGAGAGAGATCGTAAATTGAATATCATTCGTAACTGAATTGAACGTCCTCAGTAAGTCATTAGTTTTTTCTTTATTATTTTCTACCGGGCCCATGAGGATATCATCTATATACCGGACATAAATCGTAGGATTGGAGTTTAATTCTTTCAAAGCCTCTTGTTCAATATGATGTACGTAAATTATAGCAAACGATGGAGCGAAATGTGCTCCCATAGGTATGCCTTTCTTTTGTTTATATACAGTGTCCCCACATCTAATTTCATAATTATAACAAATGAAAGACAAACATTTCTCAATATCATCATCATCCATACCAAAACAGTTAATTTTGTCTCTACATTCTCTGAGTGATTTCATGATCAGATTGATTCCTGAACTTAGGGGAATGCTAGGATATAAATCTGGATATTTCTAATTTATATCCTAGCATTCCCCTAAGTTCAGAAATCAATCTGATAATGAAATCACTCAGAAAATGTAGAGACAAAATTAACTGTTTTGGTATGGACGATGATGATATTGAGAAATGTTTGTCTTTCATTTGTTATAATTATGAAATTAGATGTGGGGACACTGTATATAAACAAAAGAAAGGCATACCTATGGGAGCACATTTCGCTCCATCGTTTGCTATAATTTACGTACATCATATTGAACAAGAGGCTTTGAAAGAATTAAACTCCAATCCTACGATTTATGTCCGGTATATAGATGATATCCTCATGGACCCGGTAGAAAATAATAAAGAAAAAACTAATGACTTACTGAGGACGTTCAATTCAGTTACGAATGATATTCAATTTACGATCTCTCTCCCTGATAATAACGGGTGGCTTCCTTTCTTAGACGCAAAATTTAAAATTGAGAATAGTACAGTAATCTACTCTTGGTATAAAAAAGATTCTCATTCAAGGAACACCCTTAGAAAAGATTCATACGTACCATGCCATACTAAGAAGAATTTTTTGGAAAATAAATTCAAAACTATTGAAGAATCAACTTCCAATAACAATTTATACAACGACAACATAAAAATTTTGAAAAGATGGTCATGATAAAAAGATTTTATGAAAATAGGAAGTAAGAGAAACCGAGTAGGTAGGCCTACTATTCACAAATTAAACAAAGAGGAGGAAACTAAAGAAGCATACAGCAATCTCAAAATTCCGTTCATCTCAGATTCGTGCTCTACGAAAATTAGAAAAGTTATTCAAAAATTGCAAATCCCGTTGAGATTAATAGATATACCTGGTCCAAAACTGCTTAACGTTGTGACTAATCCTCAAAATAATAACAGTCTCAAGACTTGCAATTGTAAAGTCTGCGGTGATCTCAATAAGGAAAGCAAAAATATGAATAAGGTTAATAGAGTTCTTTGTAAGTTGAGACATGTAGTTTACCGATACACTTGTGTCATTGCAAGGAAACGTATATTGGTAGGACTAGCAGACAATTAATAACGAGACATAAGGAGCATAGCAAGTCTATTGACATGAAGAACAACAGTAGCGCACTTTCGGAACACCTAACTAAATGCTATCATGATACCCCCAATAAAAGCATAGATTTGTTCAATATTCAACTCCTTGAAAAATGTCATGATACTAAAAGTACAGCGATATCAGAAGCGTTAATCATTTCCAAATTTCATCCCTCCATCAATAGGAAACATGAGATGATTCAACATACCGTACAATTCACTACAGACTGGAGTTCTGTCTCCCAATTTATGAATGGCTCCGTGACGAGGTAAGGAAGTTTCCCTTTTCATATGACGTAACTTTTCACGAGACTTCTTGTGAACAATTTTCTCTTCCTTGTGCATTCTACATCTGTCCGTCGAAGGCGTTGGACTCCGAGAATTTAGGCAAATAAAGCTGGTTAAAATAAAGATTTTTTTATAACTACGGAGGGCTTCCGCTAACATGATATTTAACTGGATTATGAATCTGCCCTGTCGACTGATTAACTACATGTGCTAATGTTCGTTCTTGCTCAGCACAACATGGATTATTACACAATTGTGTGAACACATACTGCGAGTGAAATCATAACGCGTAGGGTTTTAGTTTAAGCATCAATGTTACAAGCGGCGCATGAGACGGGAGATGGAGATTTTCTGCTCAGGTTTTAGTTGAGGAGAACACGGGGAGATGTTGCCATAATTACAACAAAAATCGCGAGAAGTTGACATGTGCTAGCTGTACATCGAGAATGAGTCATCGAAGCCTGGCGGATTACGCACAGATAGGTTTGCGATATCACTTGGCTCGAGTCACTAGAGGATACTGTAGCTGATAACGATCTACGTCAGCAAGCTGATGGCTGGATAAGACCAGAGATAAGACATACAACAATGAGTCACGTTAGATAGTAAACAACGAATCTGTGTAGAGTTTCTCTTTGATACGATGGCATCAAGCTAGGTGGAGATGCTGTTTGTCAATGTGTGAACAACAGCTTAGGACTCTACATTTTTCATCACGAAAAACAGTGTTGTTGAGGATTTATTTTGTCGTTGTCACTTTAGAAGTCGTAGCGAATAACACATTGGAGTAAATAGTCACTCAGGCTATATCTGACCAGCAGAGATCTGCACGATTTTTTATGTGAATAGAAAATTTACTGAAATCACTTGAAAATACATGCACATGTAAATGAAGAGATGTAAAGATTTGAGAAAAATCGGATGAACTTGAATTAATCAAAAATCACGATCGGAAGTTGAAGAAATCAAATCGGTGAAAAAAGGAGAATAGTTAATGAAAAAGATTAAAATGAATGTTTGGAAATTTATAGATGGTTTTCTGCGTGTTTTTAAAGATTTCATGAGTCTTTAAATGACAGAACGTGCGTCCCTTTCAAATTGAAGAAGGTTATTTAGTAAGGATACGCCTTTCGGCCCTCACCTGCCCTCACCTGAACGCTCAAACTCATCCGTCCTGTAATTGGCGCAGCCTCGTCCACATTTATTCAAGTCTGAAAAGGAACTTAAATTCAGGAGAGGCATAAATCGAAAAAATGTCTTGCAGAAAATAACTACCATACTTGGGCATCAATTTTATTGTAGTGTCCATTGTTTACTCTTTGATTTACACTCTTGTATCATAACCACCCTGTTGTTTTAAATACTATTGGCTAAATAACTGAGATTAAATCAATAAAATGGCAATAATTCATGAGTTCCGAACTTTTTATTGCGCATGTATTAAAATTCGCAGTGGCCTAAAACAGATCTGTTTGCAGAGGGCAGCAGCTACCCCCGCCCATCGGAATTCCATTAGTATGTTGAAAAGTAAAAACCACCGAACGTCATACAGACAGTCTAATACGCAAGCAATAGGTTCCTTGAACTGATTTATCGCAAAACTACTGTAACCGCAATATTTCTTTGATCACAAAAAACTTTTTTCTCGACATATACAGATGTACGACTATTTACGAATAGTGTCATTAAGTCTCAAGAAGACTGTTTACTGTAAATGATTTTTAGAGTCTGTATGATCGAGATTATCAAAGTTGAGAAGTTGAACGTCTTAAAGTCGTGTATTTCAAGATTTCGTATTCTGTTCAAAAATTCTCCTGTAGACACGATGTTCCAAAAACAAAATTTTTATTATTTTTGTAGATTCCATTACAATCAGGGCCGCAGCCAGGAATTAATGACACCTTATATATATATGGCTATACTATCAAACATACGAAAGGGTCATCCATAATCATAAAGGATGTCCGCAAAAAAATGGCATTTTTCGACTCCCCTTCCCTTCTTTCGGGCAGAACTTTACCTGATATATTTCTTCACATAACCTTAATTCTATTCACTATATATGTAGGTATCATTATTTGTACCTGAATAAAACAAAGTTTCAATGTTCAAACGCATATATACAGAGTGCCTAGAAACCAAGACTGATTTTGAGTTTCGAGATGTGTCACTTCATTCAATGCAGACGAGTTCATTAAAATATCTATGGCATGATGCTGTGCTCATCCATGTTCTCTCGTGACGATGTTCGAATTTAGCAGGAACTTGTTAGTGCAACCGTAGGCATATACTTGAAAAATGCAGCTGTCTCTCACAGCTATCTCTTAACTGCAAAAGCAGTTGACAAACCGCTCCGGTTTCATTTCAAAACTGAATGCTTTCACTGTTATGACTTGTAAAACGGATAACAGACTTCAGAAAAATGTTCAGGCTATCAGATTGTATTCAATCCACGAAAATGCAGTAGAAGTTCACATGCAACTTGCCTCACAGTAAAGCAAATTTTTGTGAGCAATTTATGGAGATTCAACCATAATTTTATAATTTCCGATGTTTCTTCACCTTTACAGATGTATTCAAGATCTTTTACACTGGTTTGCAGCAAATTTACCATCAATACAGTAGATGAGAAAGAAAGGTCTCAAAATGACCATTCCATACTCTGTAACCTGAAGAATTATCGAACAGGTGTTTTATGTCATGCGCAGTGTTTCAGTAGTTCTTGATTGAAAGAAGCTTGGCTGGCAATATTATATTTATTCTAATACCTCAGCAGTGCAGTGAACAGCTTCAATAATAATTTTTTGGACCAAACAAAATTAGTTAGGAAGGAAGAAGTTCTCAAACTACGAATGTAGTCCCCAATGCGTTAGCACGTCAAAAAAGCTTCATTTTCAGACGACCGGCAGTACAGCAGTGAAACTTTAAGGAATGTAGTGTAATCTATTTTGTACTCTAGTTTCATGTATTCATAGGCTAACTTTGCAACAAGTTTACTGTTACCCATTACGGCACCTCTGCAGGACACCAATGAAGGATTTCATGACCATTTGATGGGCGTCGCGGCCATTGAGAGTGCATAGATTTAGTAAACTTGTAAGAAATAGGCCATTTTTACCTCCATTTTTTATTTGGCTGATACGCTCGTCTTGCCGTGAGTTCTTCCGGGAGGAAAAGAATTTCATCATTGAAATTACTATATTACATATGTAGGCCTATCTAAAGGACAATTCGACGCGCGATTATAACGGAATACGAAAAATAATCGAAAGTTATATAAACAGAATAATTATTTCGCCGGTCTGGCCGCTTCAGCTGTATCAATTACAAAAGATAAATTTAAAGGTGTGACAATAATATCAAAGTCAAATCACATTTCATGGCCAAGATATCTCTCTCACATAAGTTAGAAGTATGTCATGTAGTTAGAAGTAGAAATCTTATAGGCTGGAAATTACTGTGATATCGCTAATCCAGGCAATCAGAAATTCAGTGAATGAAATTCTTGCTTTGTGTTAATTAATTTTTCATTGTTTGCGTGTCTTATTTCTACTGATTCTGCTATTTGTCTTGTAAATGCATCGCTGTTTTTTTGTTTCGTTATTGTGTTTTTATGTCTCTCTTTACAATGTTTCCACAAAACTGAGTTGTTATTTTTCTGTTTTAATTGTTGGATATGTTCTTTCCCTCTAATCTTAGTCGCTACTCGCTAGTGCAACCGTAGGCATATACTTGAAAAATGCTGCTTTTTGCATACACAATGAAAATTGTGTAAAAAGCACGGTAATTAAACTTTGAGTTGCATCCTCAGTTGAAAATGGGTGCCGACCTGAATATGGTGTGGTTAACGCCGTCCAATGCCAATAGGCCTACTTTTAATTTCATTAACTACTGCGTCCAACTTTGACATAATTTGAAACAATCTTCATACCTAGAAGAGCAGCAAAATGCATGCATCTTCATATTTTTACCGATAGCAGTTCGAGAATTCGTGAATGTGAAAGCAATTATATCGTTTCATCTGTTTGTTAGATTAACCTCTCACTAGGTGACATGCCACGCTCAATTACGCGTAATTTTCACACGCCCTAAATATCCATTGTTACGCGTGAACCACGCTCAGATACATGTGTGATTACGAGTGAAACACGCTCAAATTCATAATTGTTTCATCACACACTTAATCATCAAAAACAAATGAACTGAGATGTTTTTGAACTACTAACAATTAACAACGAAAAAGGCATTAACTGATTTTATGATAGTCCTTTTGCCCATCATCTTAAGCGCTGCAATTGGCAGGAGTGTATCCTTAATAAGTCGTGTTGATGTTGCTATCCCAACAAGAGCATGTTTCTCATAATGCAATAACTTGTGATGTGACTTCCCGCAGGGCTCGCTAGTTGTTAGCAACTTACTGCATGACTGCCTACGATTACAAGTTTCAGCTCTGTGATTTTTGCCTGCTTTCTTCAAACAGCTAAAACAGGTGTGATTACCTTTGACGATTTCATATCTCTCTTTAACTGTTCTTGATAAGATTTGAGAACAGTGATCAACGAAATGAGAGTTTGATTTCCACAACCAACACATAGATTGCCGTGTGTCACTTTGATTAACACTGACTTGATTCACTGAGGCTTTAGGACGATTAGGACATCTGACCGCCGACATTGATCTCATTCTAGTCCTTAATTCTACGGACATCCACGCTAATAGATTCGACAAAGAGGCTAGCTTCCCTTCCGATTCGAGATGTCTAGACCAAATTTTCTTGTCCTCGTTCGACATCTTTTGCTCGAGAAGTGTTGTAACATAGTTGTTGTCCAACGACCGACTTCATTCAGAAGATTGCAACAATGCCTGACCAATTGGACTAGATCACAGAACCTGGTGTTTTCTCCTCTTGCAATGGTCTAAACTTGACTATGTCATTAGTGACAGCATCAGCTACATATCTCGAGTCACCATAGGCAGAATCTAGGTGGTGGGCAACCAAGTTGGGATAGCGGGCCACAAGGAGTGGCCCGCGAAGAGGCTCGCGGGTCACCAATTTTAAAAGTCAGCAGTATATGCTTAATATTATTTTATTCCACACTTTTGAGTGTACATATGGGCTGCTGTACCGTATGTGCATATACGGTGCAGTGGTCGTATTACATAACAAAATTTTACGTATAAAGGTATACATCAGCATTGTGCGCAACTGATTTGTTTAATATTAAGGAATCATGATTTACTTTCTACAATTCATTTGCTCTACAGTATTGAAGAGCAAATAGACCCATAACAGATCATGGAAGCTTTTCTTTTGTGTAATCAGACGGTAATTTGACTTTTTTTGGTGATTTGAACAATCGACATTGCCTTATTTCATCAAAAGACAGCGCTATCAAAAATAAAAGTCGCACAGATAAAATTGATTTTGGTGCAATTATTGATCATGATACATGTACACATGTGCACATATGTCAACAAACATCTACGGCTTTTAAAAACTTTGCATGGGCTTTACAAATGGTAGTCGTGTGCTAATGACAATTGAGTATACGAAATATATACAGTCGAACCTGTCTTATTGCCAATTCAAGGGACCGTCATAAAAATTTGCATTAACACAGGTTTTGCAATAATAGAGGTTGCAGACGAAAACACCTATTTACTACGACTTTTTAATTATTATATCCATGCGTTCTATCGAGGAAAAACTTTCATGAACAATTACTTAGAAAAGAAAATAGTAATCTTGGTCTGTAAAAATCTGCGACCTAAGTCACGTATGACAGCTGCCTCAAGTTCAAAAGTACATTGCAGTATATATGCAAGCCTACTTGTAATAGATGTGTATGATGGTAATTGATAGAACTGTGTATAGAACTCATGTATGCCTACAATTCAGGCTTTTATGTACAAATCTTTGTCGGTACACTGTGCACAGTACCGGTATGGAATACTCTTGGTCTTATTTATCCTGGGTGAAATCATAATCTTTGCAATGACGTCATTAATAAAGTTATCAAGTTTTGAAGTTTACAAGTACATGTAGAAAAACGTAGTCAGGCACAGAAGTACTATGACATAGGATACTTTCAATATGCGTGCTGATAAGAATACCTTATCTCAAACAGCTTGATATCGAGCTGTGATGAATTACCGAAGTTAATTGCATGCGATCGACTACCGATGTTGATGACTTCCACGAAACACGTAGCATTATGCAAAGTGAGGAGAAAGCACGCTTATGCGACGTATAAGATCTACACGTTGATGTGTAGGCTGCTTATAATTAGACTTCGTAAATATAGCTGATGTGCAAAGAAGGCCTACATATTTTATGGAATTCATTTCCTGCATAATCTGACAAGATTCGAGTGCTATTTTATCTCAACGCTTTTCTCAGATTGAGTGTTTTGGCAATATGAAAGGTAAAGTCATTGAAGGGACCGTGAAAATTCACTGAAATAAGACAGGTCTTGCAATAAGAGACCTTGCAATAACAGAGGCAAAAAAATGTTGGTCTGTCAAAACCTTGCGGTTGGATTCCTCCATTCGTAGTCAAAGTATAATTAATATAGCCTCTTTCTAAGTTCATTGAGGCGTGGTTTATTACGAAGAGAAACATTCTCAGCAGGGAATCGAATAATACATGACTTGGCATAAAGTGGCGCAGGTGATGACCATTTGCGCTTATATACGAGAAGATATTCATTACGAAAGTGGCATGGTTGGATAATTCGAATTTGAATTTTTGTTTTTTTGTGCCATCACATTGCTCATTTAGTTGTTAATTAATGGTTTTGCAAATTCTTAAGAGGATTCCTCACCCTTAGATGTACCTCCCAAAGGTCGAAGTCGGAGTGAGTCATTTTCACATCATCGATTCAAATAATGTCCGCGGGCCACTTTAGATATGAGAAGCGGTGGCGGGTCACTCAATATGCTCCGGCACTGATCTAGAGTATCCCAAAGACTATCGTAATCATGACCTAACCCTCTAACAATCTCAAGAGGTTTACCGATAAGAGAAGATCTCAGCATAGTCACTGCATCACGCTTACAGTAAGACTTCTCAACAAGGTGCGTAAAATCAGACCTGAACTCGAAATATTCACGAGCATCGCCCGAAAAGGTAGGAAGGGAAGGTCTCGAAACCTTTACATTGCCTTGCGTCACAAACTCGCTCACCTCTTTAGTCGTCAGCTTCAGTCTTCTGTCTATCGAGCGATGCGCCGCATGGATTCTCCTTCGATCCCACGTCGTGACGCATTGCAGCAATTACCGCGTTGTCAGTCTCTAAGGTCGCATCAGCTGTATCCTTTTCAGGTTCTAGATTAGTAGCACAAGATTTCAAGAAGTCTTTTGCCATAACAGTCATTTCGAGGAATCGCTGTTGAATTTCTTCTATAACTGCCTCTTCCTCCTCGAATTCGTCGTCATCCAAAAGGTTCGAATACTCCTCTTTCCGCAGTTTCAATAATTTGAACGCGTCTTCCAATTTCTGGAGCGACTCTCGAACCTCACCATGGGGACGTGACTCTTTCATGAAATATGAAAGTACGTTGCCGCTTCTCGTGAAGTTGGCATTCGCTACCTCCGCCGGGTCTTAGCGTCCTTGAGATCCATAACGTGTTTTAGTCGTAGAGAAATAGCGCATCTACCAGTACAAAGTCACAATATCAGACTCGACAGACAAATTTGAATGATGTTTTGCTACTTTCCACCTGCGCTAATTGACAAGGAAGAAAACCCAACAATTCGTATTGTCGCAATTAAATTCCATCAAGCAATTCACAATTACATCGCTGCTGAGACTGACAGAGACGATTCAAATTTGTTGGGAGTCAAAGTGTGTAGAGGACTCGCAGTTCCAACCCTCAAAAATAGCCACACAATTGTATTAAATGTCAGTGCGTCGCCTATCAACAAATAGAAAAGGCGAGAAGAAAAAGGGGAGCGAGTCTGACGCGCACGGCGAGGCCAGACACACGGAGACCTTGACATATACAGGCAACACGCAAACTACACTCGCACCAAAGGTCAGACAAACATTGCGTCATACCAAGCTACACTCAAGCAAGGAAAGGAACAGAATTTGGAGGGAGAAATGAAGAAAAGATAAGCGTCAAAGATATGCACATCAGAGATAGCCTACAAGCGATAAGCAAACACAAAACAAAATCAGAATAATTTCGAAGTTGATCGAAACAACAGCGTTTGTAAAACATAAGGCAAATCTAATGGAGAGATGTCCTAGTACTTGAACAATTATAAGCACAAAAATTCTGTGACAACTTTAGACACCGCGTTTCGCTTTACAAGGGTTCGTCAGCACGGCTCGGAATTGCCCAGGTTAGCTTAAAATATCTAGAATTTTTTTTTTTAGCGGATTTTACGTCACTTTTTACCCCTACTGGGGCCTTGGACGGTGTTGACTTAAGTCAGACTTTGTTTGGAGCGTTGTGGTGCTTTGTAGTCCGGATGCCCATCCTGCCGACTTCCAATGACACTTTCCGGGTTCGACCTCTGGACCATGAGATCGCTAGTCCAAGTACGCAACCACTGTGCCACGGACACCAGAATTGGCACTCTATAATCTTTATGATTATCAGCCGCTCGGCATAGCCAGGAGAGATAAACACAGAACAGCCAGTTGTGCAGTCCCTTGCTCAGCCATTCCAGATATTTTAAGCTGCAGTACTTTGGTTAGGCAATGCCGAGTCGTACTGACGAGTCCCTGTAGGGAGAAAAGTGCAGCGTCTTCTGGCGCCATGGAATTTCTGTCCTTAAATAGTTCAAGTCTGAGGAAATCTTTGTATTCTATGCCCAATCTTCAACTCTACAATCTTCATAATTAGCGAATCTGCAAATGCCATTGTTACCGGGTTATGTTCATAGTGTGCATGTTAAATGCAAATCAGGCATTAATGCGCTCTGTTATCAATGTATTTATATGATTTCAAAGCGGAGATATAATACATAGGAACTACTTTAACTTCCTTGACAACATGCATGATTCACGTAAATGGCGTACCTGGCCTATGCGAGCGTGTTTAATGCTGTGTGCGGAGCTCCATAGAGATTTCACACGGCAACTCTGTCCAGCTGTACATGATCTCAGGGACGAGCACCAACCAAATTGCAATGATCTCAAGCGATGAAAAAGTGATTATAATCATTGTTTTTTCCTCATCAAGCAAATTTCATTGAGAAGTCACATTTCAAAATAATCACGCGATTGAATCCATCGCACGATTAATTGCGCGGAATCGACTAACTGCTCCCGACACTGTGAGAGAGGTAATTCAAAAGTAAGGGAATATCAAGTTAATTCCTACATTATTTCACAACAAAAAATTCAATTAATTTCTGACCTCTTCACGAAGCTATCTACAGGAAACTGAAATATAAGTGTTATAGCTTTCTAATTAACTTTTTACTCATCATGCCAAGTCCTTTATAATGTGAGTTTGCATGTAATTAAAGTATGGTGATGAATAAACAACATATGTTTAGGCAAGTTTGCGCCAAAATGCGTATATTCAGACATATTATTTCGGATGAGGATGCGAAAGCAAAAATACGGCACTCCATTTAGTAATGGCTTTAATAAAAATGAGTTGCTAAAAATATTTACACGGCAAACGTTTCCCGACGCAGTCGCTGCCTCAGTGCACTAAAAAGCAGGTGTTTATATTATTTCGGCATTAAAGGAGAGAATTTAATGTGTAAAAAGAGCAAAAGGTGAGCGTCGAAAAAAATTAAGAATCATGTCATCAAGAATATGGGTTACTCGTCATATTTTGTGGGAAGCCGCGAATTCATATCTAGTCTCATAGTCATCGATGGTGACAAAGAATATTTAGTGGAAGAGGCGCAAAATACTGCGAGATGCAGTGAGAAAAGTCCAAAAAACGTAAGAGTTTTATCTCCTGTTTTATTACGAGGCGTTTTGATCGTTCTCAACGTCCACTGTCGGGCACGTGCTCGGTCGTCGTGCATCGACACTCGAAAAACCTCGCAATAAAACTCATCCATTAGTTTTTGAACTTTCCTAACTTTATCTCAAATATGCGTATTCCATTATTCAGTGAACAAAATACTGTACGGACATACTGGCCATGAACTGGCTTGCTAAAGTTTAATGTTTGTAGGACCACAAAAAAGACCATTCTACCTTTCCAAGATCATAAGTTTCAATTAGTAATCAACGAAGGAAAAAACAATCATAACTGCATTGTTGCAGTTTCATGTGGCAAACTGTGTGCAACATTAATTTTACTAAAGAGTGTGTACGGCATATGCATCAGAAAACATTGTTTTCATGAAATTCATTAGTTCCTCTGAATTAATTTTCTAGTTGTTTTTCCTTTTTTCAAATAAAACTTAGATTTCTGAGCCTGTTGCTTGTTAAGCTTCGTGAAAACAAAATAGTCCACATCCATCATTTAAGATTTCTTGTATCGGCAGGCTTACCAAACGTTGTTGTATTCTCATAGGTTGTCCATGTAGACGAGAAGACTTATATTTCAATAAGAGCTAGTAGCTTGATGACTACGATTACTCAGCTATCTAATTAAGGCTGTTTTGACATCATTGTTAAAGTGATGGATTCTCCCTCTGCTCTCCACCCATTTCCTGTCAAGAATCCGATAATTCAATGAATCTTGTAAGCTTGTGCTTTGTCTGGCTTGGTATCTATAACTAAGATTAACAGAATTATTTTCACCAGAAGTAATGAAGTATAAATTCTTGGGAAACATTTTTCTCATCGTATTTACGCAAATAACGATTGCTAATCCTGATTCATCGTAAATGAAATACATGTATTTCTGCAATTATGAATAAAGATGGAATTACGAAATTAAATCTGTCACTGTCAGACATGAGGCGTCTAAGCCCCTATCATGTAAATGCATTTATATACAATCACATTCTAGCGCCGATTATGCAGCACGAACGCGACGCTCTTAACATTTTTACATGGTCGTCCTATATACTTGAGTTTCAATCGTAAAACCGAAATGTGGCATCATTCAGCGCATGCTTGATTTCTAAAGAATTGGTGGCAATGCATATACGAACAAAATTGGCACTTCGATAACCTTTGTCATTCCAGCTCAGGAGTCCAGGTGACTTCGCTACCGCAGGAAACAGTTCTCAGCAGTGAGAATATTGATCTGCACAGATGCACTAAACTGTATTGATGAATGTAAATACAGTCCAGATTTCTGTTGTTCATTCAATTTCAATTACAAATAGGACTGCGTAATTGCAAATAGGCCTAAAGACTACTGCACAGTAAATGGTAATTGTCTGTAATAAATTATATTTTCTGAGTAATTGGAACACTGTGATATATGCCTACTCGTAATGGCGAATGTCGAGATCTCGAGATTGAGAGCCGAGATCGAAATTGAATTCACTATGTTGATTGAACATTCTTTAACATTTATAGGGTTGCTCTGAACTGCCTTTTAGATGACTGATCACTGCATGTTAGCTGTGTTGACCATGAACAATTACTCAAAGTCAACTGAACGCTACAGTTAAATAATTATTTCTTTCCTTGGGAAAGTCATGATCATCATTTTCAGGCATTCATGAGTTCATTTCTACAAGTGATTTTTCGAGAATTTATGTAATTACAGCATGTTGATTACTAAATAGTATTGGTATAGGCAATTGTGTGCCAAATTGCGAATATCTAGCAGACAAATATTTCGGCGCTGACAGAGAGAATTTGATATACAGGGTGGTTGCAAAGTCGCTCCCTGATTCTACAGACGCGGATGTGGAACTGGTGAGGGAGATTTTACAGGAGCCCTTCCAAGTCAACAAGGCAAGCTACCCTTGAAAGTAGGATATGCCGTCACACTATCCTGAATGTTCTTCATGAGGATTTACGATACCACCCGTGGAAGCCTCATTATGTCCAGCAACTGTTTCCGGAGGACTGTGACAGACGGGTGGAGTTCTGTGAAACGATGCTGGCATGGTTTGAAGATTGCCCTGAGCTGAGTTCGAAGATTCTCTGGACAGATGAAGCCGTGTTTCGTGTGGGTGGCTTTGTCAACAGGCACAATTGTCACTATTGGTGTGAGAGTGATCCAAAGGAATTTACGGAAAGATGTCAGAACAGGCCGACAGTAACTGTTTGGTGCGGCTTGTCTTCAACAAGGATTCTTGGGCCATACATCATTCGTGATACAATGAATAGTCAGCGATACTTGCACATGTTGGAGAATTTCGTTTGGCCAACAATTACTGAATGGGAAGAAGCCAACGAAATAATTTTTATGCAAGATGGTGCTCCTCCACATTATGCACTAACACTGAAAGCTTGGCTCGACGACCACTTCCAAGGCCGTTGGATGGGTCGACGTGGACCAACAGATTTTACCAGCGCGAAGTCCAGATTTCACGCTATGTGATTTCTTTTTGTGGGGATGGGCCAAAGAGGAAGTCTACAAAACTTCACCGAGGACCATTGACAAGCTAGAGAACAGGATCCGTGAAGTCATTGAAAATGTTCCTCCTGAATTCTTAAGATCAGCAACGGAACAGGTATCGATAAGACTTAGACAGTGTATTCATAAAGATGGTGCACACATTTAATTGTAATTTTTTGAAGAAGAAAATGGCATGATTCATGGAATGATAGAAAATTTGCTTTGATTTCTTAGTACATATATTTCTTTGTTTTTAAGGCTTCTATAAATAAGGAGCGACTATCCAACCACCCTGTATAAAAAGAACACATGGTCCGCCTTATAAAAGATAAAGAATCATAGCCTCAAGATCACTACTTCTCATCATATCTGCGTGAATTCATAGAGCCTTTGCGTCAATACTGACTAAGCATGTTTGCGTGGAAGACTAGGCTACATGTAGGCTACTGGTGAATTCAATCCATTTTTAGGCGTTCGAGATCTCGGGATTACAGTGCTGAGATCTCGACTAGATTAGAGATAATTTTTTTTGATGCACACACATAATCTTGCAACATTTGAATTGATTGTTGGAATGTTTATGGTCTCTTGTTGACATCAAATGTAATCCCATACCGACTTTTTAAGTAGGCTACCATCTGATAAGGTAATTCAAAAGTAAAGGAAATGCCAAATTAACTTGCATTATTTGACAACAAAAATCATTCGACTTCGTCACGAAGGGTCATTCATTAAGATACCATAGTGAGGAAGAAATGAATTGAATTTTTGTTATACATGAAACTACAATAGAATTAACTTGGCATTCCCTTACTTTTGATGATAATAATGTGTCTTATTCAAAGAAAATGAAAATCATATAACACATTTAAAATCACAATAATGGCAATAAGCACAAGGGACATGGAAAAGTAATTCATTTAGTATCAAATGCTATGAATCTTATTATACAAAAGTGTGCAATACGGAATGAATGATGATATTCTTCTGTTTGTTCTAATGACAGGTAAAGGTAGATGACAAGAGCTTCTCATAGTCTCAGGACACAAAAAATACAAAGTACTACAAGGTTGCATCAGTTTCTTACATTCTTTTAAAGCTGTGTTGTCACGTCTTACAGACAAAGGAGTAAAGGCGGTACAACGGCAAGATTTTCCACAAATGATACTGTGTGAGAGTTTATGAATTTTCTCAAGTTTGTCGTTATCTTTCTTCTTGATGCCAACAAGCAAGGAGGAATTGAACTCAAGTAAGCTCTGAATATACAGATTATAGATCACAATGAGATCTTCCTTGGATATTCGGTTTCTTGAGAGGAGCAGAATGTTGTCACGACGCGCAGCAAGTCTACATATGTGAGCAACGTGTTCACTCCAAGAGAGATTGTCCTGAAAAATCCCACCTAAAATCCGCATTGTGCTACATAAAAGTATGTCAGGATAATGCAATGCTGCTACTCTCGCACACGAGACAAACATACATTTTGTTTTTCTTGCATTCAGAAGGAGACCGTTCCCACTGCACCACAAGCTCATGTTGTCAACCTCATTCTTTAACAATGTATTCACATCCATATCTTTGTAAGATAGAATCAAAACCATGACATCATCGGCGTATTTTACCATATGAGAATATTTTGAGACCGGTTTTAAGGAACCCATATGTGCCTCGAAAAGATAAGGACTCAACACTGAGCTGGGTTTTTGCAATATTCTTGTCGATCTCATCTTTAATTTGGCGTGGAATGCAATAAGCTTACTACTTTTTGCAGCATAGACTTTCATGCAGAATCATTCTATGACTTTAAGTCAAAGTTAAATCAACTGGTGTATCTTGCCGAGGATTTCCAAGCATTGCTGCAAAAATTGAAGATTAACAAAACAAAATCTTGAGTCATGAACTCAGAAATTTTGATTTTTCATTAAAAATGACATTTGATGTAGGCCTACATACTGTAAAATGAGAAACGAAGGAGACTCTAAGTTAGGTCAGATCATTTGGTGGTGCGCCCCACTTAATTTTCCGCACCATTTCTCGATCTTCACCAAGTTAGGCCTAGAATGTTAACTGCTTGCTATCTGAAACCAGCGCAACTACGCGTAATTCAAATGACACAAACGCCTCGCGTGATTGTCTGCGATATATCTATGGCCCTTCTAAATAGGCCTGGACTTTGAGGCTTATATCTTCATGCATTAGATGCTAAACAACGTAATAGGACCTAGGTGTTATACTCAGGATAGACACAGCACACCTAATTTGTTCGGCTGTGGTTCACGTGTAACCACGCGTGATTAATTGCAATATAATGGCCTTTCTATGTAGACCTGAACTTTGCGGCTTATGTCTGCATGCATTAGAGGCTAAACAACGTAAAAGGACCAGGTTTTATACTCAGGATAGACACAACACGCACAATTGATTTCGGCCGTGGTTCAAGCGCAACCACGGATGTTCGGGGTGCACCGCAATTACGCGTGGCATGTCACCTAATGTTTCACTTCCATTGCCGGGTACTTTTTTGCTGGGAACTATTTTTCATCTCCCTCTCAGGAATGCTGTGTAAAAGTAGTTGTAAAAGTAGTTATCCCTCCATGGACTGTGGAGCACTGAACTGACCATTAGTATTTGATATTTCGGTCGTATACCATATGCTGATCCCAGCCGTTCACGCGTGAATTGCTAATAAATTCTCACTAACTCTACCGAAATACATACAATGCACTTAAAGCTACTCAGTGATTCTCTTTCTTCAGTTTGTAAGTAGGATGTAATTCTCCACGATTCCTACGAATGCACATGGGCTGCCTCATGTAATAGAAAGGTTACAACGACGTTCCTACGAGCGAATGAGGTATATGTGGAAAAATATGTCACAGTGAATATATCCTCTGTCAATTAATGAACGGAGGAAGCAGCACGTCTTGAAACTCCTTGAAAGTATGAGATACATAGTTGGGCACAATCCGTTAACTTCCGTTAATCCATCAATTAACGGAAGTTAACTTTTCTTCAGCTTTTTTAACTTTCTAAAAAAAGTTAACGATTACCTTAACTTCCGTTACTCTTATGGAAGTCCGTTAATCCGTTAACTATTTTAATAAATATGCGGCTGAGAGCTCAGCTCATGATGTCAAGTCAACTTACTATACAGTATACATACAGTAGACTTTTGAATGCTGAGTTAACTTGCTTCACCTTCGTCCATCGTGCACTGTGACAACAATGCGCGGCGTCATACAGAATTCGCATCGATACTTGCGCGAAGCTATTCTCTTCACAAAATGAGGCAGACAGTGTCAGGAGCGCAGTCATACAAGGTCAAAAGAATCGATTCTGTTCCGCAATGCGGTCTCATTTCGTCTACGCGCATGCTACGAAATGCCGAACAAATTTCCTTAGAGCTGGAAGAATATGTCAGTCTTGTGTGCAGCCTTATGTGCAAGTATGTTTTATTCTTTACCTAATGACTCGAATGAAAAAGATTGATGGATAAAAGTTCTGTGGAATAAATCATTAGAATAAACGACTTTACATTTTGTAAGAAACATTGGCCGGAGAACTGCTGTGGGATGATTTTAAGTTGCGTGAAATTTTCAGTTGAGAATTTTCTTGTTTAAAAGTGATTTAAGTCTTTTTCGAGAAAAGCAGCATGGATAGCAAAGGTGCAGGCTTATAAGTTTTCACAAGAGGTGTATGGGTCCCTAGCTGAAGAAAAATGAAGAAACTAAGAATAGCAGGAAATTTATCTGTGAAGACACAATGCTAACTAAAATACCATTTTAAAGATAACATAAAATTTCACGAATTAACTGTTTAACTTTAACTTCCGTTACTTTACTCCCAAATTAACGGATTATTGTTAACGGAACTACATTTTTTAATTAACGGAACAAAGTTAACGGAACTAACTTTCTTTTTAACGATGCCCAACACTGCCCATTTCAAAATTTATTACAACCTGGTGCAAGACCGAATTACTTAACAATTTGCTGTACTAGACAACGCCTTATTTTCTACATTCCGTCATTTTATAAGCTTCGCTTGACATATGACATTCCTTGCTTGCTTTCGATTAATTGAAAATGTGATAATTTGATTTCTCTACTCATATTCTATTCTTTAGCACTTTTCCTATTCATTGACTGATAACAGTGACTCAAGTACTCGTGCACGTGTGAAAAAGATGAGCTGCTGCTTTCGCAATGATTCCCCGCTAAAAAATTCGCCCGGTTAGGTCCCAAATTTCTACCTATCTCGGGCATGTTAAAAATCGATCCACTTCACTGGAAACGTACATAATTTCCCCCGGTTCTACCCGAATTTCATCCGGTAATATTCAGGTGTATAACCGGCTTTAGAAGCATTTACTTTCATCCGGTTAAGACCGAATTTCGTCCGGTTTAGCACGATTATGATGCTGCTATTTTTTTAACCGGTTTTTCACCTGGTTTGTCCCCGATTCACAATTCAGAGGAGCACACAAAAGCCGGTCGACTTCTCTGGAAACAAACAATTTTCTCCGGTTTAAGCCGGTTATACCCGAATTTCATTCGGTTGTAGTCGGGTGTAGGGCCCGGATATAGAAGCGCTTACTTTCATCCGGTTAGGCAAGGATTAATCTGCTTTATACCGGTTTTGATGTCGCCATTTTTTAACCGGTTTGCCCCGATTTCACCCAATTCAGAACACGATTCAAAGTGCCGGTGACACCACATGCGAGGATACCTGATGGGTATTGTTAGTGAGAGCACGAGATGAAAAGAGGCGTGGAATGGTCTCATGGAAGTATCGCAATGATATCTGAACGTGCTGCATTTCATTTTGAGGAGTGCCATCGAATGTCAGCCAAAATATTGCAAAGGACAAAGGCAGGAAGTGCTGATGGATGATCTTCAGGAAATAAAGGCTGCAATAAAATAGGATCAAAGATATACAGACATCTCTCTAATTCATGACCAAGAAAGTGCTTCAGCTCTTTTAAACGCGTGGTCCTCGACGTTGTACGATGTGTGGCACTATGATAGCGTCAAGAAAAACATGCAAAAATACGTCATCCAGCTGAGAGAAGATGTCCTGACTTCTAACATCAGGGTCAGGCTTCTCTCGCTGTATTAAAAATAATTGAGAAATTATCCACTTCACTAATCCTGGACATAATAGGTGAAGGCAACAGGGTGGAGAACCTCGGATTAAGTCAAAACCTGCTAGCGACGGAAGTGGTGACCCATCTTTGATACCCGAGTTGTCGGTTGCGTTTGAATCTGTTTCTGTTCTGTTCATTATGTGAGATCGCGCAAGTTGAGCAGCTATGTCAGTAGTGATTCCCTTACAGACGCAAGGCCAAAATGTGAAATGATGAGTCATCATGCTAACTCAGCCCCCCTCTGGAAGGAAGTGGCCAAGGATGTGGTGGAAGGATGGATCCGAGAGGAGGAAACCGTTCCCTCCCCCTCTGGAAGGAAGGAAGGAAGGAGGAACTCTCCTGTGAGGCAAGGGTAGGAATCTCTGAAAAACGGCAGAGTTAGAAAAAGGTAGGTTCTGGACGTTTTGGGGTGAGAAAGGTCCTATTTCGGGCAGAAGGAGGGCTTGGATGGACAAACGGAGGGCAGATTCGGACTCTACGTGCAATTCAGCATCTAGAGGGTGAGTTTCAAGTGAATCGGAGAGAAAAAGTTCTGATCCCCCTCTGGACGAGACTTCGATCTTGGCTTGTAGGAATGGTAGAAAGTCGTGCGATAGCTCGTTGGAAAGCCAAGAGTGAGACAAATTCAGTGGACGAAACGGCGTGTCTCTACGTTCGTTCGTTGAGGTGTGAGAGTGACTTTAAGATTTTTGACCACCGCCGAAAAAACGACAGAGTTAGAATTTTTACGAAAATGGCTCTAGCGGGCGAACGAAGCCTCGGATGGACAAACGGAGGCCAGATTCGGACTCTACGTGCAATTCTGCAACTAGAGGGTGAGTTTCAAGTGAATCGGAGAGAAAAAGTCAAAAATTTTCTTCACACTGGGTCTCAACACTCACTTGGGACTCTCTCAGGAATGAAAGTGAATGAAGAGCTCCGGTTTCTTTTAGTGGAAACACCACACTTTGTTCTCTAGGATCCTACGATTTCAGATGTGTGGAAGGTTTCGTTTCCAAATGAGAAATTGTTTAAAATCGAATTTTTGCGTGAATACTTTGAAAAAACGTTTTTTTTCAACTCGGCTTCTGGTAATCGTAGAGTCGAGGGATGGTTTAAATGAAAGGTGAGAGCTAGAAAACATGACTGTCAAAATTTGAAGTCAATCGGAGCACTAGAACCGGAGATAGAAGTGTTTAAAGTTTTGGATGATTGAGATTACGTCATCAGCTGATCGCCACAAACTACATATATAAGCTGGGAACCGAATGAGACATTTCACTAAGACGAGAGAGATTGTCAAAGGTAGGTCGTCTCTCCGGAGCTCCGATGATACCATCGGAAATTCCAAAATAAGGTTTCCGTAGGAAACCGACAAAACCGACTTAGAAAATTTCATTGCTGATATCAGCTAAGGCGTCAGACTTATAGGTTAGCCAGAAGATGACCTTAGTCTCCAGGTCATAAAAGACTCCATAACTTTAAAGGCTTGTAACTTTGCTTCTACAAGTCCTTTTGACTTGATTCAAAAAATGTTCGATAGCTATTGATCAGACCTATATTTACAGGCTACTTTTAAAATTTCATAAGTAGTACTAAATGCTGAAAAATTTAAATTCATTATTTTTGGAGGTTTTCTGGGGTTTTCGACCCTGCTGAAGTCAATGAAGGTATGGGTAAGTGTGTACGAGCAAGTCTTCTGAGTGGACGAGCGGTCTCGACCAATCTGAGCTCAGGAAAATCATATATAACCAGTGATTTGACTTTTATATTCACATTTATCTTTCACAAGGTGAGTATCGGTGGCTCTGCTATCAGGCCTCCACTTATCAAACCGAAGTGCATGGCACGGAGATGTTTCAGTGTGATACTTCTTGTTGGTGGGCGTCCTTTCGAGGCGGCGGGTACTGCCATAGAGGGATTGTGTTGCATGGGACTGAGACTTCATTAATCCGACTCTCCAACGGTCGTTCTGGCCTCTTTTCTCGACGTGATGCTTTCTCTCGCCAGGTCAGAGTACTTTAGCCATCTGCCACAGGTTACTTTGTAAGATCTCCATTGTACTAAAGGTTGGTGTCTCAGAACATTTCCTATCAAACCCCTCTATAACCTGTGGGTCCTGCTATCAGGCCTCTTATTCCCTCTGCTATCAGGGGTGGTGTTGCTTTATCCATTCTCTGCTAACAGATACTTTGCTATCAACTCACTCTACGTTTTGTGCCTCTGCTAATAGGTGAAATCTTGGCTGAGTTTTCACCCTCTGATATCAGAAGGTCTGCTATCAAATCACTTTATCCATTCTCTGCTAACAGAAGTGGCTTGCTATCAAGTCATTCTCACGTCTTGCCTACACTCAAAGTGTGCATGCTAAGGAGATGTTCGGTGTAATACTTCCTATCGACGGGCGTCCTTTTTGGGCGGCGATGGAATCCGCAGCGAAGAGTACCGCATGGGATATTCGGCAATTGTAATCATTGTTAAACCTCAAACCTCTCTGCGTCATGTTTGCAAGTGGTTGCCTTATCGTCTCGACGTAGTGCTCTGACCGCCAGGGTGACATTTAGCCATCTGTCGAAGGTTACTTTAAAACATCTCCATTGCACTGAGTGTTAAAAACGTTGACAACCTAAGTTGATGAGAATGACCCATGAGTTCTTTTAAGAACTGTCTCTATCACGGAGACGAAATGATGAATGGAATGAAAGGGAGATCACTCACGTACCAAATACGAACATGAAACACTTCTCTCTTATTTAGCATGCAAGCTCTTCAAACCTTATACTCAGTCACATAACGACTGGAAAACGTTCATAACTGCAATGTATATCGTAGGTTTTATGAAAGATGCTTACTGGAGTAAAATGTATAAAGATGTTTCACTTCCGAGCGCTACTATTAAGACTAAAGATAGGAAAATGTTCCTACATCCGTACCGCAGTGTTTATCAGTACCGCACTGTATCTCATAGGGTTTATGAAATAAGAAGTCCTGTAGTGCTTTACTTCCTCACACATTACGAATGTATGAGTTTAGAATGTTCTGATGTGAAAACAGTGTTCACCACAGCACTAAAAAGTTTTATCGAAAAGGTTTTACTGCACAGTGTAGATTGTCTTGTAACTTACTTTCACAGTGTTAGAAAGTTTTATGTTGAGTGGAGACAGTTGACAAATGTTCCCTTATTAGAAAATTCAAACTCCATGACTGTTAGATTGCTGAATACTTCATCAGGTTTACTAAAAGCAGTCTTCTACTGCAGTGACACTGAGAGTTTAGAATGTTATGTGAAAACAGGGTTCACCACAGCACTAGAAAGTTTTACTGCACTGTGTAGATTGTTTCACAGTGTTAAAAGGTCTTATAGTAAGTGCTACAGTGGTGAATGCTTTATAAAACCAGATAAAGTCTTGTCACAAACGTTGAGTGTGTGAGGGTTAGCCATAAGTTCCATGACATTTAATCACGTGGGTCATAGCACAAGTCCTAAAGTCCATAATCCAAGGGTAGGGACATCAATGGTTGGATTTAGGGTTTTATATAACATAAATGAACCGTGAAACATGAAGTTTATCACGTTGTTCATATGTGATGCAGTATTAAGTGCTGCTAGTCACCGAAATGAAAACCCAAGTCATCATGAATTGAACATGAAACCTATAAGATGGATAAGAATCATTGTTGATGTATGCATTATTTCATGACAGCAGAGTTTCAATCGTTTACAAGTAACAGGGATGAATGTGTATTTAGAGTTAACCAAACGCTGTTTGTAAAGTGACATGTAATTTGCGACTAACACTTAGTCTATCGGGTTTATCACTTGTGAATGACCAAGTGAGATTTACATGACATCGAAATAGAAAATGCAAACCAAGCGTCATATGAAAGTGTAGAGAATAAATATTTTGTAAACGAACGTTTCTGGATGTGTTACACACCTTTGCTGTGCCTGAAGTTTTACAATGTCAAGTTCATTCTTGAACACGTCAATGACATAGATACATTCCTAAAGTCCATAATCCAAGGGTAGGGCTATCTACGGTTGGATTTAGGGTCTTAGGGTTTTATATAACACAAGTGAATGTTAACCGTGAAACATAAAGTGTGTCACTCTTGGTCATAATGTACATATGAGACAAATTATCAAGTCTTACCAGTCATTGAAATGAAAGATGAAGTATAAAGTATAAAATAAAGTTAGAATCATTTCACTGTTTTTTTAACACAATTTTACGATCTCTTTTAGTGTAGAATACATGCAACACATGATGCATATGTTCGCTTTATAAAATGACTTTGAACGTAAGACTCAATTTCATGATGAAAAGACAGGTTTCATATCGTTGATGAGAGATAGTTACATGCTCATTATGTTATACACTTTACATTTGATGCAGTCAGCTGAAAGGTGATCGATGCATGTTCAATAGAAGAGTTGAATACATTGTATGTATCTTAGTGATTGGAATAATAAGTGTGTAAAGAGTTGATTAGGAAAATATATAATAGTCAACGTATGAAAGTTTCTTGTTATGCAAGCTAGGAATATGTGAACATCATTCATCAGTCAGTGTTGTACTTTAACATTCATGTTTTGTACAAGGTAGGATTCGTCGGACGTTTTATGACGAATGGTTGGATAAATTCATGAAGCTTTGAGTAACACACAAACCAAGTATTAAAACGAAAAGCACAAGTGAGAAAAGATGTGTGACATTAAAGACTTAAGTATATCATGCTAAACATAGGGTAATGATGATGGATAGGAATAAGTGATGTAATTAATGTCTTGTCTCACACGTGTCTACTTGTACGTTTGCTGTAATTAACATGGGGAAAGAACTGTAAATCTCATCAGTATGACTTTTACAATGTGAAGCATCTTGGAACTCTAGGTAGACAATGACCAAAGAGTAAATATAACCTAAGTGAAATACAGGGTCATACAGAGGTTTAGGATTCTACGACGTTTGTAGTGTTGATATGAATGTTGTTCAACAGATTGGAAGCGTTAAATGATCTGCTGATATGATTTACAGTGAACAAGAAAATCAGTAAGAGGAGTGATAGGAAAATGTCTTCACAAATGCAGACAAGTGAAAACTCTACTAAATGACTACATGCACGGATTTTATCATCCATCATCAACGCGAATTTATTTCAACAAGTTACATGAATGTTAAAAAGTCATATGCTGACAGAGACATAAATTTACAAAATTATAAAGCAAAACTCCTAAATCACTAAAACCACAGGATAGGTATCCCTGTGTTAAGATTTAGGGATTTAGCGCTTTAAAAGTGTAAGTTACATAGATAAGTCACTAAGTCCATAGCATAGTCAACCCTATGTCAAGACTTAGCGTTTTATATGATCCACGTTAGCAATATCTGTTCGTATAGAATGTGACTCAATGAGTTTAGTCAGATAATGTATCATCAATTTCATTCACTTGATTATATGATGAAGAAAGTGTGAGATATAAGTGAAAGCGATCTCATAAAGTTTAGAACACATAGTAGTAACATTGTAGGAATAAGTAAAGTGAAAAGTTATGTCGTATGAAATGAGTGATACAAGACTAGCTCACATTGAACTGAATTGGTAGTGTAACAAACAAGCTATGTGGGATTCAGTATAAGTTTGAAGACAAGCGCTGTTAAAAGGTTTTGAGATGATATGAATTTTATCACGTCATGTTCATGGATGTAACAGAATGAATGTCTCTACTGGTTGAGTGTATAAGATAGAACACATAACATAGTTGTTGTATGTAAACTAGAGGTTCATATTCGACGAAAGCAAAGATTGATATTGCAAAGTTTAATGAATAGGTAGTGTACTAAACTGTTTGAATCAGTGACATAGTTAGAATAAACAACAGTACCATTTCGAGATATAATCACACAGCATTAGGACTGTTGGTTTATGAACGTAATTCATATAAAATTTATATAGGAGTAACTTGTTGATGGAGACAAGGCACTATGTGTGCGAAAGTAGGAATAGCATATAATGACTGGAGTATGGGTTGTGTCAACTGTACATGAAAAGCTATTTCCAAAAGCAACTAAGTGACACGAATATATGAAGAGTTAAGTAATGATGCATTACATCAAATCTTCGATATCAAATACTATCATAAAACCTTTAGCAGTTGCTGACTTAAAGCTTGTCCTGACTCCCACATTCATGTCATCAGTTATTCCTCTATCACATACTCACCAATATGAAAGTCTTGCATTAACTTAAGTCTTCATATATTCGTGTCACTTAGTTGCTTTTGGAAATAGCTTTTCATGTACAGTTGGCACAACCCATACTCCAATCATTATATGCTATTCCTACTTTCGCACACATAGTGCCTTGTCTCCATCAACAAGTTACTCCTATATAAATTTTATATGAATTACGTTCATAAACCAACAGTCCTAATGCTGTGTGATTATATCTCGAAATGGTACTGTTGTTTATTCTAACTATGTCACTGATTCAAACAGTTTAGTACACTACCTATTCATTAAACTTTGCAATATCAATCTTTGCTTTCGTCGAATATGAACCTCTAGTTTACATACAACAACTATGTTATGTGTTCTATCTTATACACTCAACCAGTAGAGACATTCATTCTGTTACATCCATGAACATGACGTGATAAAATTCATATCATCTCAAAACCTTTTAACAGCGCTTGTCTTCAAACTTATACTGAATCCCACATAGCTTGTTTGTTACACTACCAATTCAGTTCAATGTGAGCTAGTCTTGTATCACTCATTTCATACGACATAACTTTTCACTTTACTTATTCCTACAATGTTACTACTATGTGTTCTAAACTTTATGAGATCGCTTTCACTTATATCTCACACTTTCTTCATCATATAATCAAGTGAATGAAATTGATGATACATTATCTGACTAAACTCATTGAGTCACATTCTATACGAACAGATATTGCTAACGTGGATCATATAAAACGCTAAGTCTTGACATAGGGTTGACTATGCTATGGACTTAGTGACTTATCTATGTAACTTACACTTTTAAAGCGCTAAATCCCTAAATCTTAACACAGGGATACCTATCCTGTGGTTTTAGTGATTTAGGAGTTTTGCTTTATAATTTTGTAAATTTATGTCTCTGTCAGCATATGACTTTTTAACATTCATGTAACTTGTTGAAATAAATTCGCGTTGATGATGGATGATAAAATCCGTGCATGTAGTCATTTAGTAGAGTTTTCACTTGTCTGCATTTGTGAAGACGTTTTCCTATCACTCCTCTTACTGATTTTCTTGTTCACTGTAAATCATATCAGCAGATCATTTAACGCTTCCAATCTGTTGTACAACATTCATATCAACACTACAAACGTCGTAGAATCCTAAGCCTCTGTATGACCCTGTATTTCACTTAGGTTTTATTTACTCTTTGGTCATTGTCTACCTAGAGTCCCAAGATGCTTCACATTGTAAAAGTCATACTGATGAGATTTACAGTTCCATCCCCATGTTAATTACAGCAAACGTAGAAGTAAACACATGTGAGACAAGACATTAATTACATCGCTTATTCCTATCCATCATCATTACCTTATGTTTAGCATGATATACTTAAGTCTTTAATGTCACACATTTTTCTCACTCGTGCTTTTCGTTTCCATACTTGGTTTGTGTGTTATTCAAAGCTTCATGAATTTATCCAACCATTCATCATAACACGTCCGACGAATCCTACCTTGTATAAAACATGGATGTAAAAGTACAACACTGACTGATGAATGATGTTTGCATATTCCTAGCTTGCATAACAAGAAACTTTCATACGTTGACTATTATATATTTTCCTAATCAACTCTTTACACACTTATTATTCCAATCACTAAGATACATACAATGTATTCAACTCTTCTATTGAACATGCATCAATCACCTTTCAGCTGACTGCATCAAATGTAAAGTGTATAACATAATGAGCATGTAACTATCTCTCATCAACGATATGAAACCTGTCTTTTCATCATGAAATTGAGTCTTACGTTCAAAGTCATTTTATAAAGCGAACATATGCATCATGTGTTGCATGTATTCTACACTAAAAGAGATCGTTAATTTGTGTTAAAAAACAGTGAAATGATTCTAACTTTATTTTATACTTTATACTTCACTTTTCATTTCAATGACTGGTAAGACTTGATAATTTGTCTCATATGTACATTATGACCAAGAGTGACAGACTTTATGTTTCACGGTTAACATTCACTTGTGTTATATAAAACCCTAAGACCCTAAATCCAACCGTAGATAGCCCTACCCTTGGATTATGGACTTTAGGAATGTATCCATGTCATTGACGTGTTCAAGAATGAACTTGACATTGTAAAACTTCAGGCACAGCAAAGGTGTGTAACACATCCAAAAACGTTCGTTTACAAGATAATTATTCTCTACACTTTCATATGACGCTTGGTTTGCATTTTCTATTTCGATGTCATGTAAATCTCACTTAGTCATTCACAAGTGATAAACCCGATAGACTAAATGTTAGTCGCAAATTACATGTCACTTTACAAACAGCGTTTGGTTAACTCTAAATACACATTCATCCCTGTGACTTGTAAACGATTGAAACTCTGCTGTCATAAAATAATGCATACATCAACAATGATTCTTATCCATCTTATAGGTTTCATGTTCAATTCATGATGACTTGGGTTTTCATTTCGGTGACTAGCAGCACTTAATACTGCATCACATATGAACAACGTGATAAACTTCATGTTTCACGGTTCATTTGTGTTATATAAAACCCTAAATCCAACCATTGATGTCCCTACCCTTGGATTATGGACTTTAGGACTTGTGCTATGACCCACGTGATTAAATGTCATGGAACTTATGGCTAACCCTCACACACTCAACGTTTGTGACAAGACTTTATCTGGTTTTATAAAGCATTCACCACTGTAGCACTTACTATAAGACCTTTTAACACTGTGAAACAATCTACACAGTGCAGTAAAACTTTCTAGTGCTGTGGTGAACCCTGTTTTCACATAACATTCTAAACTCTCAGTCTCACTGCAGTAGAAGACTGCTTTTAGTAAACCTGATGAAGTATTCAGCAATCTAACAGTCATGGAGTTTGAATTTTCTAATAAGGGAACATTTGTAAACTGTCTCCACTCAACATAAAACTTTCTAACACTGTGAAAGTAAGTTACAAGACAATCTACACTGTGCAGTAAAACCTTTTCGATAAAACTTTTTAGTGCTGTGGTGAACACTGTTTTCACATCAGAACATTCTAAACTCATACATTCGTAATGTGTGAGGAAGTAAAGCACTACAGGACTTCTTATTTCATAAACCCTATGAGATACAGTGCGGTACTGATAAACACTGCGGTACGGATGTAGGAACATTTTCCTATCTTTAGTCTTAATAGTAGCGCTCGGAAGTGAAACATCTTTATACATTTTACTCCAGTAAGCATCTTTCATAAAACCTACGATATACATTGCAGTTATGAACGTTTTCCAGTCGTTATGTGACTGAGTATAAGGTTTGAAGAGCTTGCATCCTAAATAAGAGAGAAGTGTTTCATGTTCGTATTTGGTACGTGAGTGATCTCCCTTTCATTCCATTCATCATTTCGTCTCCGTGATAGAGACAGTTCTTAAAAGAACTCATGGGTCATTCTCATCAACTTAGGTTGTCAACGTTTTTAACACTCAGTGCAATGGAGATGTTTTAAAGTAACCTTCGACAGATGGCTAAATGTCACCCTGGCGGTCAGAGCACTACGTCGAGACGATAAGGCAACCACTTGCAAACATGACGCAGAGAGGTTTTGAGGTTTAACAATGATTACAATTGCCGAATATCCCATGCGGTACTCTTCGCTGCGGATTCCATCGCCGCCCAAAAAGGACGCCCGTCGATAGGAAGTATTACACCGAACATCTCCTTAGCATGCACACTTTGAGTGTAGGCAAGACGTGAGAATGACTTGATAGCAAGCCACTTCTGTTAGCAGAGAATGGATAAAGTGATTTGATAGCAGACCTTCTGATATCAGAGGGTGAAAACTCAGCCAAGATTTCACCTATTAGCAGAGGCACAAAACGTAGAGTGAGTTGATAGCAAAGTATCTGTTAGCAGAGAATGGATAAAGCAACACCACCCCTGATAGGAGAGGGAATAAGAGGCCTGATAGCAGGACCCACAGGTTATAGAGGGGTTTGATAGGAAATGTTCTGAGACACCAACCTTTAGTACAATGGAGATCTTACAAAGTAACCTGTGGCAGATGGCTAAAGTACTCTGACCTGGCGAGAGAAAGCATCACGTCGAGAAAAGAGGCCAGAACGACCGTTGGAGAGTCGGATTAATGAAGTCTCAGTCCCATGCAACACAATCCCTCTATGGCAGTACCCGCCGCCTCGAAAGGACGCCCACCAACAAGAAGTATCACACTGAACATCTCCGTGCCATGCACTTCGGTTTGATAAGTGGAGGCCTGATAGCAGAGCCACCGATACTCACCTTGTGAAAGATAAATGTGAATATAAAAGTCAAATCACTGGTTATATATGATTTTCCTGAGCTCAGATTGGTCGAGACCGCTCGTCCACTCAGAAGACTTGCTCGTACACACTTATCCATACCTTCATTGACTTCAGCAGGGTCGAAAACCCCAGAAAACCTCCAAAAATAATGAATTTAAATTTTTCAACATTTAGTACTACTTATGAAATTTTAAAAGTAGCCTGTAAATATAGGTCTGATCAATAGCTATCGAACATTTTTTGAATCAAGTCAAAAGGACTTGTAGAAGCAAAGTTACAAGCCTTTAAAGTTATGGAGTCTTTTATGACCTGGAGACTAAGGTCATCTTCTGGCTAACCTATAAGTCTGACGCCTTAGCTGATATCAGCAATGAAATTTTCTAAGTCGGTTTTGTCGGTTTCCTACGGAAACCTTATTTTGGAATTTCCGATGGTATCATCGGAGCTCCGGAGAGACGACCTACCTTTGACAATCTCTCTCGTCTTAGTGAAATGTCTCATTCGGTTCCCAGCTTATATATGTAGTTTGTGGCGATCAGCTGATGACGTAATCTCAATCATCCAAAACTTTAAACACTTCTATCTCCGGTTCTAGTGCTCCGATTGACTTCAAATTTTCAAAGTATTCACGCAAAAATTCGATTTTAAACAAGCTCTCATTTGGAAACGAAACCTTCCACACATCTGAAAAGGTAGGATCCTAGAGAACAAAGTGCGGTGTTTCCACTAAAAGAAACCGGAGCTCTTCATTCACTTTCATTCCTGAGAGAGTCCCAAGTGAGTGTTGAGACCCAGTGTGAAGAAAATTTTCGACTTTTTCTCTCCGATTCACTTGAAACTCACCCTCCAGTTGCAGAATTGCACGTAGAGTCCGAATCTGGCCTCCGTTTGTCCATCCGAGGCTTCATTCGGCCGCTAGAGCCATTTTCGTAAAAATTCTAACTCTGTCGTTTTTCGGTGATGGTCAAAAATCTTAAAGTCACTCTCACACCTCAACGAACGACCGAACGTAGAGACACGCCGTTTCGTCCACTGAATTCGTCTCACTCTTGGCTTTCCAACGAGCTTTCGCACGACTTTCTACCATTCCTACAAGCCAAGATCGAAGTCTCGTCCAGAGGGGGAGTCAGAACTTTTTCTCTCCGATTCACTTGAAACTCATCCTCTAGATGCTGAATTGCACGTAGAGTCCGAATCTGCCCTCCGTTTGTCCATCCAAGCCCTCCTGCCATAAATAGGACCTTTCTCACCCCAAAACATCCAGAACCTACCTTTTTCTAACTCTGCCGTTTTTCAGAGATTCCTACCCTTGCCTCACAGGAGAGTTCCTCCTTCCTTCCTTCCTTCCAGGGGGGTGGGGAGGGAGCGGTTTCCTCCTCTCGGACCCATCCTTCCATCACATCCTTGGCCACTTCCTTCCAGAGGGGGGCTGAGTTAGCATGATGACTCATTATTTCACATTTTGGGCTTGCGTCTGCAATGGGATCACTACTTATGTCCATTACGTTACGAAGCTCAGGCTGGGCACATCCCAGTCTTTTGGCCGCACGAATATCAGAAGGGCTAGCAGAAAATGGGAACTGACGGCTGCTAGCATGAGATTGTCGCAACCACATGCTGCATTTAGCGGCTTCACTCCCGAAGCTTCAGCGCGGGCAGGTGCATCGAAGATAGGTAAGTGAGCAGTGGGTAAAGACGAATGACATGGGAGACACCATCAGTAAGCTGATGCGTAATGCCTGTCTGGCTAAGTTTGTAGAGTTGTTCAACAACAATTGACAAGAAGGCGGCTGTATGTTCCTTCTTCTTGTCCGCCCAAACTCCACACGCAATACGACATATCGGTACTTTGAACGATTCTCCACTTCAGTTATGCTAAGATAAACTGGGCAAACTTCATAATAAGTGGTAGTACTGAATTGGATGAAATCCATCACTGCAGACTGAACACGAAAGATCGGTGCGATTTTCCATTTAGCCGAGCGTCTCCCATTTAGATTGAGCATAAAAATGAATGCGGAATACGAAGTTTTTAACGATATTTAAATCAGTGGAAAATAGTCTATGTTTGACGACGCAAGGATGCACTTGTCAGATTGCCAATGCACTAACGAGATTGACAAAGAGTGTAATGAACAAAACAGTAAACGAAATTGAGAATTGTGATTACTCAAACTTCATTTATTTGAGTCAATTACAATCTAAACATATGGTGCTTATATAGGATGGCTCCACCTATCAACTAATTGCACTTTCAAACTGACGAGAAGCGCCTTTCAATTGATTCAAAGGATCTGAAAAGGAGACAAAAATGAATAATCAAAAAGAACCATTTTTCTGAAAACATTGCTTTGGTCACCAAGCTGTGCGCTTGTGTGTCACACTCGCTCTTGCAATTGTTCCTAGTCTTTGATGCGGCACGTTCGGTAACATTTCGGTGGAGTTTTTAGAAGTTTTATACACTGGTGTGTTATTACTTATTGTGATTCATCGTTTTGTATTTATTATCCCTACGGTTATTATTAGGAAAATACCGAGCTTTTTGTGTGGTTTGGATTAGTGCCAGTGAATTGATATCACCAAGTACACAGTTTCTCATTGAAAAGTCTGGTAATTCTCGTTTGTATTTCCGCAGTGTCCCTCTATCGTGATCTTCTTCATACCTTAACGTCTGTATAGCTGGTTTTGTCAGTTCATTGTTTGATTGTCAGCTGATTACGTCAAATACCTAAAACCGCCCCATGTTCGTGGATTTACAAATCACTGATTTTTTTCTGACGTCACTCAAGGTCGCTTACGGTGCTCTTTATAATTAGCGTCATTTATACTGAAGTGATTCCATTGTTCGTTTTCTATTGCATCATCATATCAGCATATTTCAAGATCTTGACGCAGTGCATACGTGAGCTTCCTATATTCTATTAGGGCTGTTTCACACATGCGACTTTTTTGCATCGCGGAAGTCGCGCGGGTGTTTGTTTAACATTACAGCCTATGAAGCCTTTCACACATGTTGCGCGATTTTGGTTTTTGACCCACCTATGATCTTTAACATCTTGCCAAAGTGAGAACATTTCTGAGTTCAGCATGATGTGGCGATCAAAACGCATTCTGAATTGTCAATTTTCGTTCAGTAGAAACGATTTAATCTGGAGTAATATCTTTGATTCAGTGGCGTCTTCTACGTACCTGCGAGGCCTTCAGCGCATTGTCAAAAATAATTTATTAACATTTATAAAATGAAAGTGTCATCATTCATTAGATTTCATTTAAATTCGATAGCTTCTTGTGATAGCTGAGCACAGCTTTCCGTCTCAAAATCAGACACTCAACCTCAGAGGAAACAGTTTTGCAGCGCGTGCTCGAATCTCAGCTGTTTTCTTCGAACAATTAGACACACACGCTAGTGGTGTGTTCAGACGGAGCATTGATGTTCAGACAGCGAGAGTTGTGAGGCAGTAAGCGCACGCGCCAGCGCCAATATTGGCTTTCCCGATAGACATAATGCTTTGCCTTATCCAATTTTTGCAATGAAATTCTTCGCAATTCTTGATCGAGGCGCGGTACCTAAATATAGAAGGGGAAGCGCAACCCAATTGTTCCCATCTTCGTTTCCTTTTAGAGAGACCACTACGTTCAACAATAGCAGATGGCTGACCTTCAGAAAAGTTGATGATCGTTCGCCAATGAGTGCAGAGTAATGCATCTGACCCGAACACCCACATTCGGTAGAATTCCATAATTTGTTTTTACGTGATTGATGTGACGCTATGTTTAGTACTGTAGATGAGCTCATAACCACGCCTTTCGTGCGAAAGGGATATACTGAAAAGATGACAGTCGTCAAGCAAGGTAGGAAACACCTGATATAAAAATTGAAAGTACTCACAGAGAAAGAAATAACGAATGCATAAGACATTTTAATGCATCAAAGTTTCAAACATGCGAGTGGCTATCCGGCCGTGGGCAACGCAAGAAACTCTTGTTGGCCTTGCCTCCTTTTCGAGAAAATGTGGTCTGGACAGAGAGGGAATGCAACAATCTCAGCTCCTTGAGTAAAGCGGCTAAGCGACATGAACTTCTCATGTGCATCACTTGGCCTTAAAAAATGTTTGGGAAATTGTTATTGAAAATTCATGTTTTATGAAAATTAATGTTGTAACATAGGAAATGTCTGGTATAGAAATAGTATTCCAATGCCGAATGAAGGCCTGTGGTCTGGGAGCACGCGAGGCCACTGCTTTGATTTCCAAAGTGTTGATGTTCTCGAGGTTTGTGTAAATCAATCAATACTGTAGCCAATGCGCGTGCTAACGACAATGACTGCGGTTAGTCATTGTCACCAATTTACATTTTGACCTTGTTCTCAGCCGTCAGTGGTTAGATTTCGGTGATCCACACATCAAACTGATCCCCAGAGTATGAAGAATGTTGATGGCCACCAAGGAGAGACATTCTTGCTCTCGCAATCCCCTTTCCTTGGAACAATGGCCAACAGAGACAATTTGAAAAGCTATGTCCATCGAAGACATAGCACAGTCGCGACTCAAACAAGTATCTGTATACAGTGAAAATTTTTATATCAAAATATTCAGTTTTTTGCGGAGATTACGTTTCCGTGGTCCAAAAAATTATTTGAGCACTTTTGAAAAAAGTCAAAATTTGTCAATTCTTATACTATCGAGATGACTCTCCTAAATAAGTAGTATGAAACAAGTTGGATATCAAAAGGAATGAATATTTGCTAATAAGCATCCCAACAAAGCTGATTGTCAAGGGAATTTCATGATCCGTATTATAATGGAAGTCATCATGAAAAAGTCGCGATATTATTCGTGGTTTCTTGGCTGAAATTTCAAGTCTTTAATTCAGTTTTCATCGGCATGATTTTATGATTCACTAAATTCATGTTTCACTTCTTGAATCTGAATGGTGATTCGGACCCATTTACATCTTTCAAAGTGAATTGAAATCATTGTTTATTTGTTAATTATTTTTTAATTTGCTGTACTAGTGGCAGGTTGCTTTTCATATGATCACGCTTAAGAAGATTCTCTTGAGATTCAGTATGAAAGCAATAGCAGGTCAGTTGCTAATGTAACAAACATTATCTCTCCAAGGCTGTCATGACACGGACGATCTGTAAAATAATATCATTTCCATCTGCTTTATACTATCATGATCAGTCGATTCCTTTTCAATTTCTTCAAATCTGCATAAATATGCATATCTCACATTTGGAAACAATTCCGACTGTATCTCCCTTGAGTTCATTTAATAAAATCGAAAGTGCATACACATTGGGGATTTAATAAATGCGGAGTTACCACTCTACCTGATATATTTACTCTATGGTCGCAAGAATTCTCCGGGAAATCGCGTGATTTTGAGATTTGACCGACTAGCGATCTAGAACATAGCGTCAATCTGAGAATATTTCTGAGTGCCTAATTTTACGCTGATTAAAACGCATTCCGAATTGCTCAATTTCGTTCAGTAGAACCTATTCTATCACAAATAATACATTTGAAGTTCGGAAGTGTTGAGGTCATTGACCTTCGCATACGTCAAACAAGAGTGCCTGCTATGCTCGTGCAATCGACGATGACTGAAGTCACTCCATGTCATCAATTTACATTTTGACTTCGTTCTCAGTCGTCAGTGCTCGGATTTTTATGATCCACACACCAAAATGATTACCAGAATATGAAGAAGCTGTTCGATGTGTTGCACTGTGCTTTATTGATTGACTAGACAGTCAATAAATAAATGCTTATTTCCAAATACATTGGAAAACAGTGAAGAAGATGGAGAACATGCATGTGAAGAAAAACACATGTTCGTGTATGAAACATTACTATAAAAAACTCAGACATCAAATAGTACATTTCAGGCGTGCGGTCAATCTCAACAACATAAAATCGTGTTCAGGAAGGAGAGGAGAAAAATTTGCTTCTAAATGTCATTTAGCTTGTGTTCTCTTTAGTAGACTGTCGCAACTAGCTTTTTGAAGGAATTTGGCAATACTTTTAAGATTATTTGGAATATGCGTGCTCATCAACTTGTAAAACTCTGCTGTACTTTCGCAGTGGCATATAATATCGGTGCTAGCTCCGGTCGTAATTTCTGATATCTTGAACATTCAATCACAAAATGATGCAAATTTTCTACCCGTGAATCATTGCATAGCTCACATCGACGTTCTTCATACCTCAAACGGTTTCCTTAAATGACGGTGACAACCTCTAAGTTGTGGTTTAATGCTCTAAACTTCAGTATGATATCAATATACTCGTAGCATAATCGATATTAACATTTCGATATGACTTAATAGTATCCTCAAACAGGCATAACTCCAAATAATTTAGCCCAGAATGGCTGTTTTTGTCGAGGATATCCCTTGTTCCCTATGATAATCAGCTAATCGACCTTTTGTAATCTTTAAATATGATTGTTTATCAACAATGAACTGTAAATCCCATAATTGAGATAGGCTAAGTTTTATAAGCAATTCCTTTTTTCGCCAGCATCACGTGTATCTACTATCATGTCAGTTTGAAATAATATTTGAATAAATAGCCTTGTATGCTTCCTTTATCATGCTTCTTTCATCGCTTAAAATGATTCTTATCCAATAACATATTGCTGATTTATAAAAATGATAACTCAAATTGGATGTATTCCAAATTCACCTATGAGACAATAATAATTTGGAGTATCCCGCTTTAAATGATGATACCTTTTATAAAATTGAAATGGCAGTTGATCTAAAGTTTTTAAATTATTAAAGAAACAAAATTCTGCACTATATTTCATTTTCGATAACGTCAGCATTTCAAATGTATTTTTTAGAATATCTCCACTAACTTGGCCAAATTCTCTTATCTGTTTCTCCGTTAAATATGCATCTTGTTTAACTTCAGCTGTCAATTGTTCCAAATGACACTTATTATTTTTTGATATCCACATTTCTAAGTACTTTTATTTGTCAACATCCTCAATGGCTACCTTTAAGACTGATATCTAATTTACTCAATGTAGTGCTATTATGAGTCTTGTCGTAGTTTATGCTGAGTCCATTTTCTGAACAAAACTTGTAAAGTGTTACAATTTGATTACCGTTACCCCAGCCACGTTTGCTCTCACTCATTAACAGTATATCATCCGCATAGATGAGTGATGATAATTCAAAATCAAATAATGTTATTGGGTCAATTTTGCTTTTGTCAGCATCTAAGATATGAATTAAATTATTTACATAATTACTAAATAAAGTTGGCGATAACGCGTCACCATGGGGAATTCCATTTTCAAGTTTGAAGGATTGTGTCTCGTTGCGATCGAAAAGTTTATGATAGTCTTAACTCTCAGTGATATAAGTTTGTATTTAGGTATCAGACGTTTCAATTTATCAATCAGTCGCTTTTTGGGTATAGAATCAGAAGGTCAAGATGAAATCAATAGATTTCATCAGCTTTGCTTAACACGTCCTTATATATTTTTTTCTAGAGTTTCGTTTTTACATGATTTTAATACTTCATAGACAATTTTGTCTGGACCACTTGCAGGCAGGGATGCGGAGTCCTATCATTTTGATAGGACTCCGACTCCGGGGGTTGATAGAACTCCGGCTTTTGATAGGACTCCGACTCCGGGTGGGACGTATATATAGCCTAGTTTTTTGAAAAAACTGGTAACTTACGTCATAGATCATTATAGGCTTACCTGAACCTATTTCTAGTAATCATTGCTGTATCAATTATCAATCATTTTCGAAGAAAGTTTATCAAATGTCGCTTTAAGCTGGATGCATACGACTCGGCTCCTCCCTGATATGTGCTTCACACGATTTTTCTCCAGTCTCTACCGGGCAGGAGAATCCACATCCTTCTTCAAAAAATATGGGTACACTTTCGATTTTAATATGCGCTTTAGAGGACCATCACACACGATTAAAGTGAGGGTAAGAGGTAATGTTCTCAAACAAGCTAGTATTTCATTTTTGTCTCTGATGTGACCTTTGGTGCGTAGGTGTGATCGAGGCTAGGAGGGCTTGTCTTCTCTACTAAATCACCGATTGAAAAGACAATCCTTGTTTCACTATCAGGGTTCATTCCCTCAACTATTACAAGCCTTGCATGCAGCAGTGTCTCTGCACTTTTGTTTGACGGCGAAAGTTGACATCAAAACAGTGACGGCTATGCACGAGGATAAATAATTTGTCTGTGTTATACTTCGGGTCTAGTTATAGGCCGGAGTCTGAAGTCCTACCATTTGATAGGACTCCGACTCCAGCAAAAATGATAGGACTCCGGGACTCCGACTCCGCATCCAGAGATGCCAAGGTTTCAAAAAAAAAAATGCGGGAGACCCAACATCAAATGGTGGTGTGGTGTAAAAAGAACCTGCTCCCAATGTCTATTCCCGCTCACCGAAATAAACGTTAATAAGACATCAAAAGTTATATATACATATATATGCAACTGCAGATACTAATAACTACATGTAGGCCTATTACAGGAGTATGGTAATGATAACACTACTATTAACCAGTACTGGAATGTTTTTTATTGTACTCACAGATGACCTTCTTGGCACGCTTGCACACCTCATCACTTGGACAGTACTGGTAGCAGTACTGATCGCCCGATTCATTTGAAAGGTAATGATCGACGGCACAGTCTCATCAATCGACAGATTCGGCCGGAACTTTGTACAATTCTTCTGGATTCTCGAAAAAACACGTTCTTCGTCCGCATTGCTGTGCGGCAAGGTAAGAATCAGCTTGGCTACTTTGCTCAAAAAGTAGAATTGACTTCGAGACGTTCCAGCTACGCGATTCTCCTTCTCCAGATAGTGCCACAAAACATCTACTCTGTACGTCGTCTGTTCATCGTCGACTTTTATCTTCGCCTTCTCCTTTGCCTCTTGGCTAAAGTTTTCAAAATCGAACAATTGGTACCGCGTAAACTCTTGCTCCAAGACAGCAATTTCCTTTTCCGTGAATTTTAGATAATTCTGGAATTTTTCGGTTAGAAGTAGCACACTTTCAAAAGTGTACTTATGCTTGTGGTCGAAGCTAAACACACCAGCATTTTTCAACACCGGGTCATTGAGCGGCAGCCATTTCAGCGCGTAGATCAGGCCTTTTATGTGAAATGAAAGATGCAGCAAAGAATTTCTCTCGCTCACTCGACTACACATCTCCCTCCTCAACCTTCCTGTTGATTTTTCCACTGACTCCGAAACCCACCATCATGGTGTCATTGGTCTGCTGGTTGTTAAAATTCCCAATCTCTGTTTGAAAAATTTTCTTAGGTTTTTGAAAAAGGGATTGATTGATTGATTCCTTTGTCAGGATCCTCCCCATGAGGACTCTGAGGAGATCCATGATCGCCTCATAGAGATAAACGACTACGGGATCCTGACGCTGAAGCAATAGGCTAAAAGTCGTGTATGGTGGCAGGCAGACATGTAAGAAGTGACAGTAAATCTCCGTCATATCATTATCAAAAGCTATGATGAGTCTTCTCAAACGTGTGTTTTTTTCTCCATGGGCATCTTCCGATGATCTGAAGTACAATAAGAGTGCATGTAAAGCGGTATACAAAAAAAATTCACAGCAATTAAAAGAACAAACCTGAAGTACGACTGTAATTAAGGCAGGAAATTGCTTCAGCACCCTTTCGAGGCAGGTCTGCATCCCCAGCCACCTCACAGACAGGAACTTAAGGACTTGCTGGTATTCTAAATCCACAAATTGACAACAGTCGGAATATGCATTTTTCCTTTTGCTCGAATAATCGAACCAAAAGTACGCATCAACAAGCATTTCTTCTACATCAAAGCATTTTAAATCGGAACAAAATGCTTTTGATGCATAACATGCGGCATTGTGAGCGATGTGACATGGACAGCCCATGAAATAAATAGAATTGTTTTGTGCCAGAACTCTGGTCATTATAGAGTTGTTTTTGCCAATATTGACAGAGGTGTTGTCCACGCCGGAGCCGATGCACTTATCCCATAATAATTCATGCTTCTGCAATGCAGTGTCAATGGAATTGAAAATGGCCTCTGCAGTGGATCCTTTGGTTGGACACATGTCTAAAAATTTGCAGACAACCTTTTGCTGATTAATATCAAAAATTCTTATTGTTACCGGATTCATCTTATGCAGATTTTGGTCATTGCTGCCATCAACGCAGAGAGTGAAGAAATTTATTTTCATGTCTTTGATTAAATCATCTAGGAGATCAGGTGAAATTGCATCATTTGACAGACAAGATGCCTTTGTTCGAGAGCAAGAATAATTTTGAGCAATCTTACTGTCAGGGAAACAATTTCTGATCAAATGGCCAAGATGGTCAGCTGCAGCTATAGGAAGATTGTGTTCAGCCAAGAAACCAGTGAATTGCAGTTCAGCCCTTAGAACAGATAATTCTTCTGCACCATTATTCTTCATGAAAAAAGAAGATATTGGTTTCACATTAGCTTTTGCAGTCAATGCTTTTTGATGATCTTTTCCTCTAATATGTCGTTTTAGATCACCCTCACCTAGGTGAGCACAAGACACTTCTTTCTTGCATACCAAACATTTAAATGTACTATGAACATCATCAGGTGCAGCAATTATTACATCTTTTGCCATAGAATGACGATTAACCCATGCAGGGTCAAATTTGGTTTTGTAGGAAAAAGAGCCACAGTGCTTGCGTTTCTTTACGCTACAGGTAGGTCGTAGGTTCTCATCATCGGAAGAAGACGACGACATGATGAAAACTGTGATTAAAAGTGAAATGTGAAAGTTAGTGTGATTTAAAGAAAAGCAAGATTATCCATTATTTAAACAAAAATAGTAAAATTAGATTAAATCATATTTAAAAGCCCTATCAACTTCCTATATTTCCTTCAATAAATGGAGAATATTTATTTTTGAAGACAATTAATTTCTCACATTTCCAATAAAAAAAATAGAATTCGTGAATCAAACGAAGAACTATCTTTTCAATAAACGTATGACTGCATGCTTCTCATTAGTTGTGAGGGAATGGAGGAGGGCCAATCGAAGAATAGGCTAGCGGTGAGTGGCTAATCAGTCCGAACGCTTGCTGTTACATTTGAATGATGGAAAGAGCACACTAGAAGGATAAAAACTGTTCGCCTACTTTAAAATAGGGCGTAAATAAATGACGATGCGGGAGATTTAAGCAATTATGCGGGTGAGCGGGAGATTGACTAAAAATGCGGGAGACCGCCGCGAAATGCGGGAGACTTGGCATGTATGCGCATCCCTGCTTGCAGGATTGTTTCTTTAAGAGCATTTTTTATTTCAGTTTGTGTTATTTTACTATCAAAGATGATCAATGCTTAAACGGGCTTTAGAAACTTTTGGTACATATTCATGAGATAAATCTATGTCTCTTGACAGCTTGGAGTCGTTGCTTGTAATATGGTTACGAAATTCTGAAGCATTTAACCTACATTTTCTACGTTTCAGCCTTGTAACATCTTTATTTTCATTAATTAGCTGCCAATATCGTCTGTAATCATGATTCATTAGTGAATTTCTCAGATGTATTACCCTATTTCGCTTTTCTTTTCTTCTATCCACTTTTACAATTTTATTTAAAATTCTTTTACTTTCCATCAGTCGAATGAGATTTTCATTTGTAGGAAATTGTTTCCAGCGAGATACATTTCTTTTATGATTTTTTCTTAATTCACGTGTCTTATTTGATAGAACTGCCTTTCGATTTTGATTTTTAGTGTTCATGATACATGATGAATTAATCGCATTTAATTAATTATAAATAAGCTTAGTACTAACTGACAAATTAGTTTCCAGATTTTTTTCATTCAGATATTCACATTTTATGTAAACTTTTCATTATCAAAGCAGTTGGAAACATCGTTTGTCCTTATAAGCTTATATTTAGCAATTTGTTTCTATGACAATTTTGATAAGAAAGCTACTCTTGTTTCGTAGACTCCGATTTCAATTCAATTTGAAATTTGATTTGCATTGGGGGATGGTCCGTATAAACAACTGGCTCCATTATTTGAAAATAAGTAAGATGATTTATCATCGATTCAGATAAAAGAAGGTAATCAATCACGGATTTCCGTACTTCATTATTTCGAGATCTATAATATGTGCATCTACCTTCAGAATTATTTTCCAATCTGCCACTTACAATTATCAGAACAGTCTCATTGCAAAAATTGGTACTTCTTTTCTCTTTCCCCCACATTTCTGTTGTCGACACCCGGAAGTGTTGCATCGTCAACTATCTTCTCTTGCTTACGGGCAGTCTCACTAACGTCGCAAAGCGTTGAGTGTGAAAAGCTCCTCTTATCTGACTTGTAGAACATTTACAGCCTCAGAATTGGACAACCGATCGTCATTTGTCTGTAGACAATCCCACGAAGTTCATGATCACAGCTGCACCTTGTATCATAACTGAATATCCAAAGAACCAATCATTCATCTCAGGGTTCAAGTAAGACTTCTCAGTTTCTCAGTCGTGTTGCACTGTCACTTAGTGACAGATCAAGTCTATTCTTAACCCAATGTAACTATGGCGAAATTTGATGATTTTGGAAAACTTGAAAGATGTGGGGTGGGGAAAAGAATAGAAGTACCCAAAAAATTTCTAAAGTCTCGGCCCATTAAGTCGTCTGATTTTCTATCAGGAAGTCCCATGTTGGAAAAATTGGTTTCATTGCCAATTCTACCATTGAAATCGCCGATCATTTTGATATTTTTCATTTTAAATTGTACCATGTATTGTTTAATATTTTCGTAAATTCTCGGTCTTTATAATTTGAATTGCGATTGTCTACAGAACAAACAATCAAGAATAGATCCTGTAGATTATTCCAATAGGCCTGTGTTACTTAATTTGAGTATTTGTAAATTTCCTTTCTCTTAAATAGATTTTTCATCATCTTGCTGTGAGATATTATCAATCTCTTTTACGAATATCGAAACAGCTTTTATATTTCTTCCACGATTATTGATTTTCTACGGTTGTGGGAAAACTAGAGTAATTTCCCTGCAGTGATTGTTCATTGTTATCATTTAAGTAGGCTTCCGTAAGACATAATATCAGCATTTATTTCATCCTCTCCTTCTCCCAACTTATCAAAAAATATTGATTATTATTATCGTAGTTAATGATCGGTGGCGCGCGTATCGCGAGAAGAATTGACCTGTTTTCGAACACTTGAAAATTAAAGTTGAGCAGGAAATCGTCTAATCGAAGAAGGCATAGAGCAATAAGATAATCAAAGAAAGTAGCAACATTTGGACAATAGTGAAGGAAATCACGAATCTGAAGCTTAGACTCTTTCAGCATGTTTTTCAATCATGACGATGATGTACCCCTTCAACTTCGGCAAGCAGACAACAAGAGTTTGATATGGTAGTGACACGGTAAATCCTTCGGGTGCGACGGTATACCGAATCGCCTATTAAAGGAAAGTGCTCATATTATTTACGAGTCGCTATGTCACATCTATCAGTGTTCCATTGATCATAAGATCTTTCCTTCGATCTGGAAAACTGCTCATGTTGTGCCAATACCGAAAGTGAAGAACCCAAACCCTGATGAATTCCGTCCTATCTCCATTCTTCCGTCTATGGCAAAGATTTTCGAGAAGCTGTTGCTATTGCGATTCAAAAATGAATTTATAAAGTTGTATGGATTGCATCAACACGCATACCGGTCACAAGGCTCCACCACTAGTGCCTTGATTGACATACACAGCTCAATCACATTTGACAAAATCCAGCATAATCGGTTAATCAATTTCCTGCAGAGTAAAGGGTTTGATCTGGGGATGCCTCTATGGTTGAACTCCTACTTAAGCAACAGGCTGCAAATGGTGAAGTACAATGGCTGTCTCGGTCCTCCATTGGAAGTAGTTTCATGTGTTCCTCAGGGCTCACTCCTCGGTCCTTTCCTTTGTGCGGCGTTTCTATGATTCATATCCATTGAGTCGCCCTACGCAAGACTCGTAAAATACACTGATGATATGACCCTTGTTGAACGCAAACAAAAGGGATCCTGCAACCCACGCTTCCTTGATAAAATTGTTGTTCAGCTCCGGAGTCTCAACCTAGTTCTCAATCGCAAATAGTCCAATCAAATCGTGATAATCCGTTACGCTAACGCTCGTGTTTTAATTTGTGATGACATTAACTTTTCTCACACGCTGTACATCCTTGGCGCAACCTTGAGCAGTTCTCTCTCATGGGAGCAACATTTCTCTAACATGTGTCTCTCTGCTTATAGAAGACTGTATGCTATCAGATGCCTCAAGAATATTGTACCTCCCTGTCAGTTGTCAGAAGTTTACATTTCATACGTCCAATCCGTCTTACTTTATGCTGCTCCTTTGTTTTGTAAGCTTTCTTATCGGTCCGTCAAAATTGTAAGCAAAATTGAAAAGCGGGCTCATAGAATCATTTGTGATTTTGACTGTGATTGCGATCGCTGTAGTGATCCCATGGCAAAATCAACGCCAAAATGAGCAACGATGAGTCATCATGCTGACTCAGCCCCCCTCTGGAAGGAAGTGGCCAAGGATATGATGGAAGGATGGGTCCGAGAGGAGGAAACCGTCCCCCCCTCTGGAAAGAAGGAAGGAGGAACTCTCCAGCAAGGGTAGGAATCTCTGAAAAACGACAGAGTCAGAAAAAGGTAGGTTTTGGACGTTTTGGGGTGAGAAAAGTCCTATTTCGGCATGAAGGATGGCTCGGATGGACAAACGGAGGGCAGATTCGGATTCTACGTGAAATTTTGGGTTAGGCAGGTGATTTCCAGCTCAATCGGAGAGAAAAAGTACTGACCCCCCCCTCTGGACGAGACTTCGATCTTGGCTTGTAGGAATGGTAGAAAGTCGTGCGATAGCTCGTTAAAAAGCTAAAAGTGAGACGAATTCAGTGGACGAAACGGCGTGTCTCTACGTTCGTTCGTTGAGTTGTGAGAGTGACTTTAAGATTTTTGACCATCACCGAAAAACGTCAGTTAGAATTTTTACGAAAATGGCTCTAGCGGGCGAACGAGGCCTCGGGTGGGAAAACCGAGGGCAGATTCGGACTCTACGTGCAATTATGCATCTAGAGGGTGAGTTTCAAATGAATCGGAGAGAAAAAGTCGAAAATTTTCTTCACACTGGGTCTCAACACTCACTTGGGATTTTTTCGTGAAAATATTAAATTGTAGCCTACTTTGGTGACGACTCTCTCAGGAATGAAAGTGAATGAAGAGCTCCGGTTTCTTTTAGTGGAAACACCGCACTTTCTTCTCTAGGATCCTACCTTTTCAGATGTGTGGAAGGTTTCGTTTCTAAATGAGAACTTGTTTAAAGTCAAATTTTATCGCATTTTCTTAGATTTTGGATACTTTGAAAAAACGTTTTTTCTTCAACACGGCTTCTGGTAACCGTAGAGAGTCGAGGGATGGCTTAAATGAAAGGTGAGAGCGAGAAAACGTGACTGTCAAAATTTGAAGTCAATCGGAGCACTAGAACCGGAGATAGAAGTGTTTAAAGTTTTGGATGATTGAGATTACGTCATCAGCTGATCGCCACAAACTATATAAGCTGGGAACCGAATGAGACATTTCATTAAGACGAGAGAGATTGTCAAAGGTAGGTCGTCTCTCCGGAGCTCCGATGAAACCGACTTAGAAAATTTCATTGCTGATATCAGCTAAGGCGTCAGACTTATAGTCTAGCCAGGAGATCACCTTAGTCGTCAGGCCATAAGACTCCATAACTTTAAAGGCTTGTAACTTTGCTTCTACAAGTTCTTTTGACTTGATTCAAAAAAGGTTCGAGAGGTCATGATTCACGTCAAGTCACAAACTTTTTATAACGTTTTATAACGATAAACGTTTTATGAGTACTGCTAAAAATTTTAATTCGTTATTTTTGGAGGTTTTCTGGGGTTTTCGACCCTTCTGAAGTCAATGAAGGCATGTATAAGTGTGTACGAGCAAGTCTTCTCATTGAACGAGCGTTCTCGCCCATTCATAATTTATCAAACATCCTATATAAAGAAGAGATGTTACTTTACGTTTCACATTTGCCTTTCGCAAGTGTCGGATGCATGGTGCGGAGAGTTTTGCTGTAATATTCCAATGACAGGGTGTTCCTTCGGGACGGCGGATGATACCGTAGTGATAAGTGTGGCAAGGGAGTGTGTCATATTTTAGACCGAAACCTCTGGGGCAGCTCACATTTGACAGTTCTCAACGTAGCACTTCGAACGCCAATCGGTTGAGTCTTAGCTATCTTGTCATGGGTGGCTACTAAACATCTCCATTGCAAAACGCTTGTGAATCACGGCTTGCTATCAAGCACGTTTCATGTCTGGCTATCAAGTCATCTCAACGTGAGGTGGAGACCTTCGATATAATACTTCCTACGGTGAGGCGTTCCTTTTGGACGGCGAGCACTGCCACAGAAGGAAGGAGGGCAAGGGACGGTGTCATGCTTTAGACCGAAACCGCTGAGCTGTCGCTTATGTTGGGCATGTGACACCGATCTCAGCGGACTCTTTTCAATCGCTCGGTCATGAGTGCTTTAGCTTTTATGAGAGCCATCTCCCGTAGGTTTTCCAAGATTCTCCACCAACGCTGTGAGACTGCCTCTGACCGAGGCTAAATGAAATGGAATGAATTGCAAGGGACATTCATGCGCCACACGCAACCACCAGCTCATTTCTCTCTTCGATAGTGAACAAGCTCTTGTTAGTGTAGTCAGAAAGTTTATCATGTTTTTGCAAAAGCAAAGTTTAGTGTAGTCAAATAGTTTTACCGTGACACTTGTTTGTGAAAGTAAAGTTTGATCATCGAAGTTTTATGACTGACTGAACTCACAACAGCATTAGAAAGTTTTTATCCTTAGTTGAGACCCGGACTGCAGTGTGTAAAATGTTTTATGTGACAGTCTTTTCACAAACGGTGAAGTGTAAATTCAGAGTGAATACATCTGTTAGCTTTACATCAACTTTGGATGTGAAGTAAAGCGAATCATGTTAGATGTACAGAATGAATTGAATATTAGACAACGCATGCAAGTTTTTGACGACTTGAGTGTGTCATGAAAAAACCCAAGTCTAAGTTTAACATGTTGAATATAAAAAGTTAGATGGATAGGAATGAGTGTTGAATGGAGTATGACCTTGTATTTCATGACAACATAGTTTCAAAGTAATGAAAGAGTGTGTAATGGTAAGAGTGTGTAAGTTAAACGTTGGTCATCAAGTTTCACGTCAAGCACGAAGACGAAAGCAATCATCAACAACTCAGTCCTATGTCAACTAGATGAGACGTTCAGTTTTGCTAATCATTGAAATGAAAGATACAAGTGAAAGACGATCACATGAAACTCAAAACTTATCAATGTACAAGAGTTCTAGAACTAAAACCCACTAAGTGTTGAAGTCAACACAGAGCGCAAAGGCTTCTAAAGTGCTAGCATTAGACATGAATGATAAAGTTATTCTTCCAAGGTAGATAATCAATGATAATCATGAGGCATGAAACTCTGCAGTATTAGCTACATGATTAAAAGTGGATACAAAGCAATGTAGAAGCGAATGCGTTTTACTTGTTGAATTAGATAGACACAACAGTGAATCAACTAGAATAAATGCTCATCACGTTTTATAAATGTTAGGTGGGATCAGTGAAGTATGGGAAAGATGTTTGCATCAAATTGAAAGTAAGCAGTAACTAACTTGTGTACTCACAACAGAAATTCAGGTTTACTAAAAGCAGTCTTCTACTGCAGTGAGACTGAGAGTTTAGAATGTTGTTATATGAAAACAGTGTTCACCACAGCACTAGAAAGTTTTACTGCACTGTGTAGATTGTTTCACAGTGTTAAAAGGTCTTATAGTAAGTACTACAGTGTTGAATGTTTTATAAATACAGGTAAAGTCTTGTCACAAACGTTGAGTGTGTGAGAGAATCTAGGCTTAGCAATAAGTTCCAAGACATTTAATCACGTTGGTCATAGCACAAGTCCTAAAGTCCATAATCCAAGGGTAGGGTCATCTACGGTTGGATTTAGGGTTTTATATCACACATGTTAACCGTTAGTGTAGAATACGTGAAGCACATGTTCGCTTGAAAGTCTAAACGCAAACGTTGAAATAAGTTTTGTAAGAAGTTAAAAACATTGACATGATGTTGTGAAATTAGAAACTTAGCGAACGTTGAAAAACGTTTTATGAAATGTTTCTGCAGTCACTATCGTTAGCGTACCAGCTTTACCAAATGTGTTGTTTGCCTTTATCAAATTGAATTCGTGTGTAGTCTGTTTTGTAAATAAAGACAGATAGTGTTAAACGTTTTGCAGTCTGCATCGACAGCATACAAGTATACACATAACAACATGTAACGTTTCTTAAAAGAGTCGAATGCATAGAGTTAGGAAACACTCAAAACATGTGTGAGATAAAAATCAACCTGCTAGATTAGGTGAGTGCCTCACAAAATTGTTGCATATGTTTTACGGGAAACTTGTAAAGGAGAACTGTGTATCGAGAACGTTTACTATCATCATAGACAGATGAAAATGAATGATATATTCTAACTTCAACTTTCTGACGTTCAAATGAAATTCGTAAACATGAAGCTGTAGACTCCGCGGTGTAAAAAACTACATGATTACTGACAACAACTTTATGTTGGTAAAACTTTCATAGGTTGATGACTACAGTCCCGTTTAAAATTGATATAAAGTACTGTAGAAGCGCATATGTTTTAGATGCAGCTCAACGTTGTGACTTCAACTTCGCACATTGAACTGATAAAATGAACAAGTCTGTGTAGAGGTACATAACACTCTCATCGGTATGAAGCAGCAAAGCATGTAATGTCATTGAATTATCAAAGGAAAGTATTTGAGTTACAAGTCTGTGTTGGTTGACGAGAGTGGAACTATTTCATTGGTATGAAACAGTGAACATTACATTAGAACATTAGGACTGTCCATGCGTATTGTAAAGAAAGGTTAGAATCAAATGTGTAAGTTTGCTTTTCAAGTGCGTGACAAATTAAGAGAATCAACACGTGTCTCATTCCTAAACTAATCGTGCGTTACTTGTAAGTTGATAATAGAATCAACATTGAAACCTGCATCAAGTGATTTTCCGTGCGAATGCAGACGATGTGAAAATGACACACTGGTTGACATTTAACAATGCTTGCAATATTCAACACGCTGCCATTCAAAAGCAGGTAAAAATGTTTATCATAAAACCTATCAGTAAAACAGATGTCATGATCTTCCCGTCTTATCTTCCAACCCTCATGTGCACACAAAGCTTCACGAGTAGAGACAAGGCTATCTGTCGCCTGTTTGTCGTGCTGCCCCCTCAGCAGATACAGTGTGCCAAGAACACAAAGGTGAATGACAGCGCAGCCGGTTGGTGACCATCTGTCACATTAAATACATTGCCTCCTCAGTAGATAAAATGTTTCAAGAACACAACGGTAAATAATAACGCTCTCTCTCTCTCTTCTTCTCTCTCTCTCTCCCTCTCTCTGTCCCTCTCTCTCTCTGTCTCTGGCACCCGTCTGTTGCATTGCCCTCTATACACATTGAATTTTCTATCGCATCTGTCCAACGAGCAAGGATGCAGGAACTTATCGTCATCTCAGGCCCTCCCACCAGCTAATTCCCACACAGCTCATTGCTATCGCACCGGAGATATCATCGTGGGCAACTGAAAGGATTCTCAAGTTGACAATTCGTTACTGTGCACTCTCACAGTTCCGCGCGCGCAAGAAACCATTTGCTGCTAAAGCATGGACACTGCCGATTTGTTCAAGGCTTCAATGCCTTACCAGCCAGTTACAAAAATGTTGGAGAAATATAAGGGAGACGTTCACACTCAGTCATCAAATACAAGTCGTTTGATGCAATGTCGTTCGACATAGCTTTCTTTGATATGAGCCGAACCCTTGAGCTCCGCTGTGGATGCAGAATGAAGATGGGAAAAGTCTTTCTCCTGGCTGCTTTGCAGGCAGAGAAAGGCGAAGCAATTCGCTGCCCCATTCACCTCATTCCACATGAGCTTGTGGGAAACCCTTTGTTCAGGGATATGGCGCTAGAGTATCTGGCGTTGCTGAGAACTCAGCGTCCGGAATACTTCGAGTAATCGAAGTATTTCATCGGTCCTTCCGAGGGCCCGGTCACCAATTCGGTGGAGGCCACCATATTAACAAAGAAAAGTTACAGACTGTGCCACACACAAACACTAGATTCAAGGATCTCTATCTTTCTTAGAAAATGAAGAAGCTCTTATTAAATTCATCTGATGAGAAAGCAACTTCATGACAAGTGTTAAACGTGTACGTTGTCCTACGCAAATCTTTAAAGTCCTAACTGCCATGAAATCACCATGTTTAAAGTTTTAAAGCCCATATGACAAGTAGCAATTATCTATTGCAGTTAAATGGTGAAAACATAAACGTGTGTAGAGAGATGATGAATCTTAGACGTGAAGTCATGAGATTTATTTCTTCACCACCCGTCAAATGGAAATAGTAATGGTGTTAGTTACATTGGAAGAATCATCAGAGCAAAATGTTCTATAGTAATGCAGGCAATGACAGTCATGTATGGCTGTACTGTTTCAAATAGTTGTTGTGTTTAGCTGAAGTTTCTCATATAAACGGTATCGCATCGTTTCCACGTTCGTTCATGTCAAGCAGAATGTGTCATAAAGACATACATACGCATCCTCATAAACGCTGTGACTCTAGATTTCATGTTGAAAAATAAATGTGAGAGTATTGCAGCTAGGAACCATGTTCCCATAGTTCAATCCTTCAGATGTATAGTCGTGACAATGAACAAGAAAATCAGTAAGAGTGATAGAAAACCGTCTTCACGAATGCAGACAAGTGAAAACTCTACTAAATGACTACATGCACGGATTTTATCATCCATCATCAACGTGAATTTAGTTCAACAAGTTACATGAATGTTAAAAGTCATATGCTGACAGAGACATAAGTTTACTAAATTATACAGCAAAACTCCTAAATCACTAAAACCATATGATAGGTATCCCTGTGTTAAGATTTAGGGATTTAGCGTTTTAAAAGTGTAAGTTACATAGATAAATCACTAAGTCCATAGCATAGTCAACCCTATGACAAGACTTAGCGTTTTATATGATCCATGTTAGCAATATCTGTTCGTGTAGAATGTGACTCAATGAGTTTAGTCAGATAATGTATCATCAATTTCATTCACTTGGTTATATGATGAAGAAAGTGTGAGATACAAGTGAAAGCGATCTCATAAAGTTTAGAACACATAGTAGTAACATCGTAGGAATAAGTAAAGTTATGTCGTATGAAATGAGTGATACAAGACTAGCTCACATTGAACTGAATCGTTAGTGTAACAAAAGCTGTGTGGGTTTCAATAACATATCATGTACATACTGTGTCGTTTTCTTTTCACATAAAGTTGGGCTTCAAACAGAGTGGATTGACTTAGTAATAAAGTTTCAACCATTTTACTGTTTGTAAAGTTAGGAATAATATCAGAATCATTTCAGTGTAAGATAAGTGAAGTATAAAATAAAGTCACGACCATTTCACTGTTTGTCAAGTTAGAAATAAAGTTATAACCATGTCACTGTAAAGTTAGAAATAATGTCATAGACATTTCAGTGTTTGTAGGATAGGTGAAGTACAAAATAAAGTCGTGACCATGTCACTGTTTGTTAAGTTAGGAATTTTGTCAGAATCACTTCAGTGTTTGTAAGATAGGTAAAGTATAAAATACGGTAACAAGCATTTCACTGTTTGTAAAGTTAGAAATAAAGTTAGAATCATTTCAGTGTTTGTAAAGTTAGAGATAATAGGTTCAACAAGCTCATAGCACGTTTGAGAGTTGACTGTACTGAGATCTAAGGATGTGATGGTCGCATTAGAATTCAAGTGATTGAATGTCATCTTAATGAAGATAGAAATGTGTTTGTGGCTGCATGTGGTGCAAGTTTGGCTTCCCTTCATTCCATTTCTTCATTTATCCTTCCCCTCTGCATTCCATATCCGAAGATATGTTGCGGGCTTGGGACCGCCGTAGCTGCATTAGAAGGAAGATCTCATAAGAACTCATGATTCATTCACGAGGAAATGTGGTGAAAACAGTGTGCTGTATGTTTGCATGATGATTTTATGATATAAAGAACGTCCATCACTCACTCCGTCACTGAAAGAAAGCATGATCGACTTGCGATGACAGCCATTCGTATGCATGCGTAAAACTCTTTCTTCTTCATCTGATATCACAATAATCTCCTCATATTCATCTTGACTCGCTTCCACTGCCGACTCCTCACTTTCCACCGTGTTCTCACTCCACATCATTTCACTTTCACCATTCGCTTCCGACTCCACTTTCCACCGTCTCGGCCTCACTCGCCACCGTCTCGGCCTCACTCGTCGTCGTCTCCATCTCTTGCTGCAGTCGACGGCTCATATTATCATTCAAAGTGAAGTATGAATAATACTTCATAAATTCCACAGTGATATCCTCACCTTAGATATCACTGTGGAAGTCTTCTACATGGTGTACAATGCGAAATGGCATAACGTACGCTCTTGGCTTATCGGACATGACTATGATAGTGAAATGCAAGAGACTCTGCTTTATATGAGAATGATACAGCCTTTCAAATGTCTTATTCGCGCAATCAAATCGCTTTAGACTGTGTCAATCTATCGTTCATTTTCATGCTTGATGTGCTGACCTAAATGGTTATTAGAGATTTCCCGTCATCATCTTCTCTATTGACTGAAGTTGAATGCAAACTGTCGCCAACACGCTGACAGCAGATAGGATTGTGAGCAATCACCGACGCCTATTGTCATGCAAACCTATGCCCTGCTCTATCATGAAACACTGTTGGCGTGCTGTCTCTAGCAACACATTTTAAATTGACAATATTGTAGCATCTGCAAAAAACATTTGTAAACATAGTGCTCAGGTTAGATGTAGGTCTGCAGTTACTACCAATGAATTGAACTAGCTTGCATTGAAATGAATGCGTGGAATTTAGTGTGAAGGTAAGGACTGTTAAAAGGTTTTATAATTGTATCACGTCATGTTTATGGATGCAACAGTCTTTTTGAGTGTATAAGGAAGAACACATGACACAGTTGTTGCATGTAAACTAGAGGTTTATATTCGATGAAATCAAAGGTTGAGATTGCAAAGTTTAATGAATAGGTAGTGTAGCAATCTCTATGAAACAGTTTCATCGTTAGAAGTAAGAGTATTAACACATCGAGATATCATCATACACCATTAGGACTGTTGATTTACTGTTGTTTGCGAAAGTAGGATAACATATCATGGAGTATGCATTGAAACGGATCGTATTCCAACGATACATGAAACGTTATTTGTAAAAGCTTGCCATGAAAGTATTAAGAGTTCAGTCACTACAAAAGTCTTTCCTTTTGATGAGACTAGTAACATATGATCGAAAACTGACTGATGTCATCAATGTGAGATTCAGTGCAGTCAAATTCTGCTAAATGTTTTATGAATTATATCACATCATGTTTATAGATCTAACAGACTGTCTTGATGATGCACATGAAATAGTTATGATTGAAAATTGATTTACATCTGAAAGCGTGATTGACTTGATCATTGTATGTTATGTTGAATTCATCATTGGAAGGTTGATGTGCCGAGAAATAAGTCACTGTACACAAGTCGTAAATGTTTCCATTTCAAAAGCAGCATCAAACAGGTCCGTTGATTATCTCTATCTACGGTTCAGGCTTGCTATACTTTGGGTGTGGACAAGCTCATTCACTATCGAAATATATGTGAATGGATTGATGGAAATTTGTTGAAGTCTCTATCTACATCAGTACACGGTATGAGGCCATCATTAACGCAGTTAATCACCAAGTTTTCTTTACTCAGATGAAGCATCACTGCCACGTTGTGTGAAAAAACTACAGTGTAAAGATAAGTTGCATCACTATGTTTATTCACTGTCACGACTATACATCTGAAGGGTTGAACTATGGGAACATTGTTCCTAGCTGCAATGCTCTCACATTTATTTTTCAACATGAAATCTAGAGTCACAGCGTTTATGAGGATGCGTATGTATAAGTCTTTATGACACATTCTGCTTGACATGAACGAACGTGGAGACGATGCGATACCGTTTATATGAGAAACTTCAGCTAAACACAACAACTATTTGAAACAGTACAGCCATACATGACTGTCATTGCCTGCATTACTATAGAACATTTTGCTCTGATGATTCTTCCAATGTAACTAACACCATTACTATTTCCATTTGACGGGTGGTGAAGAAATAAATCTCATGACTTCACGTCTAAGATTCATCATCTCTCTACACACGTTTATGTTTTTACCATTTAACTGCAATAGATCATTGCTAGTTGTCATATGGGCTTTAAAACTTTAAACATGGTGATTTCATGGCAGTTGGGACTTTAAAGATTTGTGTAGGACAACGTACACGTTTAACACCTGTCATGAAGTTGCTTTCTCATCAGATGAATTTAATAAGAGCTTCTTCATTTTCTAAGAAAGATAGAGATCCTTGAATCTAGTGTTTGTGTGTGGCACAGTCTGTAACTTTTCTTTGTTAATATGGTGGCCTCCACCGAATTGGTGACCGGGCCCTCGGAAGGACCGATGAAATACTTCGATTACTCGAAGTATTCCGGACGCTGAGTTCTCAGCAACGCCAGATACTCTAGCGCCATATCCCTGAACAAAGGGTTTCCCACAAGCTCATGTGGAATGAGGTGAATGGGGCAGCGAATTGCTTCGCCTTTCTCTGCCTGCAAAGCAGCCAGGAGAAAGACTTTTCCCATCTTCATTCTGCATCCACAGCGGAGCTCAAGGGTTCGGCTCATATCAAAGAAAGCTATGTCGAACGACATTGCATCAAACGACTTGTATTTGATGAATGAGTGTGAACATCTCCCTTACATTTCTCTAACATTTTTGTAACTGGCTAGTAAGGCATTGAAGCCTTGAACAAATCGCCAGTGTCCATGCTTTAGCAGCAAATGGTTTCTTGCGCGCGCGGAACTGTGAGAGTGCACAGTAACGAATTGTCAACTTGAGAATCCTTTCAGTTGCCCACGATGATATCTCCGGTGCGATAGCAATGAGCTGTGTTGGAATCAGCTGGTGGGAGGGCCTGAGATGACGATAAGTTCCTGCATCCTTGCTCGTTGGACAGATGCGATAGAAAATTCAATGTGTATAGAGGGCAATGCAACAGACGGGTGCCAGAGACAGAGAGAGAGAGAGGGAGAGAGAGAGAAGAGAGAGAGAGCGTTATTATTTACCGTTGTGTTCTTGAAACATTTTATCTGCTGAGGAGGCAATGTGTTTAATGCGACAGGCGGTCGCCAACCGGCTGCGCTGTCATTCACCTTTGTGTTCTTGGCACACTCTATCTGCTGAGGGGGCAGCGCGACAAACAGGCGACAGATAGCGCTGTCTCTACTCGTGAACCTTTGTGTGCACATGAGGGTTGGAAGATAAGACCATGACATCTGTTTCACTGATAGGTTTTATGATAAACATTTTTACCTGCTTTTGAATGGCAGCGTGTTGAATATTGCAAGCATTGTTAAATGTCAACCAGTGTGTCATTTTCACATCGTCTGCATTCGCACGGAAAATCACTTGATGCAGGTTTCAATGTTGATTCTATTATCAACTTACAAGTAAAGCACGATTAGTTTAGGAATGAGACACGTGTTGATTCTCTTAATTTGTCATGCACATGAAAAGCAAACTTACACATTTGATTCTAACCTTTCTTTACAATACTCATGGACAGTCCTAATGTTCTAATGTAATGTTCACTGTTTCATACCAATGAAATAGTTCCACTCTCGTCAACCAACACAGACTTGTAACTCAAATACTTTCCTTTGATAATTCAATGACATTACATGCTTTGCTGCTTCATACCGATGAGAGTGTTATGTACCTCTACACAGACTTGTTCATTTTATCAGTTCAATGTGCGAAGTTGAAGTCACAACGTTGAGCTGCATCTAAAACATATGCGCTTCTACAGTACTTTATATCAATTTTAAACGGGACTGTAGTCATCAACCTATGAAAGTTTTACCAACATAAAGTTGTTGTCAGTAATCATGTAGTTTTTTACACCGCGGAGTCTACAGCTTCATGTTTACGAATTTCATTTGAACGTCAGAAAGTTGAAGTTAGAATATATCATTCATTTTCATCTGTCTATGATGATAGTAAACGTTCTCGATACACAGTTCTCCTTTACAAGTTTCCCGTAAAACATATGCAACAATTTTGTGAGGCACTCACTTAATCTAGCAGGTTGATTTTTATCTCACACATGTTTTGAGTGTTTCTTAACTCACATGCATTCGACTCTTTTAAGAAACGGTACATGTTGTTATGTGTATACTTGTATGCTGTCGATGCAGACTGAAAAACGTTTAACACTATCGGTCGTTATTTACAAAACATTCTACACACGAATTCAATTTGATAAAGGCAAACAACACATTTAGTAAAGCTGGTACGCTAACGATAGTGACTGCAGAAACATTTCATAAAACTTTTTTCAACGTTCGCTAAGTTTCTACTTTCACAACATCATGTCAATGTTTTTAACTTCTTACAAAACTTATTTCAACGTTTGCGTTTAGACTTTCAAGCGAACATGTGCTTCACGTATTCTACACTAACGGTTAACATGTGTGATATAAAACCCTAAATCCAACCGTAGATGACCCTACCCTTGGATTATGGACTTTAGGACTTGTGCTATGAACAACGTGATTAAATGTCTTGGAACTTATTGCTAAGCCTAGATTCTCTCACACACTTAACGTTTGTGACAAGACTTTACCTGTATTTATAAAACATTCAACACTGTAGTACTTACTATAAGACCTTTTAACACAGTGAAACAATCTACACAGTGCAGTAAAACTTTCTAGTGCTGTGGTGAACACTGTTTTCATATAACAACATTCTAAACTCTCAGTCTCACTGCAGTAGAAGACTGCTTTTAGTAAACCTGAATTTCTGTTGTGAGTACACAAGTTAGTTACTGCTTACTTTCAATTTGATGCAAACATCTTTCCCATACTTCACTGATCCCACCTAACATTTATAAAACGTGATGAGCATTTATTCTAGTTGATTCACTGTTGTGTCTATATAATTCAACAAGTAAAACGCATTCGCTTCTACATTGCTTTGTATCCACTTTTAATCATGTAGCTAATACTGCAGAGTTTCATGCCTCATGATTATCATTGATTATCTACCTTGGAAGAATAACTTTATCATTCATGTCTAATGCTAGCACTTTAGAAGCCTTTGCGCTCTGTGTTGACTTCAACACTTAGTGGGTTTTAGTTCTAGAACTCTTGTACATTGATAAGTTTTGAGTTTCATGTGATCGTCTTTCACTTGTATCTTTCATTTCAATGATTAGCAAAACTGAACGTCTCATCTAGTTGACATAGGACTGAGTTGTTGATGATTGCTTTCGTCTTCGTGCTTGACGTGAAACTTGATGACCAACGTTTAACTTACACACTCTTACCATTACACACTCTTTCATTACTTTGAAACTATGTTGTCATGAAATACAAGGTCATACTCCATTCAACACTCATTCCTATCCATCTAACTTTTTATATTCAACATGTTAAACTTAGACTTGGGTTTTTTCATGACACACTCAAGTCGTCAAAAACTTGCATGCGTTGTCTAATATTCAATTCATTCTGTACATCTAACATGATTCGCTTTACTTCACATCCAAAGTTGATGTAAAGCTAACAGATGTATTCACTCTGAATTTACACTTCACCGTTTGTGAAAAGACTGTCACATAAAACATTTTACACACTGCAGTCCGGGTCTCAACTAAGGATAAAAACTTTCTAATGCTGTTGTGAGTTCAGTCAGTCATAAAACTTCGATGATCAAACTTTACTTTCACAAACAAGTGTCACGGTAAAACTATTTGACTACACTAAACTTTGCTTTTGCAAAAACATGATAAACTTTCTGACTACACTAACAAGAGCTTGTTCACTAGCGAAGAGAGAAATGAGCTTGTGGTTGCGTGTGGCGCATGAATGTCCCTTCCAATTCATTCCATTTCATTTAGCCTCGGTCAGAGGCAGTCTCACAGCGTTGGTGGAGAATCTTAAAGAAAACCTACGGGAGATGGCTCTCATAACAGCTAAAGCACTCATGACCGAGCGATTGAAAAGAGTCCGTTGAGATCGGTGTCACATGCCCAACATAAGCGACAGCTCAGCGGTTTCGGTCTAAAGTATGACACCGTCCCTTGCCCTCCTTCCACCTGTGGCAGTGCTCGCAGTCCAAAAGGAACGCCTCACCGTAGGAAGTATTATATCGAAGGTCTCCACCTCACGTTGAGATGACTTGATAGCCAGACATGAAACGTGCTTGATAGCAAGCCGTGATTCACAAGCGTTTTGCAATGGAGATGTTTAGTAGCCACCCATGACAAGATAGCTAAGACTCAACCGATTGGCGTTCGAAGTGCTACGTTGAGAACTGTCAAATGTGAGCTGCCCCAGAGGTTTCGGTCTAAAATATGACACACTCCCTTGCCACACTTATCACTACGGTATCATCCGCCGTCCCGAAGGAACACCCTGTCACTGGAATATTACAGCGAAACTCTCAGCACCATGCATCCGACACTTGCGAAAGGCAAATGTGAAACGTAAAGTAACATCTCTTCTTTATATAGGATGTTTGATGAATTATGAATGGGCGAGAACGCTCGTTCAATGAGAAGGCTTGCTCGTACACACTTATACATGCCTTCATTGACTTCAGCAGGGTCGAAAACCCCAGAAAACCTCCAAAAATAACGAATTTAAATTTTTAGCACTACTCATAAAACGTTTGTAAGTAGTTTATGACTTGACCTGAATCATGACCTCTCGAACCTTTTTTGAATCAAGTCGAAAGGACTTGTAGAAGCAAAGTTACAAGCCTTTAAAGTAATGGAGTCTTATGACCTGGAGAACCTGGTCTGAACATCTCCTGGCTAACCTATAAGTCTGACGCCTTAGCTAATATCAGCAATGAAATTTTCTAAGTCAGTTTTGTCGGTTTCCTACGGCAACCTTATTTTGGAATTTCCGATGCTATCATCGGAGCTCCGGAGAGACGACCTACCTTTGACAATCTCTCTCGTCTTAATGAAATGTCTCATTCGGTTCCCAGCTTATATAGTTTGTGGCGATCAGCTGATGACGTAATCTCAATCATCCAAAACTTTAAACACTTCTATCTCCGGTTCTAGTGCTCCGATTGACTTCAAATTTTGACAGTCACGTTTTCTCGCTCTCACCTTTCATTTAAGCCATCCCTCGACTCTCTGCGATTACCAGAAGCCGAGTTCAAAAAAAGTTTTTTCAAAGTATCCATGCAAAAAAATCCACGAAGAAAATTTTCGACTTTTTCTATCCGATTCACTTGAAATTCACCGTCTAGATGCAAAATTGCACGTAGACTCCGAATCTGGCCTCCGTTTTTCCATCCGAGGTTTCGTTCGCCCGCTAGAGCCATTTTCGTAAAAATTCTAACTGTCGTTTTTCGATGATGGTCAAAAATCTTAAAGTCACTCTCACACCTCAACGAACAAACGTAGAGACACGCCGTTTCGTCCACTGAATTCGTCTCACTCTTAGCTTTTTAACGAGCTATCGCACGACTTTCCACCATTCCTACAAGCCAAGATCGAAGTCTCGTCCAGAGGAGGGGTCAGAACTTTTTCTCTCCGATTGAGCTGGAAATCACCTACCTAACCCAAAATTTCACGTAGAGTCCGAATCTGCCCTCCGTTTGTCCATCCGAACCCTCCTTCATGCCGAAATAGGACCTTTCTCACTCCAAAACGTCCAAAACCAACTTTTTTCTAACTCTGTCGTTTTTCAGAGATTCCTACCCTTGCTGGAGAGTTCCTCCTTCCTTCTTTCCAGAGGGGGGGTGGTTTCCTCTCTCTCGGACCCATCCTTCCATCATATCCTTGGCCACTTCCTTCCAGAGGGGGGCTGAGTCAGCATGATGACTCATCGTTGCTCATTTTGGTCTTGATTTTGCCATGGGATCACTACTGATCGCATTCCTTCAGTAGAACGCCGGATTGAGCAATCAATTAGGTTTCCAGAGAAATGTGAATCTATTTTCCATCCTTTAAACTATTGTACACTGCGTCGTTTCTCACAAACGAGCCAATTTTGTCTCCCACAAATCAAGACGGCAAGACGTAAGAATACATTTTTTCCTTGAGCGTGTGAGATGTATAATAGAATTCATTATTATAGACCGACTTAATGTAAATATTCCTTTTTGGTGTTATTGTCTTCTTTGACAAATTTTCAATTTTATGTTTCTTTTTCTTGTGAAACATGTATTTCCTTAAATATTGCCTTATTCTTGTGAATGTATTGGTGAATGTACAGATTTTCAATTTGTCTGAAATATAAACATTATTCTCGCTCTCTCTCTCTCTACTACGTGGTGAGTAATATGCGTGTCTATCATCATGTGTTCTGTAATAATTTCTTGGTTGTTCATGATGATTTGGGGTTGTATGTCTGTTTTGGTCATTAAATTGATTATCTTGCCATTGGAAATTTATGTTTCCATGATTCTGTTTATGTGGTCCACCATTTGTTCGCTGTCCATAATAACGATTTCTTGGAATGCTTCGTTCATTTGTCCATTCAGAGTGTCTGAAGTTTTTCCACTGTTTCTTCGATATATTATTGGTCTTTGATGCACCATCGGCCTTGCGGCATAGCGGTTGGTGTTGTAACAGCAATACCACGATATGTGTCCACGTCTTCCACAAATGTAGCAAGATTTAAGTCATAGAGTATGTGATTTAAGTCTTTCTGAATTTTGATGTCGACGCTGGGACGTTTGACGGACCTTTTGTTGATGAGTTTGGTTATCTACTTGGATTTGTCGTTGAGTTTTGCTGTTCATTTCGTAATGGTTGGTTACGTCGTGCAGATGCTGGAAGGAATGAAGCATAACGTGCATTTGGTGAACTCAATTGCACACTCTACATGCATAGCCTTTACAGTTGAATGCATTTCATTCAAGAAGTGGTCAATATCTTCTATTTCATCACATTGATTTGATTCTGTTCTAGTCGCGTCGATTTCCGCAAACCGAGTTTGAATGATATCTGCTTTCAGTTCTCTAATCTCCTTATCATTTTCTTTCATCTGTAGTTCGTTGGTCTCAATCGATTTCAGCAGATCCTCTCTTTCTAGCATGTGCTTTTTCTTTAACTTTTCGAACTTGGCTTCATTATAGTGTTTTTGGCTGTTCTGTTGATTTTGATGTGATTCAGTATGTTTTGTAATGTTTTGAAGGTCTGTAGGATAGCTGTTGCATATACAAGTTTCACACGTGTACTTGCGCTTTGTTTTTAGATATTTAACGAATTCCTATGATGGAAGGCTAGTTTTATCGCAAACCACATGGATGTCCAATTCAGTTATCACACTTTTACACACTCCACATCGTCGATCGTTTGATTCCGTTGGAAATACTGGTTGTGACATAATCATATCGAATCTACACAAAATTTAGATTAGATTTCTATATACAATTGCAATGAAGAATGCATGGAAAGTCACTGATATATTACCTATTGTCTAGGTGATTGTGTAGAAATCAATACAAAGTTCAATAGAAAGTCTGGACGGTTTGACGTGAAATTGCTGCTTCAACAAACACAGTGAAGTCCGCTCACGAAAATCAACACGATAGGAGTTTGCACATAAATGAAAAAAATTGCTACAAAAAAAGAAAAACGTTAGAAAACTACAACAAAACTGACACCAAACGACTGGAAATACAACAAGGATCACTACAGTAACAAAAACTACGAAAAACGGCTATCTTAATTCAACTAAATGACAGGAGCTACTGAAAGCACGACCGCACGCTAACACAGTTAACGATGTTAGGAACACTTGCAAAAGCAGCGGATATTGACAATAGATGCAGTAGATTGTGAAAGTTGCTACTGTTCTCATTGATATGATGAAAGTGGTCGCTTCGTGAAAATTTGTTGACTTGTGCTATGAATAGATGACGCATTTTTATCGATGAACTGATTGAATAGATTACTGAGATTTGTGTCTATCAAATGAGCTTACATGTCTATTATACAGAGCAGACGGCGAGACAAAAATTTGTCTTGCCGTCTGCTCTGTATAATAGACATGTAAACTCATTTGATAGACATAGAAATCTCAGAAAATGATTGTATGAAACATGATTGTATTATGTTGATTTTGAATATTATAGCCAGTGGCGGATCTAGGAATTTCCGGTGGGAGGGGGATCTGTGAATACCAGAAGCGGGCATGTTCAATCCTACTTTGCGCACCGTGCTCCGGAGGGCACTTGGGTTCACCAGACTGGAATGCTGGTAGCAAAAAATTAAGCCGAAGCTCGTCTAACACTGATGAATACATATGATGTAGGCCTGGCTCGCTCATAAAACATTTTGAATTAATTACTTAAATTTTATAGTGAGCAGAAACGTTTAGAAATACAGCGTGTACTCATTTCTACATATATGCACGTTTCATCAAAATTTGAAAAAGTCAATTTCTTCTTCTCATTCGTAGACGACTGTTACATACCTTAATAAATACTAAATTTGCTCTTCGAAAAATAGAAAGTTTTTAAAAGCCTTAAATGATTGTCAAAAAATGTTAGGTTAGAGGCAGAGGCAATTTTGTCTAGAATCCTTCATTTCAATGTGCAGTAAGTAAATGCAGTTGCCGTAACGTGATGATTTGACCGCAGTCTTCAAGCCGTACACTTGCAAATAATAAAGTGTTTATTTATGAATTACTTAATTGAAAGTTGATCCTCGATTTTTCAATGAAAAGGCTCCAGTCACTGCTTCGACATCAACAAGAGCTTCAAGGTGACTGGGTGAGCATGCATCAATGCCACCAATCAATGCAAGTAGTTCATGGCAATGTGCAGAGGATTTTTTATAAATCTATTTATTTTCAATTTTGTTGAAGATCGACTTTGTCGAAATTCGGGAGCTTCTATTCACGAGTGCTTGTTGATCCGACTGAGTTGTGAAACTGCAAGTGCGGCCGGTGTTACATGTCGCCGCAGGAGAATGGTGACGCCGTGAACCTTCTCTGCCACAGTTATTTATCTTCTCAGGGCAGTACTGTACGGGCATTTCACGTTTAAGTCTAAATTTGGTAAAGGATCTGTAAATTCAATTACATCAAAGCAGCAGGATATCACCTCTCGTACATCAGTTTGACATCAGCGCCCCCGTGAATGTAAACAAACTCTTGCTGGGGATTCTCTATTTCTTGGTTTGGAAGTTCACACCTCAATTTATTTCAACATTGTGATAAGAAACCTTGATGTTCAATCTGATTCAAGCTAAGTTACATGATGACTTCGGAATAAACAAAATTAGTCTATTTCAGTCTTTGTACTTTTAGCAAATTGAATTGCCACAGAATTACAGTAACGCATAGATATTAGGTATGATTCTTCAATATTGCATTAAAATGATAGAATAAAAGGGTTGCCCACAAGAGCCCTAAAAATCGTAAAAGCTGGAGGGGCAAATTCGCTCACTGGGGGGCAACTGCCCCCCGGTTATAATGTTAAAAAATCCCCTGGATCACAACATCAGCAACATACAGATCTTACAGAAATTCCCAATCCCAGATTATTCCATAATTGCAAATTTAACTGAATGAGGAGAACTGAAATACAAGCAGGCTATCCGGTGGGGGATGCATTCCGACATCCCCTCTGGATCCACCACTAATTATAGCGAATTATGTAATAAATTTTAGGTATTCAAATAGCAAATTTCCTACTGATTCGATGAAAACAAGAACGAATACAACTGAAGCCTGCCTTCAGAGTAATTTTGGTTCATGCCCTTCTCGATTAGGCTAAGACGCATCCACTTTTTATGTCTCATGAAATAGAGAGATCAAAATCGTTTGTTCGATGATTGACAGTCGCAGAAATCAAAGTCCAATGTGAAAGTTCAATTTCAAATTTTAGCGACAATCGCGTTGCAAATAGCCGCATGTGTGAATGAAACAGCCCTTAGTCAAATATCAATTCTCGCTGTGGGTAAATTTTGCGGTATATCAAAATGTCTAAATCAGGAACTCCGACAGCACGCGAACTTCGATCTAAGGCTGTTCATAACAAGGATGAGCTGGATCAGCAAATTTCAATGGCCAAGAAAGAAGAAATCGTCAATCGCAAACTCCAGGAAGCTGCTTCTCAAATTCAATTGAAGTTGAGTTCTAAATTGGACAGCATCCTCGAAAACGTAGCAGCCATTGAATCAAGAATTGGAGACAGAACAGCTCTGGGCCAGTGTCGAAATGGATAAGATGAAAAATGTCATTGTTGAACAGCAGCGTCTGTTAGAGAAACACGAGGCAAGACAACGTGACTGCAATCTAATTGTATCTGGAGTACCCGAACAAATTGCTAGATATGATGGCGAAGTAAGCGATGATGATCATAATAACGTACAAGAAATCTACAAGTTAATCACTGACTCTGATGCAAATACAGCGGTAGCACAATGGAATGGATACGTCTTGGACACAGAATCAATCAAAAACGACATCTGTTATTACAGTGGTCACGTCTATTAATTACGGAGCACCCCAAACATCCGTGCTTAAGGGCAGTTTATTCTTCTACGCGTGTACATACGCGCTGCACTAAGAGTCAGCAATCACGTGATCTGACGATGTCAAAACCCATGTTTTGACCCATGTTTGGAAGGTTTATGAATCCGCGCGGTCGAGCGTTCATGGTTTACGCGTCGTCTGCGGCTGTCCGCGTTGCCGCTTGAACCACGGATGAACCGCTTAGCATGTTTTGTCTGCCCTGAGGATGAAATTTAGGTCCTATTTGTTTAGCCTCTGATGTATGCAGATGAACCGCAAAGTCTATATAACAGGGCTACCGACATATGTTGCAGTAATGTCACGCGCAACCACGGATGCTTAGGGTCATGTGTGATTACGCGTAATTGAGCGTGGCATGTCACCTAGTGAGGGCTACACTCTCAAATAAGAATTCCAGATATGCAATGTTATATTCACAAAGAAAACTTCTAACTGATCATGACTTTCTAGAGGCGTTTGGCAAGATTTTCATAAATCCTGATTCAACTGATTTTGTTCGCAAAGAAGAAAAACGACTCGGGGAAATTTTGACTCAACTGAGGCAATCTGCGGGCTCCAACGAAAATTTTTACATCAAAAGTGGAAAGCTCTTTCATGACTCAGTTGTGAGTCAGTAACCATATTCTGACTCCTAAATTTTGATGACTCTAATACGCGTCATCTGATTAAAGAGTACATGCTTTTGATTATAAATAGCTATGAAGAATCAAAACATTTGTTATCACCCTTCTATTTTCATTTTCTTGATGACCCAATTTGTACTAGGTTCATGTTGTAACAAAGTAGGCGCATTGACGTTGATGAAGTCCACGTGCCTTCACGATTAAGGTTATCTACCTGAATGTTCGTTCACTTGTAAATAAAATGAATATCAGAGATCATGCATTGACTTGCTCTCCTGATGCCTATGTATCTAAAATCTTGGGCTAATGATGTTTTGCCAGACTCATATTTCAGTATCACCAATTATACAATTTATCGCTGTGATCGTCCGAATGTCAGAGGAGGTCGTGTTATCATATATGTCTCTAATCAAAAAGGCCATACTATTCTGGTAGCTCCTCTTCAGATAGAGTCGAAGGAATAACCTGCTGTATTCACGGCCATAAACGCGATATATTCATTTAGTGTATCTACAAGCCACCTAATTATGTTTGGTGCAATATGTTCAAAGATTATTTATATTCCCTGTGCAATTGTAATAACGCGTATCTTATTACATGTGAGACTTTAATTCTCCGATCACTGTTTGGTTCAATGATGCTTTGTTCGGATGGTGGCTGGACAATTTCCTGGTGCAGCATGTAAAATCTCCTACGTCACCTCAGTCGGCCTCAATACCTGACTTTGTCTTCTCATCAATGGATACGAAAATTAGTGATATCACCATAAGTGAACGTTTTGGTACATCTGATCATGCAATTGTTTCGTTCAAAGTTATTACTGAAATAAAAGAATTGGAAGCAAGTCACTCATGCAAATTGTGTTTTTCCAAGGCTAACTGGTCTAAGTTTTGTAGTGCCCTTCTTAATTCGAGATGGTCGGCTACGAGGGATCTTAGTGTTATGAGTTGTGGAACGAATAGGCCTATTACTACAACATAGCAGTTCACAAGCATATTCCTAAGACGAAGAAAAAAAACGTGGAATCTTGATTCAATCAAGAGTTGGACAGCATCGTTCAATTTTGAATTGTATTTGGAAACACTGTCACTGTCTAATAAATTGAATTGTATAAAATCACAGAGCATGCTTGATATTTGCATTGATGACATTGTTCGGTCGCATGAATCAAACTTTCTATACATACTAAAAACAATGCAAAGGCATTTTGGGGCTATGTCAGTCATAACTTTCAGAATTTATGCCCATTCTCTGTCATGTGTGATACTCTTGGTGAGCCCATTTTTGATCCTTGTTCAATTGCTGAGAAATTCAATGATGTGTTCTGCTCATATCTTTATAAAACGGCGGACATTTCTAACATGCTTCCTAATGCTGCTACAGTTTTTCCATGTCTTGAGCACATTGAATTTTCACCTTTGAATGTTTTGAATTGTATTCGTAGACTGCCTATGTCAATTTCATCTGGTTTTGATAATATTTGTAACACAATCATAAAGCACGATCATCTGATTCTTGCATCTAGACTTGCCAACGTTTTTGAATTGTCTTTCAATTCTGGCTCCATTCTTAAATCTCTGTGCCCGGTCGTCATAACACCTGTCTATAAATCTGATGATAAACATGATTTTAAAGACCGATTGGTGGGTCGAGCTGTGTACTCAGAGTGATGAAGAGAATTATTGCTGATGAAATTCACAAATTCGTACAAAAACATAAAATAATAAACGCAACTCGACAGTATAGATTCGTTCGAGGAGGTTCGGTTGATACAGCAAATGTGGTATTTAATGACTACGTTTCAAAGTATGTTGATGCTGGATCTTGTGCTGACACAATCTCGACTTCAGTAGAGCATCTGACTTTGTGCCTCATGATCTATTACTTAAAATGTTGCTTGTTCAAGATATTCGTGGAAAATTGCATCGTTGGATTTCGGTGTATCTTAACTAAAACCGAGTTCGAATGGTGAAAATAAATAATTATTATTCTGAACTCAGAAAACTTTTGAGTGGAGTAAGCTTAATTCAAGGATCAGTACCCGGCCCCCTTTTGTTTACCTTATTCATAAATAATATTGATCAATTTACTGAAGATTTCATGATAGTGAAGTACGTGGATAAAACTGGCAATTTCGTATAATCATAATCATCAAGAGATGGCCAACACACAAGTGCTGAAACTTCAGAGGGTAATGAAATCCATGCAATCATGGTCATAAGAATGGCCTAGTCATTCAAAACAAGAGTTCCATCTATTCTACTGCCAATTTACAAGTCATATACTCGTATGTCCGTTCAATTTTAGAATACGGCAATGTCATTTGGTCCCCATGGAAAAAGGAATTGATTGATAACATCAAAAGAGTACCAAGACGCTTCACAAGAATGTTTCCTGATATCCATTATCTTAATTATCAACATCGCCTATTGAAACTTCAATAGTCACTATCAGCTCGCCGAATCAAATACAAGGTGGCCATAAAGTCGCGCACCAAGATTTTAATTGTTCTTCTGGATCTCTGAATGACTTAATGAAAACATGAATTAGTTGTGAACAAAGAAATTTATATTTACAAATGTTCAAAATGCTGCCCTTCAGCAGCCAGACATATATCAAGCCGATGGTGAAAGTTATCAAACACTCGATTGAGCAAACTTGAATCACCGTTGATTTGCTGACAGGCATCCCGAATTCGAGATCTCAAATGATCCAGGTCATTCATGCGCTCGAAATACACTAGTTGCTTTGTGTATCCCCAAAAGAAGAAATCCATGGGATTCAGGTCAGGGGAGCGTGGAGCCCATTCAACTGTCCCCCTTCGACCAATCCAATTTTCGAAGTTTCGATCCAGCCAGTCACACACTTTCAAGGCATAGTGTGGAGGCGCTCCATCCTGCATGAACCAGTCAGGTCGACCTTCTCCAATTGAGTCTAGCTGGGGCAGAAGCTCTTCTTGCAGCATTTTGAGATACCTGCTGCTGTCAAGCGTTGAGTCAAAAAAGAAGGGTCCTAAAACATGGTCCTTCCACAGACCGCACCAGACCATCAGTTTCACTCCACAATGTTCTCTTGTGGCTTGCATCCAGTGTGGATTCTCCCGCGCATAGTAGCGACAGTTTTGCTTGTTCACTTCACCATTCAGGTAGAAGTTAGCCTCATCGCTGAAGAGAACTTTCTGATGCACCATGTCAGGATCTTCATCCAGTTGGTTTTTAAACCATGTCGACATTTCCACGCGTCGGTCCGAATCGTCTTCGTGCAACATTTGGAGAATCTGAAGCTTGTATGGATGGAAATGCTCTTCTTTGACTATCTTCTGCATCGTGGATCGGGGAACGTTGATTTCACGAGATGATCTGCGCACGGACTTCTTTGGACTCTGTTCAACTTTATCAAGAATGGCTGTTCTGTCTCATCAGATATTCTTGGACGTCCACTTCGCTCTTTGTCATGAACACTACCTGTCTCTTTGAACTTCAAGATTAACCGACCGACTGAAGATTGACTAACATTCATTCCTTCATGCCTTGAATTGAAAGTTTCAGCAACAGACATGTTTGTCGCACCCTCTCGCCCACAAAGTAAGATAATTTCAATTCTGTGTTCAATTGTCAAAGACATGCTCGCTAGTTGTGATTAAGAAGCCATTGTTACTTCCATTTATTAAATTTCAGAGTAACACTCATGTCATCATCGGTACGTTGTCATCTACATCGAATAACGTTCATTCATGAAATGAAGAGAACAAATTGTCATTCTATAAAAGTGTGATTGAGGTGTGATTGTTTCTAGCCAGAGTGTAGGTCAACTATGGTTTGGTGCGCGACTTTATGGCCACCTTGTATCTCTTTTTCAGATCGTGAATAATTTAGCAAATGTGAACTCGAAGGAACATTTCACGTTTTCTGCAAGGTTTCAAAGGGGAACTCCAAAAATGATTTTAATGCCATCGTGTCCACAAGTACCGATCCAACTTCTTTGGCATCGACGCTGTATCACAATGGAACAGTTTGACCCTCGAAGGAGTCTCAACCACTTCGATGCCTCAATTAAAAAATGGTATTGACTGTTATTTCTCACGTATAGAACCATAGAATAGGTATCCCTACTCCATGTATAGAACTTTGGTAGAGTGTAGCGATGGCTTTATTAATTAACAATAGAATGCCCGACAATATTTTTTACCTTAAACGTCGTCAAAAAAGACGAAATCGTCAAAAATTCATTTAAAAGTTTTGCGTTGACTCTATCTATGCTTATTTGATTATTGATAACTTCTAAATCCATACTGAATATTCTGTTTATTGATAATTGCATTATAGAATATTGTTTGACAATGAAGTATGCCTACTTGCATGCATTAATGAGGGCATTACAAATACAATGCATCGATTTGAATGCCCTCTACCGGTATTTCATGACAGGGAAAACAAGGTAGTATAATTTCGATGAAATTCAAGCAATCATCGCATCATTGAATTTTTCTCACAATTTTTTTTACTAAAAAGGGGCTATAAAACCTGTAGGCCTAACAGCTTTGCTATACCGGTGTGTACTTCCATCCAGTGCTCTACTAAACATCCATGCAAATCTGGTAGCAGTACCGGAAAGCCCTCACTATTGAGTGCCATTAGCTAATAGTGCATGAATTACGTAAGTCAACCTAGCTTTGACCTAAATTTCATTAGAGCAATGATTTCCACATAAGACCTTTGAACAATGCTTCCATTTCGTAGAGCCCTTGTTCTTACATAATTTAACGCTTGCATTTGCGAGGATTACCTGCAAGATGTCAGTTCGTGGGGTATTGCTTGAATTCTTGTGACTACTAGCTGCTTCATCAGGCTCAACAGATAAACTTCTCGCGGGATCTTTTAACCCGACGCTTCTGTGAAGCAGATCCATTAATTCAATAGATCAATATCCAATAAATTATGCCACACAGACATCTGCCATCTTCTAGATGCGCATCGTGTAGTACAAAGCCTCAACATAGAATCAGCTGCATCAATCCGGCTTTGTGATGATTATATAATAAAATTGGAAATGGCTTTCTATTTTTCACTTCCATACCATAAAGGATTGACGTGCATGGTTGACAACATGAAAACACTTTTATATTAATGCAACACACTATCGTGTTCAGAAAGTTGAGTATTTTTCAAATTCTGTACAATATTTTTTTGAATTTAATCGCAGAGTTCTTATCATCGTCGTGTCGAATTTCAATAATGATCTAGCAAGATGAATGCTAGTGAAAGATTAATTATCACTTGTGATGTTGCACGCTTCACCGCGTAGGGGATTAATCAACTTTTCCACATGATCAGAGAGTCTCTGGCCTTACCGCCCCTCCTTCTCCCAAGCTCCTCATATCCCAAACTCATATCCGCGAACTATATTCGACCTCCACAATCAATTTACAGATCATTTACTTTGTATCTTCAAGTTGCCGACTAAGCTTTTGCCGTTATCATCTTACAAAATATATTGTGATTTGGTTCACCTCATATTTAGTGACTTGACTTTATCTCCTACATTCGTCGCTGAAAACCAGGGCTTTGAGTGTCATGTCGTGAGAGACAAGACAATAGTTTGATGCATTCTGACAACAAAATGTTTTTGGATGATTAACATCATCAATTGCCAGAGTTGCAGGTGAGATGTTTGCATATACTCCTTTCATTGCCTAAGTTCATTCATTCATTCATTGCCTCATTCATTCTTCCTTTCATTGCCTAGTGAATTAACTACATTATGCTGTATTAGTTATATTTTCACGAAATTATATGATTTAAATGTTGAAGCTTCATGAAATCGCAAAAAATAAAAGAAAAATGATTCTGTTGTCAATAAAACTATATAGCTTCATCTGATATCAATTAATTTGTTGCGAATACCTTCGCTCTTGAATTCTATCCGAGTCAGATTGCTTCCTCACGCTTAAGATAATTTATCATAATTAGAGACTGACATAGCGTACTCCGAATGTTTTGTAATCCTGTAATATTCTGTGATAAATGATATTGATCACCAGTCGCGGGAATAATTCAATAATCATTGTTGAAACTATACTGCTATATATACGTGCGTGTACACAATTCTTAATATTTTTGGACTTATGCATGCAGTATGTTATGATTATGTGTGCATCCATCTGTAGAAAATCTATTTTTCATTTTCTACTAATTGTCACATTGGTATGTGGATTAGTTGTGCCATGATGTAAGTCATCATGCAAATTGAGTACAAATCCATGTGTCTATGAATTGTCCTATTATCTTATTAAAACTCTGTTTCATTATCTAAGACGAAGACTTTCTGAAATTCTCTGTAAATGTTTTAATGATGTGAATTGTTTTTTTTACAATATACTATGAATGTCAACGAATTGTGCCATATTCGAAAGATGTTTTGCAAACTTGTGTTTATTGCATACAAAACAGCATCTTAATTGTGTGTTTCAGACATTAATCGGTGTCCTACAAGAATCAATACTGAAATTGTGAATGGATTTAACCAAATCAATTCAACGAGTCCGTCCATATGGCAAGGGAGAATCTTTTGATCACTGTGTAGGCCTGGACTTGTTTCTGAGAGGTGAGCGATTTCTTGCACATTTTTGTCACTGTCTCCGAATCTTATGGTTATGCAGTGATTCTATAATGAGCTGCAAGTCCTTGGAACATTTCGTGGCAGTATGACTTTGAACAACGATGTTATTTTAAAATTTTATATAATTGTTATATATTGTTATATGCATTGTACTATATTGTTATATGGTATAGTAGTATATAGGCTCTGTGCATCGTTCTTTTATTCGCTTATTATTTATACGTATTCAAATAAAAACTCTTCCGAAATTTTGTTTTTTATGTAATGACGACACGGGGCCGTATTAATTGTAGCTTTCATTTCGCCGTTGGCGGACAAAAGGGAGAGGGATACGTGAGGTCAAGGTTAATCGAACACCTTTAGGCAACGTCCAAGCAACTACTAATTTACTTCTGTTTCACGCTTAAGCAACCGATAGACAACGTTCAAGCAACCGTGAGGCAACGTGTTGGCGACGTTGCCTGCCGCGACAAATAGCACGTGTAGGCAACCGTCTTGGGCACCGTTGCCTACACGTGCAGGCAACTAAGTGTGCTCATTGGGTTATCTCCAAATTATCGACTATAATAGCCAAAATTTTGAATCCGAATTTTTCAGGTTTATTGGGCATGTAGACTACAGACCGTTTTATAAATGATTGCAAAAAAAAGTTAGCCTATTTTCAAATGTAATTTTCGTGTTGAGGTAATGGTTCAATTTAAATAGACGATGTATCATATGAAACCTTAGGCCTCACGGTGTTCCTGAAACCAACAAAATTCTCCAGAAAAACTGTTTGGATTTTTTGATTCTACTAACAGCACTAGGTTTTGAAATGCAAATTTTAAAATCATCGATCAAGCTTAAACGAGAAAATTTGAATTTTATGAGTATAGTATGTATGAGCAAAAATAAAAATTCTCCAACAAATCGGTTTGAATATTAAGATTGTGCTGACACCTTTTGAAGTTTTGAAACCTTTTTTCGAAATTATTCATCGAGCTTTTGCTGAGAAATTTAAATTTTAATTTCAGTAGGTAGACATCAACCGTAGGCATACTAGGGGCTTTACGTAGTTGACCATGTGGCGAGAGAGATTAGTCATTATCGTTTGTCCAGAATGGTAGCAAAAATAGCAGTTCTCTCGAGATACTTTTTATGGTCATAGTTAGAAAGTTATAAGTTAAAATGGCTTTGACAGGGGCTTCGGCGTCCAGCGCCTTTCTCGGTCGATGTAATTGGTAAAGTCGGCAGCCTGTGTGAAGGTTTATAAAGAGTTGAGTGATATTAAGAAGTGTGTTGCGCGTCAAGTGTGAGGTGATTGAAGTGTGAAGACAGACTGTACTGCGGTAGTTCATGTTTTCTATTGATTTTCGGCTGAAGCTGTGTGATTGCTTTTGATTCGCTAAATGTTGTGTCGCGAGTGTTATCGAGTTTAGCAATGAAACCGACCCGAAAATCCCCGATGTCGCCTATGTCGTTGTGCGTATTTCTAATATGCTCATACAAGGCACCAGTGATGTGGAGCGGAGTGGGAGTAAATTTGGAGCGGAGCGGAGCGGTAGTAAAGAAAATTTTGAGTGGAGAGGAGTGGAGTGGGAGAGAACCTGATGTTGACAAAGTCAACAAAGTTTTATCATAATTAATGATTTTTTACATTATTATTATTACACTATTTTTCGTAAGATATTAGTCTATTATTTATTTTTTCAACATTATTCGGAGGTAAGACTCCATTCTCAAGTTATACAGTAAGTGGAAGGGTTGTATAAACCGTTAATAAGAAAGCCAATAAATATATTAAAAATTGAAAGAAATCTGAAAGTTAAAAATGGAAGTCCGACAGTTCATATTCGTTCCTATGGATGGGTTCAAATTTTTAGTGTGCATTGGCTCACGGAATGTTAGGTTAATGAATGATTGACACAGATAGATTTTGCTAGGTTATTTGACATGTGATGAGATGTTATAGATGGATTAAGTCTTGTTTTTCAGATGTTCATTAATTCTTCTATGCAAAGTTCTTATCGCACTACCGAGTACCGATGTATCGTTCCTTGCATCTTATACAAAATTATTCTTATCAAATTTTTCTGATACAAAATTATCATTTCAAAAATACAAGAAAAATTCTGCCTACAGAAAACTACAATTTATTAATTATTATTATTCATGCTTACATCAGTATGAGCGAGCATCGTTACCTGATAGCATCGTATTGCTACATAGTATGAGGCTGCAACAGAATGAATTTTCTGATTGTCACACATATTTGCGGTTACTCTTCAGGTGAGTCACTAAGTTATTATCACATGGTAAGTGTAGAATCACTATTAATGCTAATGTGCAATCTGCTTTCGAAGTATTGTTCAATTATAATCATTATTTATTTAAATTCATTCACGATTATCGGCCATAATTCGTATTTAAAATTCGACAAGCATAAGGCTAATATTTTGCAGCTAAGCATATTATCAGAGTGGAAGTCAGTCATAATTTACAGTAGTCAAACAACCTAAAAAGTTCAAGGAAATCGTTTTATTTATGGTATGGTAAATTAATAGGATTTAGTTTAAGTGGAGCGGAGCGGAGTGGCTAGGTATTAAAAAATGACTGGAGCGGAGCGGAGTGGAGCGGTAAAATTGTACCGCTCCACATCCTTGCAAGGCACTGCTAATTGATTTATTCTTAATGGCTCTTTTGTGTCCGTTGTGCCTATAGTTATAAACTTACGAGCAGTTTTACCAATATAATTCATTTCATTCGTGGTTTCATTGCTAAACTCGATAACACTCGCGACACAACATTTAGCGAATCAAAAGCAATCACACAGCTTCAGCCGAAAATCAATAGAAAACATGAACTACCGCAGTACAGTCTGTCTTCACACTTCAATCACCTCACACTTGACGCACAACACACTTCTTAATATCACTCAACTCTTTATAAACCTTCACACAGGCTGCCGACTTTACCAATTACATCGACCGAGAGGAGGCGCTGGACGCCGAAGCCCCTGTCAAAGCCATTTTAACTTATAACTTTCTAACTATGACCATAAAAAGTATCTCGAGAGAATTGCTATTTTTGCTACCATTTTGGACAAACGATAATACTAGGGGCTCTAAGTCTACATCGAAAATAAAAGCCTATACTTGATAGTCATTGGTACTGAATTCTTTCATATTTTTGCTTTTAGCCGACTAGATTCTGAATAATGCTGTAAGCTTATTTGAGCTCCTGTGAGGTGTAGGCCTACTGGTAGTCGTACCCATGGATAGATAGAAATCTATGGAGTGCATGATCGCAGATATCCAGGCATTACCACTGGAGGTACCAAAAATCAAGTAGTCAAAAACGATTCTACTTTATCAAAGATGGATATACAAAGAAAGTAAAAAAGATACCACGCAGCTTTCTTATTTTGCAGTGAATTTCCTCTTTTATGCTAGATTCCGAAGATACCATGGAAAGGTTCTTTGCTGCACAGTTAGAAAACAGACGAAAACTCTCACGAGAGTGTCATAGCCCTTGCAACATAAAGTGTTCCCTGAAGTTGCTTCATTTATCGATTCGTCAGTAATACACTCGCTTTAGAAATTTCACAAAAATACCTCTCGATGCCTATCGAGGGCCAAAATCTCAGAGAGCAGCATTTGACTATATTTCATTTCAGCAAAAAATAAACCAATATTCAAAAAGATGCAATACAAAAATGACTCGGATGACGCAATCCTTCCCTGTTGAATGCATCCTGATGCTGTGTAACAGTTTTACCTACAGCATCAAACAGTGGAAATGAGGCTTCAGAATCAGAAACAAGAAGGCGATTGCATTCTGCACTTTGTTCGCCGACACTTCTTGTAACATAACCCGGAATATAGTACCGAATACGCTTGCTGCTTGAATCAATAGGCCGATATGTATCAGGCTCTTCAGTTAATTTAGATATCATCATATGCGAGGCTTGATTTGTGTCTTCGTCACATGGAGGTGATTTAGCATCTCGTCAAAATTAATTTCGAGTACTTCTTTAAAGAAACATCTTTAATTCGTTTCTTATTCTGCAATTTTTGATCCAGTGACTGCCCTACGACAAAATTCAACACTACGATGATTGTCAGAATCGGGATCAGATCAACACAAATATCATTTCATTGTCGATACACTTATGTGTCAATATTTTTCAATATATTTCATTAAACGATTAGGGATTACTGTTATTCCAAATGAATGACTTGAGGAATGCCTCCTGATTGACAACCTGAGAAAAGAGCGGTGCCTTGCCCGATGAAGAAATGTGAAAATTCGCTCTTCTTTACAATGGCTTCCATTCAGGCAACGTGCATCTCATCAGTGACAGTGATGGAACCAAGAAGTTTTGGTATCCTTTCTACGGCGATCGCGTAGGTCACAACACCGTCTGGTGTATAAAAACACACTAGGGATTTCAGTAGATGACTTTGAGAGCTTCAACATCAAGTCAGATGTTAGTGAAGTACCGTCATCCTTCAGGAATGATTTAACCAGTTCTTCGTAAGCCTGCATCACTGCTCAGCTGTAGGTGGATTATCTCTACGATGCGTTATATAGGAAGCAAGGTTTTTTTGGTGAGTTGAGAATACTGATGGAACAGCACCGGATTTCAGCAGTCTTCGCTTTGGGGTTGAGTCTTTCTCATAATTTCGCGACATATTAGAGTTATTTCTACGCTTTACAAAGTCACCATCAGCGAAATGATTGGAGTACAGCTGACTGTGAGGAAAATCGTTCCGATTTTTTGTGACACAACCAATCCTTTAAAATGCATGGATCTTTCGGAAATCGATGGAAAGCAATTGCATTGTCAGTCGAATTCGATGAGGCAGAACCACCATCACAGCCCACTGCTACGCACTTGTTAACAATTTCTGCGATATTCTACTGATTGTGTTTGTTATCAAAGCAATGTTTCTGAAATGGAAAATTTCAGAGCAGAATTTGTCTATGGATTTCCATGACTTGATCATCATAGCTTTTGGCATTGCATTATATCCATAGAAATTAACAATACCATAGAATGTCTATTTATATGATTACGGATTATAGCAGTCTTTGCTTTGACATTTTATAACTTAAAAAATGTCTATGTAATCATAGTCGCTAAATAATTTGTAGAAAGCTATGTGAAATTATCATTGTCAGATCATAGACCTCCAGTCGTATTGGAAATTTGATAAATTGCCTTAGCGATCAGTCCAGGTGATAGTATTCTAGGTGTCCATGTCGTACCCATGTCTACAAAAATAGAGATTCGATCCAATTACATGATGTGCAATATGGATATCACACAAAGTGCATGTGCATAGGCATGACCTACTCTGCTAAGTAGTGGCAATCTAACAACTGGAATTTGATTGTGTTGCTTTCGGGAATGTCTCTTGTAATATCTATCTTTACATGTAACTTATATTTTGCCCTACTTTGAGTCTCGTTTGCCTACGTTTAGATCATTTCGTAAGAGGGACACTCGTACTTCCGTTGAGCAGCACTCTATCAAAAAATATACATGTACTATATATATATATTCATCATTACAAAATCACACAATAAATGATGCCCTAAAAGTTCTCTATCACCTAGACGCGCAGCTATTTTCCGTCTGTTAAAAATACAAAAAGATTGTCCTAAAGAAAAGACCTACACTTGAAGTGACTAAAGAGTGATACAAAACATCAACAAAATCAAAAAGCCAAATCATCTGCGAAAGGAATCCGTGACAGGATGGCACGAGAGTTAGCCCTCATAAGCACAATGCTCAATCGTTGCAAAATGTTGCGCTTGGCCTCACTCAGGCAAACGTTGGTCTGTGTTGCCAGGCGGACAGCTACTCTGTCAATCAGGTCGATCGCCTCCTGACCATATTCCCCAAAGGTGGACACTGCAAAGGGAATGCACTTCCAGCCCATTGACTTGCAGATATCTCTGTTGGCCAAGTGTTTGCGGCTCTCAGCCTCCCCAACTGCCAACCCGTCCGTGGTACTCGCACTTTCAATGAGAGAGGGAGATTGCGGATGTACCACAGTTAGGTCCACAGCACATGTACATGTACTTTATTCAGCACTTGTCAGTCACTTTGATGAAGCTTCCTTATTCTCTTGCATGCTGACTTTGTATGTGATCCATCACTTCCTAATTAATTGCGATCATGCGTCGTTGACAGACGGCGTGCTGTCCATTGTTGTATAAAGTGATGACTGATCACTGCGTTCATTGGTGAAAGCTATTGAAAAAGACTCATTTAGTACAGTGTAGATGCATTATTAGGACTGTTGAGAGAATTGAACCATGGCTCATCGAATGACTGCAATGTCTCATGAAGAATGCCGTCGCAAGATTTGTATTATCTGTTTCAATAAATCGAAAGACATGCGACCATTATCAGCAAAAATGCAGGATCTCATAAACGAATTTTGCATAGCTGTCTTCGACCCTAACGATGACAGGCTTCCAAGCGCAATATGTTCAACATGTAGAATCAAACTTGAGGAATACTCAAGAGGCATCTTCAGCGCGAACATTGTGATTTATGACTATTCATCAATAGCCAAAGTTTACGAGACTCGCAATTATGATTCTCACAGATGCACATGTACAATTTGCCTAAATGCAAGATGCAATATCAACCCGATACGTGGCTCAGGAGTGGAGAAGAAACGTGTAGGTCGACCCGCCGCAATCGATATTCAGCGAACAGGTCGACCAGACGTTGTGCAATTATGCACAAATTGCTTGGGACGAATCGGAAGAGGAATATCACACAAATGCTCGAAAACAGAGAGATATGACAATCTGGAACAGCTGACAAGGCAAAACAAAAGTTCACCAAGGGCAGGCGAAAAGTTTGCAGCCAAACTTCTGAGGGACAAAAGAAGAACTTCAGAGGATGATGAAGATATTCTAAATATCAGCAACACATCTGGAAAATCTGTGAGAGTGTGTGTATCTCCATCAAGTGCCAGTAGCCCAAAAAGAGAGCTGTTTACAGCCCAGCATCTTTCTGATATGCAGACATCGATGAATCTCAGTGGTGGCAAAACGAGAGAGATAGCAACACATATACGATCTGCTTGCTCTTCTCGCACCTCAGTTGAGAAAAATTTGTATTCTAGCATGAAACAATTAGACAGCCAACTTGATGAATACTTCGAACTCCAAGACATTGATTTCATCACCAAAGCCAAAAATGCGATCACTGCAAAGAAAGGAAATCAGCAGTCATATGCAGCGATTTGAATTATCTTGTAGAGAAGATAAAGGTCGCAAGAAATTTGCAATCTGACAGCCTTATTCACAAAATCGGGCTTGACGGAGGCGGCGGATTCTTCAAGATCACATTGTCAATTTTCGATATCAATGACATCTCCAGATCTGAAGGCAGAAGACGCTTTAATTACAGTGAAAGATTACCTGCCAAAAAAATTCAAAGATTCCGGGGTGCAGAAATTGATCATTGTTGCAATAGCCGCTGACATTCAAGAAAATTATGAGAACGTCATCCGATTGTGGGCTGCATTGAAAATGAGGAAGCTAATAGAAGCGAATTCCTCTAATTTTTGCATTTCTGCAGACCTGAAGTTTCTGAATATAATGATTGGTATTATGGCACACGGGAGCTGTCATCCATGTACATGGTGCAACGCCCACAAAAACAGTCTACACGAGACAGGAGAGAATCGCACATTTGCGTCACTGAGTGAGAATTTCTGGAAATATGTCGATGATGGACGAAATCGTGCACAAGCAAAAAACTTTGATAATGCCTGGCATCCGCCAATCGTGCAGTCAGTGAATCCAATTTCACCAATCATGGAAATTATCCCACCGCCAGGCCTACACCTTTTCATTGGATGTATGAATGTACTTTACAATGGTCTTGAAAAACTTTGGACAGAAATCACTTAATGGACAGCTGAATGCTATGTGCAACGAGAGGCCTACCATGGCGGTAGCTTTACAGGTAATGCCTGTAGAAAGTTTCTCTGCAATATTTCAAAGTTGCAACAATTGTGCCCTTCGCAACATGATGTGTACATCAAAGCTTTTCAATCATTGAATCGAGTTATCAAGTCCTGTTTCGGTGAAGATCTTGCTCCTGATTACAAATCATCTCTTTCAGCTTTCAAAGATGCCTATCTTCGCCTCAGGATCCCTGTTACGCCGAAAGTACATTGCGTATTTTTCCACGTCTCTCAATTCTGTGAATTGAAGAAGTCCGGATTAGGACCGTGGAGCGAGCAGTCAGTCGAGGCTGCACACCACGACTTCTCAGAAACTTGGAACAATTACAAGGTGAATAACTCTCATTAAAATTTCGGTGATAAACTTCTCTCTGCTGTTTCGGCTTACAATAGCCGACATATTTGACTCCATTCGAACAAGTTCAATAAATTTGTTTTGTGCGTAAGTTACTCATTTTACGCTTACTTGGCATTAAGATGGACGCTAGCATTCGAGGTTGCAAAAGGTCATGCAACTTATTAATGCATGCTATCGGTTTCTATTCAAAAGCTGTCGAATAGAATAATATACATGTGAAATCACTTTGATTGGTGACATCTCAACAAAAAGGATCCCTATAGCCTAACGGTATTCCGATAACCTTATATCCTATGTAGCAATACTAGTACCTATCGCAGTAGGCCCTATACCAAAATTGCACATAAGTTTAATTGAAATTTAAATTTCTCAGCAAAAGCTCGATGAATAATTTCGAAAAAAGGTTTCAAAACTCAAGAGGTGTCAGCACAATCTTAATATTCAAACCGATCTGTTGGAGAATTTTTATTTTTTGTTGAATATGCGCATACATACTACTCATAAAATTCAAATTTTCTCGTTTAAGCTTGATCGATGATTTTAAAATTTGCATTTCAAGACCTAGTGCTGTTAGTAGAATCGAAAAACCCAAACAGTTTTTCTGGAGAATTTTTTTGGTTTCAAGAACACCGTGGCCTATGTTCCATAGATGTTTTTAGAATACGTCTTACTTCCTTAAGTAGTCCTACGAAAGAAAATTAAACGTTTTCTTTGTTGCAAGATTTTCGTATGAAGACGACAGAAAGTGGCCTTAAGTGGTCAGTAGGACTTCAGAAAGAAAATTGAGCGTTTTCTTTAATGCAGGATTTTAACATTAAGACGACAGAATTCTTTTAATGAAAACTGACAGACAGTGTGAGCTATCACTCAGCTTTATCATGATGTAAAGATTCTAAGATTCGTTGAATGTACAAACAGATACAGCATAGATAAGTTTTACCGAAAAAATGCTGCTAAAAAAGTCTGACATGATTTTTTCATTGATGAAGATGCTGAATTTCAATTAGCTGTATATAAAGTTATATGCCATATGCCATGTGAAAGGGTGTGTTTAGTACTTTGATTTGGCAGAGATTAGGTTGTGTCTGGTCAGTTGTGGTCAGTAGACATAAAAGTATGATTTTTTGGTCAATTCATTCACCGATGCCTACAGACTAAACTACACGGAACAGAAAATAAGATTGTCACTACTCAATCAGGCTTGTGTCAAGCTTTCAGATGATATTTTCGAATTTCGACAGCATTTGGTGCAATTTTGCTCAATTAACACGTTCGCTTGATTTTTCGCTAACTTTCGCGTTAAAAATGTTTTTAATGGTCAACTGCACACAACTTAATAACTTTTGCTGCATTAACGCTTGCGCTTTCGAGTTTGGGTTTAAAAGAATGGTGGTGTTATCAGCTCCAAGAATATGAAAGTTTTATCAGGATCGGCCCATCCGTTCACTGACAAACTTCACATTTGTATTGCTCCCATACGCAGCCATTCGGTGAATCATCATTTCCCTCGGTGGAGGTCAGGATTTCGAATCATTGATCTGTGCGCACACAAAGGCTTGGCGTCAGACTGAGACTCGCCACTAGGGATTCCAATCCCGGGATTGGAGGGTCAAAATCCCGGGGTTGAGAAATTTGCAATATAGCTGTATTCCGTCTAAAGTAAGACATGTCGAAGATAAAACTACCAGAAATCCATCCACAATAGATATATGCTCTTCACTCTTCAATATAATCGTCAACGTTACGTTTTCAATAATTCATTGATGACGCCTTTTGAATGAAGATCGAGAACTGGGAGTTCTCATTTGCCAAAGTGAACAGCATTTGGAAGCAAGACCAAATTGAAGATCAGCATTAGCGAAATAGGCCTACACAATATCGGAATTAGGAAACGAGCTAATCCTGGGATTGAGATCGTAGCCAAAATTGCTCAATAGACCACAGCCTATGGCAATTGTTATTAGCCTCTGGTTGATTCAATCACGGGATTGATTTGTTCAGGAAGCATTATTCTCATCTGACCACAGTTGTTACTTACAGCATTAGCTTAGCTAACGGTGAAAGGCACGTAAAAGATGCTTCAATCGCGCAATCCCGAGCTTGAGATTTTAGAATCTCAATGTGCCAGTGCAATGCATTGAGGAAATAGTTATGATTTTGATAATTTCGATCTCGGGTCAGAGTTTGTAATCCCGAATGCCGGAATCAAGAAAAGTTAGGATTTTGTCGACAGGCCCTAATGCACATTATATTGAAATTACAAAATCTAGGAATTCGCAACTGTTCTATGTTACTCTCAACGTTGTCGTTATCAATCTGTGCATAAAGCGAAGAAACTTTGAGTTAACTTGTCAATTGCGATTTTGTAAGTAAACCGATTTTTGGCAATTCCGACTCTCTGCTATCCCCAGTTCCTACATCCCGGTGTCCCATATTAACATACACATGTGCTTTGTCAACCCCTGAAAGAGATTTTCGGGATTGTGGAATCTGTCGTGTACATATGATTAGATGACATAAAGGGCGTGATTATATAATTATCACCCATATAAGTATGCTGACACAGCTGTATTGAATTGGTATTTGACTAGAATTAGAAATTCAACGAAAGATATTGAAGATAATTCGAAAATCTATTCGGTTTCCACTATTGAAGCAGTAAAACATGTATAAATTACTGCCAAAACATCAACAAAATTATATGTTAATCCTAGGATTTCAGGCCTGTACACCCATGGAATCCGGGGATTGCAATCCCTACCGGTGTCCCATGTATTTGCATGTATCTACGAGTATTCTTTGTAATCGGATATCTACCATTCTACTCAATCCCGGTTGGCTCATCCCCAGGATTGTAATCCCTACCGGTATCCCATGGTATTAGCATATATCTATGCTTTATAATAGAATATTTACGATTCTACTCAATCCCGGGATTGAGATTTTCCGGGATTTTGGAATCCCTACTCGCCACCTGTTCACAAACAATAGCAATCTCTTCACGTCGTAGTTGCTGCGCCCGATAAGTATATCGACAAGAATTTTAGCAACTCACTCAATGATGACATGACATCAATGACATGATCATGAATAATTTTTCTCATCACTAATTTCTTCATTTAATTAGACACACCACACTGTTTCCTAAGCCAAGCAATTTAAGTGTCTCGGCTGACCAAGTGAATAAGTTCAGTAATCAATTAAATGAGATTAAGCAGCTTACGGTTAAATTTGATGAGAATAAACAAGAGATATAGGATAATCCAGCAGTGTTATAAGGATATAAGCAGAATATCCAAGAGTGTAACACCACTGACAGGAATCTTTAACCATTTCAAACACCTCCCGCAGATGGGTCCGTGGAAATCCTCGACAGCCTGTTGGATTTCTGGTCGAATCGTAAACATCGCTTTATTTGTTCGTAATTGTTTCTTCTCATTATCCTTCCAAATATTGGAATACTGAATTCTTTAGACCACAATAAATCCCAGGAATGATCCTTCCCATAGTTTCCTCTTCCGATTTCTATTGCAATGTAACGTTCGAGATCATCAATGTTAAAAGAGTCAAGAAAGAAATTTTCAATGCCATATGTTCACATGCAGTCCAAAATCACTTTTTCACCTTTTCATCAATAAATCAATCAAAAGCATCAGGCTCACTCTTTATCTTTCTCTTTGTCGAATTTGTCACGCCCTCATTTTGTGTGAATACATTCCGTGATCTCGCTCTTCCGGTCAAATTATTTGATCCAACCTCTAATGTCTCCATTCTAATGTATCAGGTGCATCATCTGCGATATCTTCGTCAGTGTCATCACTACTGCCGTTACCTGTTTCAGCAATACATTCACTGTCAATGATTTCTAGGCCTACTTCTAATTTCATATCATCTTCATCGGAGTCTTCAGACTGTCAGAATCGCTTAAGATCTATATTCCATAATGCTTGAAGTGCACTCGCAGCTGCATTCCTACCTCTTCGGACGGCGATCCATGAGCGACGCGAAGTTGACAAATGAAAAAAATGTTTTGCTGATACAGTTTATAACACTTTGTGTCCAGTCTTCACGAAGCATCGATTGACATCTTTCTGCGAATTTCTCACGCTCATGCTGCTCATCAACATGATTCAGAGCATGTGCAAGTTGAATAGTTCGGATGCGAAAGTGATTGCTTGGATATCAATTCACGCTTGCATTTGCAAGCCATATATGAATACTTCGTCAAATTTGACGAAATGGACGTTTGTGGTATACTTTTTAAATAAGCTGATAGGTTTACAGCACAACATACTATGATAGTAATAAAGTAGCAGAATGACGATAAAAGTATAAAGAGCGATATCATGCAGTCTTCAGTGCGAGTTATTGGGTGAGTACTGCTCACAACAGAAATAATTATCAATTTCGTCAAAAATGAAGAAATGGACGTTCTAGTATTTTAAAATGCTTCCCACGACTCACTTGATTTTTGTAACGAATATTCGTTACAATAATAAGTTTTGGTCAACATATTTGTAACTCTATGTCTTGCAGTTATGTGATTGACTTTATTAGCACTCTATGATTTGTCTACCAGGTTCTCAGACTTTATAAGACAAAAATTGTCAAATTGTGTATTAGTTTCGATTTCTTGATTCAAGGATGAGCAGGGCAATAGACCTGATTTCGTTTTTCTAATAAATACTGGTCATTCACCCAGTTTTCAGACAATTAAATCCGGGAGAAACGAGCTATGTAGCAGGGATGCGGAGTCGGAGTCCTATATTTTTTTGCTGGAGTTGGAGTCCTATCAAATGATAGGACTCAGGACTCCTGACTATAACTAATCCCAAAATATAATACAAACAAATTATTTATCGTCATGCATAGCTGTCACTGTCTTGATGTCAACTTTCTCCGTCAAACAAAAATGCAGAGAAAGTAGTGCATGCAAAGCTTGTAATAGTTGAGGGAATGACTCGTGAAAGTGAAAAGAGGATTGTCTTTTCACTCGGTGATTCAATAGAGAAGACAAGCCTTCCTAGCCTCGATCACACCTACGCACCAAAGGTCACATCAGAGACAAAAGTGAAATACTAGTTTGTTTGAGAACATTGCCTCTTACCCTCACATTAATCGTGTGTGATGGCTCCCTCAAAGCGCACATTAAAATCAAAAGTGCACTCATATTTTTTTGGAGAAGGATGGGGATTTCCTGCCTTGTAGAGACTGGAGAAAAACCGTGAGGCACCATTCAAGAAGATGGGAGGAGCCGAGTCGTATGTATCCAACTAAAAGCGACATTTGATAAGCTTTTATCGAAAGTGATTGATAATTGATACAGCAATGATCACTAAAAATAGGTTCAGGTAAGCCTATAATGATCTATGATGTAGGTTACCAGTTAATTTTAAAAAAAGCTACGCTTTTATATACTTGCCACCCAGAGTCGGAGTCCTATCAACCCCCGAAGTCGCAGTCCTATTAAAATGATAGGACTCTGCATCCTTGCTATGAAGCGTCACCCGGGGTAATTATGAGCTATTTGCGTAAATATCGATTACCTTGATTATGATGATGAGTGAGGTTGATAATTGCCTTAAGATAATCTATCACTGTATTGTAAGTATAGATTATTCGGTTCTAGGAAAATGAGTTATTCTTCATATCGAAATAGATAAATCTTGTGATTATCGAGTGGGGTGATTATGAGCAAAATTCCAAAAGTACTAACCTAGTGATATTGTGTGAATGTAAATAAATGTATCTTAAGTTAAATATAGGCCTACATCATGCCACATTCTAATACAATTTTTTGATGTACCGGATCTATGTTGATCAATATACTATATTTGCATTTAAATACCCTGATATATACTGAATGATGTGTTTTACACTATCATTGTCAGAAAAGCCTAAATGACCATCTTCCTAAATTCTATTTCCCAAGTTCGATCAGAATCAAGAACAATAAAAATTGCTCAGATGAAAAGCAAATTACATTCTTGTATTTGTATAACTCAATGAATAAAATCTAATAATTCTATAGGCCTTGACCTGTAGAGGCCAACGCCTACAGAAACTTGTAAACCAGTTCGGTCCGAACAAATCGTCTTTGAATGGACTTCTGATCTCATTTTCGCGCAGATACTAAAGAACTTCTTTTTGTACATCTTCTTTGGTAAAACGGAATCCCCATTTTGCTAACGTACGCAAAAATGTCTTTTTCCTTGTCACTAAATCAGGATTTCTCATGCAAACCAATAGTCCCCATGGGCACACTGTGTACTTTAAATGCTTCTCTCCATCGTCGTCCTTGCTGGATATCACGAATTATTATAGTCCTTGCTCAAACGTTTTACAGAAATGATGAATTAAGTTGCCTCATTTTGGTATTGAAAAATGCAGCATATTCCTTGAGTATCCAGTGTTCTGAAGTTTTTTTGATCGACAAGATAGTATATCAATCAACAAAGTAACTCGAAGGCATAACTAAATGCTTATGTACTCTCATACACTCATTCACTAAAAGATCACGGGTTAAACGTTATCGCCGCCGTTTAGACAATTTAAGTTAGACAATCAGGCAATTTTTAAGAATGACAATATGTTCATCAATAACAATAAATGTTGGCTGATATGAAACTGAGCCTAGCACTTGTTAGAATGTCTTATGCATTCAATGTGTATTAAGCAGTATAATAAGCTTTGTATATAATACAATAAATCCTTTAGGGGATGCATACTGTAAATGTAGACTTTGTACACCCATGAAACAGTATTACTTAGTTGCTTTTCTCGGAATTACAACTTTCTGGATCATTTTCTTACTTAGCTTGCAATTGAGGCCTCATCTTCTACAAGAGCCAAAAATGAAGGCATCCCGTTTCCGAAAAAGATGGGAGGAAATCAAAAACAGAAGAGCAAACGATTGCAATGTACGTCCATACTACAGATTAGTGTTTGGCATTACTCGAATGGTCGCTAGTAAAGTATTACTCGAGTAGCCCACTAGAATGCAATATCAATGCATACACTGTTCAACACACTATTTTGTAATCTGAGATGCAGCTCTACAAGAAACATACATAATCACACATTCTCAAAATACATAATTTACGTAGACGTACTAATTTATGTTCTCCAGTAAAATCGATTATAGGCCTATCAGCCTTGTACGCGCTTATTACAATAAGTTTTTCCTCTTTACTGCTTCGTTGTCATTATGAAATTCTTGCCAATTGGTCAATGTTGATTTTCTGTGAAGGCGCGGTAAGTGCAAATCACACGCGGAACTTTTGACGACTAAAGTTGAGCTTGAATTTTTCATGCTGTCAAATTTAGTAGGCCAGCTCATAACAGCTAAGTCTCCCCAAATAAGTTATATATTTTCTTCCTACTTAACATGTTTGCCATGCCTCGTTGAGATATTTAATGACAGCATCTGCAAAGAATACCATCACAATTACGTACAAAGTAATAGTTTTCAATTATTTCATCTTTCTTGAAGCTAACTGAAGGCAGATCGACGCTAACCGATTTCGCTATCAGGATTTCTGCTTAAAACCGACGAATCGCCCAGTTCTCATCCTTTTCTGATTCTGGGTGTTAAAGGACTAAATACACCTGGTTTGGCTTGAACGGATTTCTGCCAAAACCGATCGAATGACCCAGCTTTTGATTCAGGGATAAAACGGGGAAAAAATTAACCCGGTTTGCTTCGTAATACCGGCTATTATCTTTGGCCGGACTTCAACATTTCCGGATCAAAATCTGGGCGAATTTTCCAGCGGGTCTTTATAGTAACATATTTGATTTTTCTACTTTGCTTTGTCGAGACTCAGCGATGTATGCTATATTCTAAATTTCAAAATAAAAAACACATTGTTTTAAAAAAACATCAAATATTACTATGAATGAATCACATTTATGTCACACACACAACACACACAATAATTTGATACAACATATTATATATTATTGAAGCATGTCGACTAAACAAAATGGCAACTGTGGCAAACAAGATGGTGTCAAAAAAAGATATCAAGTCTATCCTGTCAGGCGTTATGTCCCACGAAAATGCAGACCTACGATAGTCCCGCAGTGGCCTGACTATTTACAAGTCGGTAATATATGCCTTGCTTTAACATGAGGTCCGCGTGTTTTCCAACTTCTTCAATACGGCCATGATGAATGACTATTATGCGATCTGCGTCTCGAATCGTCGACAATCGATGGGCAATAACGATGCAAGTACGTCCTTCCTGGACATTATCCAGGGCTTCTTGTACCACCTGAAAAAATTGATAGAAATCAAATGCTCAGTCTACAAAGTAGTGGCAGTCATTTTTGTAATAATCAGAATATGCTAGATTTATAGAATAAGATAAGTGTACTTTTTTGTTTGCCGCATTTCTTAGAATAGTAGTCGTGGCTAATATTAAAACTGCCATTCTTGACTGCGGCTGACATAAAAAGTCCTATATCCAAACCACGTCAATTTTTATGAGTCACAATATTCACTATTCTTCATGTTGGTGCATGCGACATTTTCCATGTGATGACATAGAAGATACAACATTTACGATATTGCAAGCTGGCGTAACTTAGCAAAGTCGAATCTATTTATGTAAAAATCAGAGTCAAATCGCATTATGTAAAAGCAGTGCGTAAAAAGCGGATTCTGATAGCAGCCAATTGACAGTATTTCTGATACAATTGATAATACAATTTGGAACACCTCATAGTGTAAATCGTTCGTTACTTACCTTATCACTTAAAGTCAAGTTATCGGGCAAAATTGAAAATAGAAAGCAAGGGTGACGTGGACTATGGTTTCATTTGATAACCTGTTTTGCATCTTCATAAAAAAACAAGGAAGTTTTTTTGGCAAAAAAGGGTGCATTTGTTTTAAAATTTCAATAGCAACCCATAACATTCCTGAGTCATGGAGACAAATTATCACAACACTAACACACAAACCTGGTGCGCGATCTCATCACACGAACTACAGACCTGCAGCTGTGAAACATTTGCTGAATTATTTGGCCGATCATGCCTATTTTAATGCCTTCCAACATGGGGCAACCGCACACAAACACTGTTAGGCTAACAAATCACTAACAGTATCACTCACCAATTGAAATTTGCATTGTAGTCAGCAACTCACTATCTAACACTGCTTCTGTGCGTTCGCCCATGGCTTTTGCCAAAGCGATCGATCGATCGAGAGAAAACGCTGGTGTAGAACTGTACGATTATTTGACGTGTAAATGAGACAAAGGCTTCTACGTAGACGTTGCGTTCCTCGATTTGACCGTGCCTTCGATAGTGTTCCGCGAAATGTATTATTGCATAGACTTCATGATTGTATGTCAGTAAACCTCTTTTTATGGATGGAAAATTATCTATAACTTAGAACACAACTTATTCGCATCAGAGATCCCTTTTCACCTTTCAGGGAAGTTATTGGCCCAATGCTTTCTGTACTATTTTGTAACAGCATTGGTTATTTTGCAAATGACTTCATTGGTTAATATGAATTCATTGGATCAAACAAATTTCATAGGTTGAAGGAAAGAAATATAATGCACTCACTATCCATTTAACATCTGTTTGTCCCGGCTGGCTGGGTTGGACAGTTTTCCCATTTTTCGGAAAACAGCTCGCCACAGATTTCGATTGGCCGCGTCTTGAGGTTGGAGCCTTGCAGTTTTTAGGTCTTTCTTCACTTCTTCTTCGGTCTTCTCTTATTTACACCATTTAGCTCCATCACATCGACATTCTGCACAATTTATACCAGACACTGAGGCTGCGACTGTGTGGCTGTACAGAAATGAACTTTTGCGGATAAATCACAGGGAGTGCATTATATTTCTTTCCTTCAACCTATGATGAACTACCTTCCCGTCAAAAACCGTCAACTGCCAACAAATTTCTTTGAATTTTCAACCAATTTCCGTTCCCACGTTGCGTTTGAAATATTATCCCACCTCGTGTCAACCATGACTAGCGCCGATTCTTTTTCACGACTGATATCATATTCCATTGGAATCAACTCACCGATGCCGAAGTTCAGGCTCCCAAAGTCCAAGTATTTAAGAAGATCATCAAACAGTATTTTAGAAGAAATTATACTTGGTCATTAATCTTCATATTTGAGATTTCCTTGTAAATTAGCTGGCTTTGTTGTCATTATTTATACCTACCGATATGTTGTTGACAAATGAAATATGATTATTTCAATATCAAATGTCCAGAGGCTTTTACTGGACATTTTAATGTGCCCTGCGATATATTTGTGATCATACATTACAGGTGCGCACATGGAGCCATGCTTGAATATCTAATGCTGATAACACTAATAATGGAAGACTCACACACTACACGCCTGCACAAAATAGAAGCAAGGTCGGCACTTTATTTCTCATGCTCACAAAACTCTTGAGAAGAGGTGCGGCTATTATTCGAAGAAATACGGTAATTACAAGAAATGGCACCAAGCAAGCAACGTGCTTTGATACGCTTCTACTCTGTAATTGGTAGATTGTTAAATTCCTTGAATACTGAGAAGGACGAGCCGCTGAACAAAATAATTGTCGCACTCGTCAAACGCACTCGTGCAACAACTATCACTTGGAATGTGACGGCTCAGTTGGGAAAAAATCATTTCATTATTTGTCGCATTAACGTTGTTCTGCTTCCCATGAACCTTGCATGCTTCAGACCGCAGCATAAGTCATTTCTAAATGATATTTTTGTGTGACGAGTTAATTGAAATACTAACAAATTTCCATTATCAGTATGTAGGCATCAATATTCTCACATATGCCACTATTGTTCTAATCTAAACTAAAATTTTTAGTCATTAGTAGGGCTTACAAAAGTCAATAAAGTAAAAATTTGCAAGCAAGGCAATTTCTGCAAAATATCTATAATTATCATATTGGATATTTAAAAAATTTTGTTGTTAAAATTATCATATTCGTCAAACAAAGTTATATAGTTAAACTACGGTCGTCGCTAGGTCAAAAATGCAAAGGTCAATAAAGTCAAAACATTGTTGAAACCATACACTTGTTTGCTATTTTATTCCCTACAAGGTCTCGTGACAGGGAATATAAAATAGACAGAATACACAACCCTCTTTGCACAAATTTATGATACATCAATCAATCGAATCAACCGTCGCCCTCTAGTATGGCTGCAGGTTTAGAGGGAAAAGTCTACGTCATAATTTCCAAGAAATTTCACCATTACCTGATGTTTCCCTTCGTGAACTTCAGCACCCGCCCATCCGCCAGTTGTTCAACACAATGGGATTTACTTGCACGTCTGTGTCAGGCTACAGACTTCACATCCCAAACATATTTCGTGAGGAGAGAAGAAGGATGAAAGACCATGTCTCCAACCAAACTATATTCTTGATTGTCGATGAATCAGACGTCAATGGACAGAATCATGTCAACATGAAATTATTTATCAATTTGATTAGCGTAGTTCGTTGGACATAAACAAGTTTTTAGATAAATTCGTCATATGAAAGTTTTCATCGCTATACGGGCTTATCATAAATACCTTTAATAACAAATTTCATTAGGTCAAATTTTCTGGGTCATAAAGTCAAAATTTTTCATTTTAGGTCAAAATTCTGCAACCCCCTAGTTATTAATTTTTTGAATAAATTAAAATGAGATCACATACCTACCACAGGGACGTGTTAAGTGAATTCTTCGAGAGTTGTGACAAATGATAAGAATTTGAGAAACTCAGTCCATGTTCGCCAGTCCGGCTAAAATATATATGTCGCTGATGATTGGTGCTACATGTGAATTGTAATAAAGAACTTTGTTCTAATTTTGACTGCACTTTTTCAATGGATGGAAGAAAATTGTGAATATCTGCTTTATTTTCCACGTTTAAACAGAATTTTTCTGTTTTCAAAAATATTCAAATTTCTGTATCAATGTAATTGCTAGTGTTCAATAGTTTGATCATGAAGAAGGCTAGTTAGTGCAAAGTCTCTGACTTAACTTTTTTATTTCCGCGTTTTCAGTCCATTTGTTCCAATGTCATTAGGTCAGACTGCTTATCTTATGGATCTCCTCCAAGTCAGCCGTCAAGGGCTGCTTCAGCTGTTACGTTAATAAGCAGACGGCAATCAGATGCCACCGTTTCGATCCAGGTCTTCCTTCAGCACCCCTCTCCTCAAACATAAGGAGAATATGTAGAAAGACAAACAACGTCAACCGAATAGCGTCATAATCAGCTTATTTATAAAGGTTAGTATTACTTACTGGATGAGTTTGTGTTCGATTAGCCGAGGCAAACAGCGTGATAATAATCAGCCAAACAATCACCAAAAACAATGCAGACGATTAAGTAGGGTATTGCTTCATGTATACACACTGGTGCATTTGTGGTCAAGAGAGAATAGGTTAAAACTTCGATAGACAATCTGTGTTCGTCACGAAGAGCAGCTGTACAATGTACACGTCCATTCTAGCCGTTTAGTATCATATAGTGCCTGAATTATATGGTATAGACCAATGACTATCGAATTTTAGATGAAGTTATTATGAGTAAACATATCTTCTAGCACTTTTCTGAATTTTGGAATTGTCAAACTTAGCTCAAAATTCCGTAGCATCGACGACAGACCGCTTAAATATATCAATTCTTACTTTCTCTGATTCAGTATCCAAGGCCGATGTTGCCTCATCGAGCAGAAGGATTTTAGGATCACGCACCATTGCTCTGGCGATAGCAATTCGCTGTTTCTGACCGCCACTCAGTTGCGTTCCTTTTTCTCCGACCTTTGTCTCATAACCTTCAGGTATGGATTCAATAAAAGAATGAATATTTGACTTCTTTGCGGCCTCGATAATTTCTTGCATTGAAGGCTGAAAAAGTGAAAATCGAATGTAAGAAATATCCGTCCGTTGGAATTTTCTTTGTTCATATCAATTCCAGAACTGATGGTGATGATAGCAAAAATTACATTTACTGGAACAAATCATAAGCTGTAGCGAAGTGATGAAGCTAATCGCACTCACCACAAAAACCAAATAACACTCATGATCATTCCATTTTGCAACCACTCACCGGGTCTTTAAAAGATCAAAATCGATCTTTAGACTACTTGAAAGGAACATGATTGATCCATTTTGTAATAAAATACATACAACCCCATCAATATCGAGAATTACTTCACGGATTCCATGTCTTGTACAAAATCAATTCAAGAATAAATTGTCAGTTACATTTGCTATGAGAACTATCAGCATGCATTTTCTAAATTACTTAGCGAAAACTTAGTCATGACAAAATCAAGTAACATGAGAATCATGGTTGCTGAAAATGTTCATGAAGAAATAAATATTTTATTTGAAACGCTACTATTTTCAATAATGATTCTTCTGTCAGCTGAAAGAAGCAGAAGAGTCAGAAACAGGGTGACGGAATAAACCCGAAATGAATAAACAACATAATAAATATCTACTGATATAGTTAAACAAGAAGCCTCTGATAAAGAATGCCAAGAAAATTGAAGGCTTGTGTTTCAATTCAAAAATGCTGGCAGGTACATGCGTAGGTACCTACGCAGAAGCTCGAAGTAGCAATGTTGGCAGAGTATAACTGAAATAGCCTGATGTACTTTCTTTGTGTTCTTACGGAATTATTACAAAATGGTTGACATTCCGCATTTGAAGGTGCATTCCGCACAGGAGGATAATTTCCAGAATCAAGTAAAGAATCCCCATCTATCGTAATTCACCCAAAAATTTGACTTGATCAACCTAAGGGAAGAAAAAACAGCTCGGCTGTATTCGGAAATCAAGAGATGCATTGATAGAAAGGCATCACTCAGATGACACTCCTATTTGCGGATGAAAGGCTAAGTCGATACATAGGAGACAACATTCTGAAGAGAACATGAAAATATACAGGAGTGAGATTAATTTCGAAACGCGGTGCGAGATGATATGAAATTATGGCTACAGGAGAATTACTGACTGATTGAGCAGAGTGCGCAGAAAAGAGACGCCAAGCATGCTGGCTGATCACATATGGCAACCGAAGCAACGACTTGCTAAAGATCGCGATGAACACCTGTTACAAACATTCGAAGAGACCAAGGAGATATGGATTAAGTACTGCCGAGACCCGCTTGCGTAGACGCATGATTCTGACACCACAGTAGTGACGGAGCTTGAATACATGACAATCCAAGACTACGACAGAAATGGCGAAATACTCGGGTGTCAAGTCGAAACAGCGACCAAGAAGCTATAACCGCACAATGCCCCCGGTACAGATGTCATTACAGGAAAGATGCTACACGCAGGTGGAGTAGAATTGACAGATGGGCTGCTCATTACATGTAGTCAAGCATAGTCTGAAGAGTAAGTTATTGACGATTGGAACAATTCGATTATAGTGACGCTCCCAAAGAAAGGAGATCTTAACATCTGCAGCAACTACCGCATCGTATCTCTAGTAAACCACGTGTGCACAGTGTTCTTACTGATCATCCTAGAGCGTCTGAAGGCTCCTGTCGAGCCATTCCTTGCAAAAGAACCAACAGGCCTCCGTAGAGACATCAGCACTGTGCAACAGATCCTTGCTGATGGTCTGCTTCATCAATTTCTCTAAGGCCTTCGGCAACATTCGGCAAGACGCCATGTGGACAGTACTGAAATTATGCGCAGTGGATGCTAAGATTATCCACATTTTGAAGAGCATGTATCAGTGCCATGGCTGCAGCTAGACTCGGAAATGAAAATGGCGACTGGTTCAGACAGGGCAATCCCCAGTGACCTGTTATTTTGCTTTTTATACCTGGAACGTGTTACAACAAAGCGACAGGGGTGTCAATTCAGGAACGGCCCATCGACAATCCAAGCCTTGCCGCTGATATAACACTTTCGGATGAATGCTGGTGAGAACTGGAGAATAGCCTAAACTTCGTTTCTTCAGACGCAGCCGTAGGATCAACACCGAAAAAACGAAGGGTTTATTAATAGTGGAGACAAGTCAAAAAGCAGAACTTTCGACCAACAGGAGTGCAACAACAGTCCACAAGTTCACCTATCTTGGAATCACGATAAATGGCGAGAAATGTGCAATGAAATTCGTCAGCGCGTTGGCATAGCATTCAGGACGTTAGCAGGTTTTGACAAAATATGGAGGAGTCACGTGATTATCATTAAAACTAAAATGCTCGGTGTTGCAATCATGTGTTTTTAGCGAGCTGAAGCTTACTTCGGAAACGTGGACACTGAGAAAGACGGATAAGCGGCGTCTCGATGCTTTTGAGTTGCGGTGCTTCCATGGGATTTCAGGTTTTAGATGGTTTCACCGCACCACCAATTATACAGTCCTGAGAAGAGTAGAGCCAAAGTTACGGCTTGTCTAGATGACTAATAAGCACAAAATGAGTCTGTTCGGCCACATCGGCCACATGAAAATCATAGCCAAGTGAGGACCGTACTGTTTGGTATCACGAATCGGAAGTCGTAGAGCCGATCCATGATGTGGTGGACAGACAGCATCAAAGATAGGTGCAAAGCTGACCTGCACGTGATAGCAGCTAGGATATGACAGAAGATTGGCGAAAAACAACCGAACGCGTAGTTGAAGACACCAACGAATGATTCAACCTCCTCGCAAATCAAGCTAAGTGAGCAAAATGATTTAAGGAACTAACATTGCATTAGGACTTCTTGGTGTAAATGAACGAGGTTCTTAAGTCATTTACTAGTAAGCGAAGGAGATTAGCACAACGGATTTCCTAGTAGCTGCCACATAATTCTCACATCGATTTTCGCTGTTCAGGCATAGACAACCGTTTAGAGAAACTTTCGCTCAGACAAATCCATGCTGTTATTTCTGTTCGTGAACATATTATAATACTTGTACCAGTGGCGTTTTTCTCAGTACCTGCGAGGCCTTCGGCGCATCCTCAATAATAATTTACCAACATAAAAATGAAAAGTGCCATCATTCATTATATTATCAGAGTGAACAGTTTTGCTGCGCGCGCACGAATCACAGCTATTTTCTTCGAACGATTAGACACACATGCTAGTCGTGTGTTCAGACGGAGCGAAAGATAAGTGCGTGTCAGGCAGCAAGCGCACGCGCCCGCACCAATTCTGGCTTTCCCGATAGACATAATGCTTTGCCATCTCCAATTTTTACATTGAAATTCTCCGTTATTCTTCTTGATCGAGGCTCGGTACCTAAATATAGTAAGGGAAGCGCAACCCAATTGTTCCTGGATTCGCTTTATGTCAGAGAGACCACTACGTCAACAGTAACAGCTGACTGACGTTCAGATAAGACTGCGATCAGATGATGAGCGTTCGCCAATGAGTGCAGAGTAATGCATCTGACTCGAACACCCAGATTCCGTAGAATTTCATAATTTGTTTTTACGTGATTGATGTGACACAATAGTACTGTAGATGAGCTCATAACCACGCCTCTCGTCCGAAGGGAATATACTGAAAAGATGACAGTCGTCATGCAAGGTAGGCCAACACCTGATATAAAAATTGAAAGTACTCACAGAGAAAGAAATAAGAAATATACAAGACATTTTAGTGTATCAAAGTTCAAGCACATGAGTGGCTGAAGAGCCGTGAGAAACGCAAGGAACTTGCCTCTTTTTTTCTCGAGAAAATGTGGTCTGGACAGAGAGGGGATATAGTAATCTCAGCTCCTTCAGTAAGGCGGTTAAACGACATGAGCAATCAACTTCTCATATGCACATTCACGTGGCCTTAAAAAATGTTTGGGAAATTGCTATTGAAAATTTATCTTTTATGAAAATTAATGTAGAAAAAAAGTCTGATGTAGAAATAGTGTTCCAATGCCAAACGAAGGCCTGTGAGCACGCGACGCCACTGACTTGTACAATGTGAATGAGTAGATTAAAGATAAGAACAGACAGGGATTTTTCAGGTCATTCTAGCCGGAGCAGGGTGGCGTAAGAATTTTCGTGTGCCTTATGAAATATTTCATACAATTTCTCTCGATTTCTCCAGGGTGACGAATTGAAGGTTGTGGCAAAATTCGAAGTAACTATGGCTTCAAATATTTACGAGTTACTTGCTTCTGGGATATATGCCAGTATATGATTGACATCTTTCCAATAATCCGGGATTTGGAATTGGATGGCTTCTCTGTAGTAGCAGTTTTATGAATATCAAAGTCGATTTGTGAGGCAAAAGGCAATTCAGGTACAGTTGTTTTCAAAATTGACAGAATGACGAAGGAGGCTTACAAGAAAGAATGATGGATACTATGAAGAATACAGCTTCTTTGATTCTCAATGTGGTCAACCAGCGCCAATTCACACAACATTTGTGCCTTTCAAAGTGAACAAAAAGGAAGTGAGCAACTTGAGTGCTTCAGTTTAACTGAACGGCATTGCGTAAAATTAAAACCAACATGCGAACTGAAAGAACAAACAAAATAGTTGAATGAGCGAAGAACTGAGTGAGCTGAATAAATGGCAGTAGTGCACTGGTGCACTTGCGGAACGATCTTTTGCATTTAAGTTTCGAATATACATGCATTAAACGATGGAATGATAATTTGCGCTTCAGCAGTCGATGTAATATGAAAAAAAGAAATTATTTCTTCCCTCATTATGTCGTCTTCATTATCATCATTTCCTCATTATGTCGACTCTGTTTGCTGAAATGTTTTCCAATTACGATTTTTCTCCACATCGAGTTTTAGCAACTATGGCTATTTCAATTTTCTCAATATATTTAAGTTTTGCTCATATAGTTCCAATCGCATTATGTGCATTCATTGCGATAAATTGCTGTCCTGGTGCTTGTCTTTTCTCTCATTTGAAAAGGAAAAGATAAAAGCTAGGAAAGCAACACATGCGCAGTTTGCGATTGGAATAATGTAAGTGAAGCTTCAATGCTTCCAGACTTATTTATTCAAAATTGCTTCCAGACTTCCCACCCAAACTTTCCAGACGCGCGGCACCCTGAATTTACAGATAAGTGAAGATCAAAGATATTGACAAAGAAACTAAGCCTTTGTTGCGTTATCCAGTCAAATTTCCACAAAATGGAAAAAAGCGTCACCAGATCAAGGGAATTTAGATAAAAAAAGAAGAAAGTTGATTATAAATATTTAATGAATATACAAAAATGAATACTTCAGTCTTGAATATTTTCCCCCGTTCTTTAAAATTCCTGTTGTCATTATTCAATATAGCATATTTGTTTGATTTTCGATAGGATAATGTACAAAATAGATCATACAATTCTGAGAAGCATTGGCATTTACGACATTCGCAAAATTAGTAGTTTCACGACACATCTGATAATATCGAAGCAACTACATTTAGGAAAGTGGGATGTACAGGGTGTCCGTAAAGTCGCTTGACTTTTTAATTGAATATCTACATGAGTAAACAATAAACGTTTACCAATAGTTTAAATCTATATCATAGTGTTTCCTCATGCTATGTTCGAAATCTCAATGTGAAGTGGTACGATCGCTGCCTATCTTATTAACAATGGATCTTCAGACTCGGAGAGATAGTTCAGTGCTTCTATGCATGCAATAGAAGTGCTACAGCTGCCCTTCGAATGTTTAAGACTCAAAGACGCATTCACAAAGATCCTTTTACAACAACATCGATTGCAAATATCATCAAAAAGTTTGAAGAAACTGGCAGCGTTCATGATAAACCTCGCAGTGACCGTCCTACAATGGATGACATGACAATTGCAACTGTGAATCGCGTCGTCGAGGAGACTAGTTCAAAATCAAAGCTAGGAGTCACGTCAGTTCGCAAAGTGGCGGAAGAGGTTGGCATCATTTCAAAGACTAGTGTCCATAAAATCCTTCGGCATGAACTAAAACTTTACCCGTACAAATTACAAGTCGTGCAAGCACTTGAGCCGGCCGACAAGCGAAAGCGCTGTGAGTTAGCGAGTTGGCTTCTCGACAATCAGAATGTAATCGATGACATTGTCTGGTCTGACGAGGCGTATTTTTCACTCAATGGGATCGTTAACACGCACAATTGCCGTATCTGGTCAGATGTTAAGCCATCAACATGCATCTCAAAATCCCTTCATTCGGCTTCATCGATATTATTCGGCGATTGACTGCAGTGATTGATTGCGATGGCAATCATTTCGAACACTTGATTTGAACATTTTAATCTTCAAATATTGGCTTCTTACTGTTAGATTCGTGAATTCCCCTTTATGTTGCGCAATATAACTTGGCTTGTGATAAAAAAGTTTATTGCTTTCTCATGTAGATATTCAATTTAAAAGTCAAGCGAATTTACGGACACCCTGTATTATGCTTTTTATCGACATTTGGTGTTTCGCATTTTTGCCATGCATCAATGCTAGTTGTAAGTTTGAAAAGTATCATCTTATTTTAGTGCCTAATCCCACATCCGTACTTAAATTTTATCAACATAAAATTTCGGAAGAATAATGCTGCATGTACTCACCGGATTGGCGTTATTACCGTAGGCAATGTTCTCGGCTATTGTACGATCGAAAAGGACAGGTTCCTGAGACACCATACTCAATATGTACCGCAATGATGAAATACGAAGATCCTGGATAGGAACACCATCAATACACTGAAACCGAACACAGGATTGGTAGAACAAGAATAATTGATGGATTTCTCTGGATCATTTGATGAAACAGAAAATAATTTCCATTGCAATATGATAGAAAACATTTCAGCTCAAGTCTGTATCTTTTCGCATTGAGACAGTTCATGTTGTCCCCTGGGAAAAAGAAAATTTTGGTCTCGAAGTTAAGTTTATTGTTAAAGACATACTTAACTTCGAGGCCAAAATTTTCTTTTTCCCGGGAGTTGGAAAAAATGAATTGTCTCTCCGAAATGTAGATTATCTGGTGCCTGGTCAATTACGTCAAGTTTGTTACCTAATGATATTCAAGTACCAGTGCATGTATATAGCACTGTCCCAAATGCACGACTTCGGTACATAACTTCTGCTCCCAGTTGAAGTGACGTCACTGTTTCCATTCATGTGCATGTGATATTATCATGTTTCTGATCGGCGATGCATACGACAATGTGGTTCGATTGTGGATAAAGTGGGCCAACATGGTTATGTTTGCCGACAGTAGGAGGTTTGCCAAATTTGAATGTGCTAAGCTTCTTAGTGGTCTCTTGTAAATTTTCTTGTTAATTCTTATAAATCTTATGAACATGATAAGAGATAATCTGAAGACATTACATGTCATAAAAAATCATGGCTCTAGACGCCAAATTGTGTTTAATCTGGCGGCGAATTATTAGTGACTCATCAACTGGATCACATAGCAAAGAGTCACAGTCGATGTCAAGTTCTCTAGAGAAGTTTGTGATCGATTTGTCCTGCGCCTGCCAACTTTTTTGAATATTGATAGGAGGGCCCAATATCGAGAAAACTTTTGCGCAATGATCTGAATTCTTCGCATTTGAAGGAATCGTGCAGATCGAATCATCTTGAAGGAATTCAGAGCAAGAACGACTATTTATCCTATCTCTGCAAGGCATTAAAATTTTCTTTTTACACACTTGGTAAGTTCCTACATGTGTCATCGTTTTGAATCAGTTTGCACTTCTAGCAAAGTGATGCGGTTAGCTCTGTGGTCGCACCCTTAAGTATTAAGTGTAAGCACATTATTTACTGTGCGCTGATGTCCTAATGCGCGTAATTGTCGCACACTAGCGTCCACTTGCAAAAGCGTGCTCTGGTTGATAATCTTGTCATTCTCTCCATCATAGCAAAAGCTAATCATGAAATTAGCTACAAAAAGAATAAAAAACACGACAGAGATAGAGAACAATCGGATAAGTTGACGAAGAATGCTTTCTACCTAAGTCATGAATTTCTGTCTAAATACAGCAATCTTAAATTGAGCGTTATGAGTCTATGACGAACCGACATGTCAGGAAGGCAATGAAATTCTGCCTGTCGATAGTTTAGAAACGGTTTCGGAAATCTTTGGTCATACGAACCGATATCTATGATTCATACATCGAGGAAGTAATATAAGCCTGGCAGAAAACTGTGGCGACAATTCGGTTACACCACTCTCGATTTCGTGCTCGTGGTGTGACCTTTAAATGTACGACAGCGTCGAGATCGCGAATGGTCATGTAGCATTAAGTAAAGAAGTGGCATAAATGGGCATGAAGCTACACACTCCACAGCACCCTGAAATGGCGATAATTGCTTTTTATTTTCAGAGGGTCCTTCTGCTTGATGTGTGCCGACAAACGCGCCCTTTTCACCGGATAAAAGCATGCTGTTGAATTCCTTACAAAAAACATCAATGATCTACCTTTTATCTTTTTCCATCTGATGATTAATTTATAATATTTATGCATATTCAACGTCATTCAGTCTGACCTTCAACCTTTGAGACAATGTGATAAAGAAGGTGAGTATGAATTAGTTTCTATTGCAATTGCATTCCGATGAAAATTTCATTTTCCAACACTGAGTACATGCACATCAACATTCAATGCATACCAGCCGTTGATAAAAATGTTTTGTTGCTGTTTTAAGACTTTATGTCAGAATTAAGACGAAATTTCACAATCGTCGTAGAATGCTCATCAAGTTGAGGTCGAGGGAGTGTACAAGATTATCATGATGTGAGCCATCCTTTGTCCCTCTTTGGCGCCATGGCAACAACCATGAAGCATCGGGGCGTATGCATCAATTTTCATATTACTCATCTACTAATCTAACGATCATTCGTGATTTGTTGCTTAAAATAACAAGTAGACATGATCATCCATTTGCCGTTCTATTGTTCTCTTAAGGGGGCACCCAAAATGCCATCTCTGTCTGACTATCTTTGTTGGTACATGAATGATTTTCATCGAAAAATGTAATTTTCTTTCTGTCATGTTGTGCGAGAAATAACATTTCTCTCTTTAACAGTCATTGATCACGAGATCTGACGAGAGCTCTCATCTTATCTCAAAAAAGATGAGATATAACATTTTCAGTATTTTTATCGTTCATTTCTCTAGGTAGTCATGCGTGTAGCATGTTCGTTCACGCTATGGCTTGGCAGATAAATGAAATGTGCGAGACCAAGTCACTCTCCTACCATAGCAATATATGGGTTGGTAGCAATGACATGTTCCTTTAGTTGTTCGGTGCTTCACGGTCCCTCTATCATTTGATGCGAAGCCGCTTAGTAAAATGGCTCGTGATGAATTTTACTAAGATCTGTATCTGGTTGACAGAAGGAATTGAACACACGTGGATTCAAAGTTTAAAAATATAGGCATGTGTTAAGCTTAAATACTCAAGAAAAATTGTATGATATACTTTTAAGTGACACGAAAATGGCACATCGAGCACTATTACAAAATTTTAATACTAGCATGCTGGGATTGAAATCTCTGGCCACCGATGATCGTATTACATGCTGATTGAATAGAACTAGACTTTAAAACTGCATCTTATTGATGTCTTTTGTCAGAAAACCTAGATCTGCATTAATTTGTTAAAAAAACATCACTATTTCACGATTTACATGCTAAGTTTCATTCCATTAGTCTATTTTCTTTGAATTACACACATATCCTTATATCCTTCATGCAAAAACCTATTAATGCATTCCTTGCGCACATATGGGAAAAAATGATATGCGATTAAAGCAAAACAAGAAAATATACAAGCAACACAAGTCATATGACTGTTTTCCACCTTGAGTGATCAATCAATGCTGATTATCACAACTTTGCACTCTGTTTTTACCTACAGATGTCGCAACTTGAATCATTATATTCAAGAGCTTCTTTTCATTTCATTGATATAGTGCAATTTCAAAGTCACTTTTGAATTTTAGTATTATTCTAAGAACTTTGTAGATCGCATATACACGTAGCTTGAGAACGAACTGGAGGCTGGGGCTTACGGGAAAATGTATCGAAGCAGCCCAAATGTTGCAACATCAAACAATTTTTTTGTTGGGGATTGCATTGAGAAAGTATTTCGTTTAACTTGAAGTTGTCAATTTGAGTTGACCTGCAGCGATTTATTTTGGGATGCACATTATATCATACTGTAGCTATCAGTCACCAGATTCGTGACAAAAAATATGCTCACCTACATTATCGCCATTAGTTTACCATATATAGATTTTGATACATCATTAGGAATTCATTTTGCGTTGGCGGGTGAATGAACAATGATAAAAGACGCTATTGCATACTATTGAAGAAATTTGTAAAATTGTGTTCATCAATGGATTATTAAAACTGTTATTTTTTCAAGTCGGAACAACAAATGGCAGCAGCTTCATTTACAGGGAAGGACTTAAAAATGAAACCCTTAAATGCCAGCGCCCTTCATAGAAATAAACTGTTTATCTGAAGTTCGCTGGAATGGAAATTGACTCAAGGTCGCGGCACATCCGGGGGAACTAAGTTGGGGCATGAAGAACCAATTAAAACCTTCGATTTACTCATGTGACTGATTCTAACCCAATGATACAGACGTTGGCAGGTGCATCTAAGTTAAAAAATGCGTGCGATTTATGTGCCGTTATTGTGCATTGCATGAAGCTTAATTTCCATTCTAGAGGTTTTATTGTTATCAATTTCTATGGCGCCCTTATATCTTAATTTATCAGGATCCACAATTAACTGGCAGTCGGCGATGTGTTCATAAAGATAATGTACTACTACTTATCTCGTGAGAAGGAATTTGTAATTAACCGATATGTTGTGTATATCTACGAATGTAACTTGGAATTCCTTTTATTATTCAAGATATCAACACATTCAAGTGTTGATGACGTTAATATTCGAGATCTAGGTTTCCCCGAGCTGGAATCTGCTTCAAACAATACCGCAAGCATGTTTGAGGTAATCTGGGCATTAAAAAGTTGTTGTCATAAAGGTCTGAGGCTAGGGGCACACGACTACACGGCGTAACAGAAGTAGAAACCGGCTGCAGCATTCCAAACCTGAATGACTTCGGACGGATCAACTTGAAACATAAAGTATATATGACAAAATATATGATTATGAAAAGCGAGTGGTATCTTATGAGCACGACAACACACATATGCATATGGAATTCGCGCAGCGCAAATTTTTGAATTATTTTGCTAGACTTATTTAAAAACTGACTAGTAAAAATCTTACAACATAAAAAATCAAAATATCGGGACATTTGTCAGAAAATCAGGACTGCTGAAAATGGCAATAAAATCGGGACAGTCCCGACGAAATCGGGAGTTGGCAGGTCTGTGTTCAGCTTTCGAGGTCATGATTTCAATGACGTTCAGGAATATCATGAGATGTATTTGAGAAATTTAGATTAGTGGATTTGACAATCCTTGTGACAAACATTAGCATAAGTATTTATTAACCGAATTCTAAACTGACTTTTCTCAGATTGAGAATAGAAATAATTAACGTTTAAATAATCCTGTACATACCATTCCATAAGAATACATGGAACGCAGAAGAACTTAATTTTAGAAGGGAGTCCTGATTATTCGAGTCAACATATCGAGCTTTGACTGCATGAAACAGACTTCATCAATTGCTTTCGATTTACCGAATTTTGTCGAGTAGTCAGTACTAAAATTGTTATTCCTGATTCTGACTACTATTTGAGTGGCTACTACCAAATATCCGACCCTTGGCAATTTTCATGAAAGCCTCAACTTTTGCAATTTGAGATCCATTTTACGGTATTTTCGACATGATTTAGACGATACTTACAAAAGTCGAATGGATCTATATGAAATCAGCGAGTCGAGTCAAAAGCGGTGCTTAAAACGTAACGGATTTTGATAGCAGACAATTGAAAACACGTCTGATGCAATTGATATTGTTATAGCCAGCTTTGTAGGTACCTATATACTGCTTTTATTGACTAGCTATGGCGTGATATAAACCGAGCCGTAGTCGAGGTTTATATCTGCCATAGCTGGTCAATAAAAGCAGCATTTATACCAAAGAAGCTAGCTATAACGATATTATCAACCGACACCGGACAACAAAGTAGCTAGTACATGTATTGCACAATGAATGATTGAGGTCCGATTTAAAGAAGGCCACAATGATCATGCTGAAATGCGTCGCGCTTTCACGAGCTATGTCCTAGAGAATCGTATAGCTATCCGTGATAAAGTATGCCAGATTATAAGGATCAAGGATATCCACGATAGAATCCCTCTATCCCAAGATTTTCCCTCGGAACAAATTCTATCAAATATAGAAGGGATTCTGAATACGATTCTAAAACCATGTAATAATCTGGCATACTTCATGGAGAAAGCAGATAATACCATAGGCAGAAAAAATCAACAAATCTATAAAGAATAAAACGTTGCATCTGTGATTGCGTTACCAGAAAACAAGTCTATATAATAATACATCACTGATAGACAAATGATCACTATCAATAAAAACACGTCAAGTATAAACAATCTAGCTCACTGAAATCTGTCCATAAAAACAATCCGATAAAAAATTCTTCTTTGGCAAAAACAATTCTTTAAATAGTCTAAAAATGTACGTTCATGATTCTTCATCATCACTAGCACTATCGTGCTCATATGATTGGAAGTATCGCCGGGATGAGCTTCGAGCTAAGTCGATGAGGGACTGAGTTACTGAAAAATGTTGTAATCCATCGATATTTTTCAAGTGAGATCGCACTCGCCGCGGAAAAGTCAGATAAAATGGAATTCGGAATAATTTGGATTCGCCGTCTGGAAAAGTCAGATAAAATGGAATTCGGAATAATTTGGATTCGAATCCAAATTATTCCGAATTCCATTTTATCTGACTTTTCCAGACGTATACACCCTGATTAATCACTATTTTCTCATCTTTTTACATGTTTACTTCCATGAATGGATTTGCTATGAAATAAAATATCAGAAATCACTCACTATTTCACCATCAAGGGGATCATAGAACCGTTCGAGCAGCTGCATTATTGTGGATTTGCCACAACCACTGGATCCGACAATAGCCACTCTTTCGCCGGGCTCGATATCGATGTCAACGCCACGGAGTACGGGGACTTCCAACCGGGTTGGATATCGGAATCTGACGCCACGCAACGACACACGTCCTTCAGGAGCTTTCATTTCGGTTCCTTCATTAGAACTGGAGTCAATGGATGTTTTGCGACCGAGTAGCCAGAAGAGGTATTGTGAGGCGGCTGCCGCTTTCCCCGCATCAGGTGCTAATGCAGATGCATTTCCGATAGCCGAAGCTCCGTATAATAGCGACATGAACACGCTGAAATAAATATATTGGAAAATGATGGCAAAACAAGTGTTAGTGAGAGAATGTATTAGCTTCGTGATGATTCTTCTTAGCTTGAGGATGTATGTCATGGCCAGATTAATGATCGTGTAGAAAAGAAGAAAATCTTATCACAAATGTTTCCAAATTCATAGTGACATGAAAAAAACGTTTGACTTGAGCATCTTTCCTACATTTCACTAGTGAACATGTATTGCAACCTCTAACATGATACATCTTCAACAGTTTTTGGTGGTAATCCTTCACTAGACCAAGTGGACTTTAACCTTCGTGACTCATCACCGACTTCCGAAAAATGTTCTACCAGACAACTATCTGCGTCTAACACTCAAACAAAACCAAGAGCTATTGTCTTCTGAAAATTTAACATTTTTGTACATTAGGTATCGACTTATTATTGTATACACAGGTAGGCTGGTGTGTCGATGAGGGTTAAGGCTACTTAGATGCTTCTCTAAAATCTAAGGGTGATTCCCGTGCAGCTCGGTCGCCTTCCTGCAGATAAAAGACCGATAATTAAATGAACAGCACTTCTATGCGTTTTTTAAATTTTATTCATTATGTAATATAATTTTAAAACATTATTTAATATGCAAAATTTAAATTGCACCCACCGCATGATTTTATGGAAAGTAGTCACATCTTTTGAGATAAGGAAAGCTCCATAATAGAAGGCAGTTCCCATTGAGAAGTAGAGGACACCCTGAGACAGTCCATAGGCGAAACCATGAAGATGGGCATTGCGAAGAGCAGGTATGTGAGTGACCAATAATTTCTTGCGATATTTCTCTATGAATTTCTTTTCTAGTTGAAGTCCAACAACAGTTCGAATATTTTCTGTTGCCTCAACCGACACTTTAGCAGCCGCCTCCGAGGCTTCTCTATCCCTGAAAATGAAGAGACAGAAAGTTGGTGAATGCTCTGATTTCACAGATGTCATGAGAATTTCATTGACTTCTATGAAAAAGTAAATATGATCACTCCTTCTTTATATTGACAAAAAGTCGAAGTTTAGTACAACATAACTGTACAAATGTCGAACGTTTCGGGAATTCTCCCCTCGTCAGGGGCCTTAAGTCTTCTGCAAGGTACCCAAAGTAACATTTATATCATCAGAGGCGGAGAGCAACTATCAGATTCAGGACTCTACAAGTTCGCGTTTGCGATTTATCTGCGGTGAATTGTTTAGTTTCTGTTATGCGTGATCCTAATAGATCTTTGCACTTTTATAAAATCTCTTGAGAATACGTCTATAGATTTGGACACTTCTTGATGCATGTTAGCCAAATGTTCAGTCGACGCACTACTTATAGTGTTATTTGTAATAGCACTGTAGCACTATAGTGTTATTTGTAAACTTTATTGAAAAATCGTGAAATTCACAAACCGTACAAACACTGGAATATTACTCGAAATTTTTTTTTACAAAAGTTGCAATCAGGATGCTTCCTTTTGACTTTACCCGTTCTTAAGGTACTGTACAAATTCTTATTGGGGCAGTTTATCAATCCTATCGGTAGATCATATTTTATAATTAATTTCCGGATATGCCGATTCGTGTGATAATTAACAAATTTAATTTTTAGAAAAGATTGCTTCCTCCTTTTCCATGATTACTTGTACTGCTCAAAACTTATGATTGGGTGCACATCTTTTTCGTATTCACGCGAATCCTCGAATTTTGGATTCACATCCAGCCATGCTTTGCGCGGACATCACACGTACATGTATAAGCAGTTAAGACACCACGAGATGATAAGTTGATTCAATAATATTAGTGATAATCACGATAAAACTTCGAATCGGATTTCAATTTGCAGAATTCAAAAATAAATAAAAATCTCCCTTGCGCAGGAGCGACTTAAAATTTCCACGCTGCGCGGACGATTCCTGAATTTCGCACAGCACTGGCAACGAAAGTGTAGGAAAAGCATTGCAGTCAAACCTGTTCATGACAAACTCGGAGAGAAACGAATAGCTGCAATACTCGGGTTCCATGCCTTCACGGAAAGTGATGTATCCCGTAGGTTTGCTGGTAGGAGTAAATGCTGGTGATTCAAGGTGTTCTTGACGTGTGACAGCGAGATATTGGAGGCTCTGAATTCTTTGGGCACGGCAGATCCGTCACTACAAATGCATTCTGAGTTGGAGCACTTTGCTTGTCTGATGTACAAGTTTGAATTTTACGGATAGGTAAATGTGCTACGCAGGTTTTTGTTTTCCAACCGTGCTGCTGAATGGGAGAGTCTTCCACCTACAACTGGTTCGCAAAACCTGCATGTTCGGCCAGCATGTTACATGGCAATGGTATGGAAAATGGCTACAGAAAGCCACCCGTCTCTTCCATCACCGGTTGGATATGACTGGCAACTGCTGACAGATGACCAGTTCGATGACTGAATCCTCCAGCTTGAGGCACTGATGACACTCTTGAAGTGTGGATGCAAGAAAGGGTGTATGGGGAGACGCACTTGTCGCACCAATAACATTCTTTACACTGAAATGTGTGGGTTATACATGCAGCAACAAAGCAGACTCCAGTGAACTGAATATGGCAGAGGATTTACAAGATTCTTGAACCATTTTCCTGAAGTGACAAACTCAGGTAAGAATTTTTTTCTTCGTTATCGTTTAGTCAAAATTGTAATGCACTTATACAGAAAATTAATGTCTGGTTGGTCTTGACCCCGTGGCTCACAATCAAATTTGTTGGTACTATTTGACTCCACGTATGCAATTTCCAATTAGTGAATAATACATACCTAAACTCAATATTGTTGGTATTATTTCAAAAGTAACATGGCTTCTCTTGTATTATTTCTTAAATTTGAGGACCACGTATGGTTGATCTTGAGACCGTGACTCAAGGTCAAATTTGATGGTTCCAAACGACTTCTCATAGCTGACTTCCTATTTGTACCTGATACATACTTAAGCTTTCAGAGCATTATTTCATGAGTTCTATTGCTTTTTTCAAATTTGAGTCGGCCGCCAACGTACCAAGATGGCCGATAGAAAAAAAACACCCTATTTTTTTCTTATTCAATATCATTTTGACCCAGAATCCGTTGATAAATCAATTATAGCAAACAAACAAAAAAAAAAAAACGAAATTACAAACCAGACTCTACTAAACAGCGGAAAATCGGTTACAAGCATTGTACAAATTCATTACTGATTATTTCAATACTTAACAACTGCAACTCGTATATCAAATTAAACAGAAAACCTGAGAGAAGGAGGTTTAGCTATATTATTTCCAGTTGCTGTAAAAATTTCTTAAGTGAAAACTCTACAATTGTTGAAATCGACGTTCTATATTGTTTCAACTTTCGATGGTGTCACTAGTGCCTGATTGAAGATTAATCACTTAGGACCAAGATACGCTGCTGACGTCTAGACAGCTAACTAGAAGGCTCTAGACAATTAACGAAATCAAAAACAACAATTTGAGAACGTTCGTAAAGGAAATTTACATGCCGAGAGGAAAAAGATGCATGGCTTTATTTGAATGATTGAAAGACGCACACATACAGCTGTGTTAGAAAGACAGGACCCAATACAGATAGGGTTTCAATTCCATGTACAGCCTTGTGCAGCAAAATTGCCCACTCCTGTTAATTTTGCAAAAATACTGTCCTCTAGAGGTGACTACACACGATTTTTAGTTTTGCTACTTTTTCCATTTTTCTGGCCATTCTTACGAGACTTAAAAGCTTGTTCAATATTGATTTCCATCAATAAATTATGTAATGAAGATAATCGTACTTTTACAAATTCACTGGGTGGGTATTTTGCTAAAATTATAGTGAATGACAAGAAAGCTTTCTTACTTGAGAGCATGACCTTTCATTACAGCCATCTCCATAAATCCACCAAGAGCTATTAATGGTACAAATGCGATAATCACCAGCGCAAGTTGCCAGCAGTAAAAAAAGGCAATGAACCCACCAAGTCCAAGACCAGATAAAGCACACATCATCATTCCAAGTTTGACTCCAGTCCCATTTTGAATCAAAGATGCGTCAGTCGACAAATGAGCTGTCAGGGCGCCAAGGTTGTTGGATGGCCAATCGAAGAAACTTATTTCCTGACGCATGAAAGCACTAAACATGAGACTTCGGCAACGCAAAGTCAACTCCTCACCAGATCGACTAAACATGTAAGACTGGAAAGAGAGAGAGAGCCACATTTAGAAAATTATGTCATAATCACTACCGAGGTCAATTGCGGTGATAACTGCAAGATAACTATTTCAAATGTAGCTGGTGTAAAAATTACGAATTGGTAAGACAACAAATGCAAGCATTATTGAGAATAACAGATGAATAGTTAATCTGAGGAACAATGCGACACTGAAGCCATCTGTACTCCTAGATAACTGTGCCGAGTTACAGATATGAATAGACATGCTTAAAATTGCATAGAAACAGAATTTCATTCTTGATTAAGACTTCAAAATGTTGGCTCTTCATATAGACGCAAGTTATGATCACCAAAGAATTTCTAACTCAAATCCTCCAAAAGTTCTCCGAAGTCTAATGTTCAAGTTTAGTCCCACTTGATACTTGATAACGTATTCGCAATCGGTTTGCTGCACACAAGTAAACGAGTGAAAATCAAATCAGAAAGTGTTTTTCTAACTAATTATGTACACCACACTGGATTCAAGAAGTCAATTGAAGCAAAGCAAGTGCTCTATCCCACAGCGACTGCAGGAGAATACTTTGTGTTGCATATATCTGCGCACATGTGAAGTATCACATTCCCAAGCAAACTAATCAAAAAGTCATTTTCATATCATGTTTTGGCATCAAAGGCGGCTCTTTTCAGCATAGCATGAATGATGATCACTATTGTATCTTCAACAGAATAAACAGTATTTACCTGTAACATTTGACAGAGAAAAACAAGCACTGCCATACCGATGTAAATCAACGTCCAAAAGTTCGTCCTTTCCTCTTGAACTTTGAGATCAGTCTCCCCCATTATCTACAACATGATGAGAAGACAAAGATAAAGCAGTCATCCAAAATGCTACTTTTAAGGTAGCGTGCAAATTCAATACTGAAGATTCATAATTCAACAAATATGCAAGCTTGAATGGCGATCAACTTTTATTGAATGCATGACTTGAATATATTTTAATAGTGGTTTACTACGAAACCAACTGTTAAAATCAAAAACAATACTGGTGTAATGATTTTCTCCCCCCCCCCAAAATCCATTTTTGCTGATCGGAAAATTTAAATAAGAAAATTAACGTAATTCCCTCTCGAAAAAAGAGGAGCACATAAATTATTCTAGAAGACACGGTTTAGATTTTTAAATTTTAGTGCTAACTTAATTATGTCTCCTAGAATCCATCAGCCTCGATTGCTCAATATAATATACTCAGTTTGAATCTAATAGTAGTAGTATAGAGCACTCTTTGGTACAAGCACTCTCAAGATTTCGTCATTGTTGTGGTAGTCGTGTGGACTGTGTCACGAACTAATCATCAACAGATCCAGGTTCGAATCCCTTTTGCTGGAAATCATATCAATATAATTTTCATATTTCATATCATCAATATGTCGGAAGAAGAACTCAACAAAACAAGCAAAGTGAACAAGAGAGATCTTATTAAAACTGTACTGGAGCTTCGTGCAAGATTGATCACGGACACTGATGTGTCACTCCACGTCAAGCCAAAGGACAGACGAAAGTATTATGGAGAGTCTGTTGATGAAGTATATAGGCAATTCCATGTGACACTACGGGACAAAATTTCCATCAACATTGTCATAGAGATAAATTTTATCCTAAGATGTTTCTTATCGCCAAATAATCCATTTGAAATTCAAGCACAGGGTATCCCACATTCAAATCATGTTGGATCAGATTGATTGCTTCATTATCATTAGCGCTATACTTCTATTGGTTGACGTGACACTACGGGACACGAAAATTCCCCCACTTTTTGATACCTTTAGATAATTGGAAATTTCTGCTCTGTTTCTTATGATTCCTCCTTCATATCTGATTATGTCAATTTAGATACCCAATATAACCTTTTTGTGCATTCATTTATCATAGATAGCATATATTTTTTTGTACTGTGCTTAGATAGAGATGTGACACCACGGGACATTTTTTTGTGTGACACTACGGGACAAAACTTCACACCCTGGTATACGGTAAAATCATATCTATAACTTGATATACCAAATATCACCTTTTAAAGTAATTATCAGTCATAGATAACAGATACATGCTTTATCGTGCTTAGACAGAAAAATGACACTACGGGACATTTTCTGTGTGACACTACTAGACGAAGTTCCATACCCTGATATACGGTGTAATACTTTCAATTATAATGAAAACTACATCATGTGACGTACAATTTCAATGATAGAATAAATGTAAAAAACAAACTGCTCTTAAAGAAAGCTAGTCAATAATCACTGAACTATTGATAATATTTCTCAAAATGATGATGAGTCACACAACAAATTTCAGCCAAGATCTCATCTGTTATGCCGAATCGAAGTTGACGACGATTGTAAATAGGCATCGGTGCTTGACGGAAGTTTACAAATGATCTCCTGCAGCGGATATTCACCTTCATCCAACTTTTCTGGCCACCAAAACTCTTTTGAAGGTCCGGCTGGTACGAGATATTTCACATGAATGGTTTCTTCGTTGTCACCGATCACTCTGTCAACGACAGCCAGATACCACGCTCTTTCGTATGGGATAATGACAAAATCGCCATGTCCAGGGAAAAATTGCGTGTCAACCCACCTTAGAACATGTTTTGGCGACTCTTCGTCGTGACTTTCATAGAGGACTTCATCAAGTACTTCGTTGCTCAATTGCCTCACTATGACACGATTTGCACTTTTGCTCCAGTTCATCCATGAGCGGACCGTATACCTGCTACAGCGGGGGCTTCGGAGAAGACTGTTTGAAGGTTACGCTCACTAGAGAATGTCTGGATTTCCTTAGCAGATACAGACAAGATCGTAACTCTTAAGCCGAGTTCGTGGTATGCAGCGACGAAGGAATCCAAATCATGAACCAAAAAGCGACGAGTTCTTACAGCATCATATACAGCACGTTTAACTGATCCGCCGATTCCGTCAGCGGCACCCTTGCCATGACCTGGACATTGAAAATTCCATTCAATATTGATAGAGAATTCAGTCTGCATTATTTCCATAATTTTCACTGTGAAGCGGTTGCGGAATTGAGAAGTTGGTCCATCTGACCAAATGTGCAAATCTTGAATGTTCTCATTGGCAATTTCGTGAAGGATGGTATTCAAGAATACACTAACTTCGTTCTTCGCATGAGTTCGGGTGTCGGATACCACAACAAGTCCTCGTGACTCATTTCGGAACCACAAGTAAGAAGTAAATAGAGTTAGTTGAGTTCGATTGTAGTATGCACTTTGGACTTCATCTTGAGACATACACGTGAAGTTTTCTGCGAAGTCTACTTGAAGAACCGTCCTCCTGTGCACATTTGCGATCACCTGAAAATGACTCTTTCTGACTCTTATTTACGAAGCAATGTGTTAGAAACTGAGGAAGATTGTTGACAATAGATTGTAGAATCGAACTGAATGTCGCATCTTGCCTGACCTTCTCAATCCGACCATCTCGTTTACACCATGACCAGCCAGTGTAGATTTTCATTCGATGTAAGATCGGCGTCACTCACATTCCACATTTGAATAAGTAATTTAGAGTCCTTGCACAAATTACACTTCTGGAACCAACAGCGTGTACGATTGCTTTCACAGACGCACTTGCCCAGAAAGTTGTCCGACAACTGACTAAAACGAGCTGGATCGTAGCGATGAAGTGAATCCATTTTCAGTTAAAGCTCTCATGCTGCAAACAGAGACATGATTCGATTGGTGTGTTCCGGCTGAGATTGATGTGCGGAGGTCGTAGAGAAGAAAATCGGCTCAATCCAATCTTTATATCTGGGTATTTCTCGTGGAACATCGATAGGCATTCGTTCAGTTTAAATTTCAAATATCGGCGTTGAATCTTCTGTTTACCCTCTGAATTCCGAATGATGTGATAGTCTTTCCGACCTGGAGAATGAACACTAATATCGTCCAACTCGAAGAATTTGTGAACTGCCGCAATTATTAGGTCATCGGACCGGCTAGGAAACTCGCATTTTCCTGTAGATAAAAAGTTTACTCCAAAATTGTCTGCGAGACGTTGAACCACGATTCTTGATTTTCGAGGACTTCGAGGTAAATTTCTCTTGACCTTCGCAATGGCTTTTCCTAAACTTGAAGAAGAGCCGTATGGAGATCGGTATTTATCGGCGTTCAATTTCTTAGTTTTCTCCCGTTGTCTCCTTTTCTTCAAACGTTCGTATTCTCTTCTCTCTCGCTCAGTCAACTTCTGTGATCGTCTACTACGATAGCAATGCATTTCTTCAGCTTTCTTCTTCTTGAACCCGTCTTCATCAGCTAATCGTCGTCTCTGTCGATATTCGAGGCTGCGTTGAGCTGTTGACTTCGGCGGCGGGACCATGTTTTTTCGTATGTATCACATCCGGCCACGACGATATATTCATTAAGTCGATCTCTGGGAATCCCTGGTTGCTAAAAGTAGTGCCATCATTTATTTGATATCCATGATTAGATGTACGTAAGTTGTAAGGCAACCAATCGAAGTATTCGACGCTGTTGCTAAAAATAGCATCCCTGGGAAAACCTAGTCGTAAAAATAAATATCCCAATTCCGTGTATGTATTCACGCTAATCCAGCGTTCAAAAAGCGCAAGTAAAACGTGTGACACTACGGGACATTGAAAATTCGTGACACTACGGGACATATTTTGTGAGTTGAAGGCTCCTACTGAACTGGATCAAGACGATTAGACGCTATACACATTTGATGTAGATATAATAGCTAGGAAAAAAATAGAATATAAACAACGTCGTTTGTTTTTATACTGGAGAAAAACAAAGAAATAGACCGATTGTGACACTACGGGACATATTTTGTGAGTTGAAGGCTCCTACTGAACTGGAAAAAATTGACCCGATTTCTGGCCCGATTTTTTAGTAAATCGGGCCCGAATTTTGTTAATTATCGGGGGAAACTGAATTATCGGGTTGTTGACCCGATTACTCGTCCGAAATGACCCGATTTTTCGAAGTCCGAAAAAATCGGTTAAATTTTCGGGTCAAATTACCGATTTTTATAACTTCGATTTCCAACCCGATTTATTTCGGAATTGGCCCGATTCTCGATTCGGGTTATTGACCCGATTTTACCCTCGAAATGAACCGATTTTCGAAGCCCGAAAAAATCGGTAAAATTTTCGGGTCAAATTACCGATTTTTATAACTTCGATTTCCAACCCGATTTATTTCGGAATTGGCCCGATTCTCGATTCGGGTTATTGACCCGATTTTATCCTCGAAATGAACCGATTTTCGAAGCCCGAAAAAATCGGTAAAATTTTCGGGTCAAATTACCGATTTTTATAACTTCGATTTCCAACCCGATTTATTTCGGAATTGGCCCGATTCTCGATTCGGGTTATTGACCCGATTTTATCCTCGAAATGAACCGATTTTCGAAGCCCGAAAAAATCGGTAAAATTTTCGGGTCAAATTACCGATTTTTATAACTTCGATTTCCAACCCGATTTATTCCGGAATTGGTCCGATTCTGAATTCAGGTTATTGACCCGATTTTACCCCCGAAATGAACCGATTTTCGAAGCCCGAAAAAATCGGTAAAATTTTCGGGTCAAATTACCGATTTTTATAACTTCGATTTCCAACCCGATTTATTCCGGAATTGGTCCGATTCTGAATTCAGGTTATTGACCCGATTTTACCCCCGAAATGAACCGATTTTCGAAGCCCGAAAAAATCGGTAAAATTTTCGGGTGAAGTTACCGATTTCTAAAATTCGTTTGCTAAACAAATTTTGCTTATCATTCCAGCAGATTTTGTTATTTCATGGTCGTTGAGCCGATTTATTCATTTTGGGTAATTCACTCGGAATAATCGTTTCACAATTCGGATCTTTATGATTATAGGGCTGTCTTTTTCTTTTGAAGCGAATGAACGGTCATATTGTGATAAATTAATCTGTTAATTTAGCTATACAGGATCTTCAGCATTTATTGTGATGAACAGTTTCGAATTTTCTGTTACAGATCTGCTCGAAGGAATTGATGAATTCTTCGTATAACACTGGCACATCAGCTTTAACGACTACTAAAGAACTTTTCTGAACAGCAATTCAATAGCATCTATGATTTAATTCTTACCTGTTTAATAATGTATATTCAGGGCGTCCATAAAGGTCTACAATAAACCAGATTTTCGATATTACGTCAGAATTGATAGTAATGAAACGAGACGTATCAAGAAATAGCTCATTGAATGGGGTTTTCACCAGTGCAAGTATAGGCATGAAGTCAAGTGTACAAATGACTAAAATACATTTAGCAAGTAGTGGTAAAAATTTGATTTATAGTGTTCATTTTTTACGGGGAATTTTAGTGATAACTTTTTCAATCCACTCAGTCTTATGAAAGTACTTACAGAAAATGCGACTGACTGAAGAAAAATCACAATTGAACACATTTCCTTTACATGATTGGCATTTTGCAGCGGCAAGTTCGCGTAGCTATTCATTAATTAGAGGAGCAATGTAACGTGTGGATGTGTTACACGTGCGGGGCTTGTTAAATATTTCATCAATCTGGAAACTCGGCAGCCGCAAGTTTAAGAGGATTCAAAACTGAAAATATAAAATTTGCATATCAAATTTTTGCCACTACTTGCATCATGAATTTTAGTCATTTGTACACCATATAGTACTGGCAAAAAACCCTATTCAGCCTTCTTTTGATACGTGTCTCGTTTCGTTACTATCGTTACTAATCGTATTTATTATTGAAATCGGGCAAAAATTCGGGTGTAATATCGTGCTACTAATCGTTTTTATTATTGAAATCGGGTAAAAATTCGGGTGTAATATCGTGGTACTTATCGTTTTTATTATTGAAATCGGGTGAAAATTCGGGTGTAATATCGTGGTACTTATCGTTTTTATTATTGAAATCGGGTGAAAATTCGGGTGTAATATCGGGTCCCATTTTAAAAAATTCGGGCTTAACCCCGAAAAAGGTTTACGTTTTCGGGTCTTTCACCCGATTTTTCTACTATTGTTGAGATACCAGAAAAATCGGGTGAAATGAAAAAAAATCGGGTGAAAAATCGAGCCAATTTTTCAGCGGGTCAAGACGATTAGACGCTATACACATTTGATGTAGATATAATAGCTAGGAAAAAAATAGAATATAAACAACGTCGTTTGTTTTTATACTGGAGAAAAACAAAGAAATAGACCGATTGTGACACTACGGGACATTATCTTTCCGAAACTTTCAAAATTATTTCAAGATCATTGTATTGTTTATTTAGGTAAAATTAGAATTTCATTCATTAAAAGACAACATCAGGCATTAACCACAGGGTCTCGTATATCACAATTAAAGCTCTATCAACATCCTTTGCTACATTTCATACATGGTAAAAATATACCTCCTTTTATAGTAAAATTCCAATGCCATGTTCAATTGAATTCAATAGACTTAGATACTCTAGAACCGAAATATTCACGTTATTCGCGATCATTTAGGGTACTGTGAACTGAAATATGTCAAAAGTTTCGGGCTTTTGTGACATACATTTTTATAAACAAATTCCATTTTCCCATGGAATTACCCATATGCAACCATTACCGACGAAAATCGACTCAGTTCTGTCAAGCGTGCATGAAATCAAGAAAGAGAACGAAAATTTGAAAGCGAAATGCAATGAATTTCAGGCTTCTCGTGAAGCATTCCGAGAAGAATTGATCGAAGAAGCAGAACAGAGGCTGAGGAAAAGGGAGTTCTTGATTATAGCGGGAATTCCCGAAAAGCCCAAAGGCACAGTCGAAGAAAGAAGGTCACATGACACGCAAGCCATCAAGGACATTGCAAGAGAGCTCGGCTGTCTTGATTCATCATTTGATATTTCACAAGTTTCAAGAGTTGGGAAGATGAAGAGGAATGGATCGAGACTGCTCAGGTTCAAATGCACCAACTCAGACATAGGATCGTCCATGCTGCGGAATTCTAAAGAACTGAAAAATTCAAATTCCTGGAAGAGTGCATACGTGAAGCCTAATTTGACCTATCAACAAAGAATGCATAGAAAATCACTGCTGGAAGAACTCAAGAAGCGCCGCGAAAACGGCGAAGATGTGAAGATCAAACACAATCGAATCATGTCAGCTTCGGATTTTCATTAAAGTTTTTACCGAACTCCTGTTCCATGCCAAATTTTATGCTATTTAATGCGCGTTCTTTGCTCCCAAAATTGGACGAATTAAATGTTGCTGTACAGTGGCTGAATTCGTCAGTGGAATCCGCCATCATTCAGATTCCCAGATATACAGTGTGCAGGTCAGATCGCAGTTTCCATCGAGGAGGTGGCGTGGCAGTATACGTACGAGATAATATTAATTTCGAAGTCATCGAAAACAGCCTGATGACCCCGGCAGACGTTGAAAGTATTGCACTTGACTTGAAGTCGTTTTGTATCATCTGCATCTGTATTTATATCCCACCCTCAATATCAGTCTTCAATTTAAGACAAATTCATGACTGGTTGGTTACTTTGATTGACAGTTTCCTCGTTGAAAATCCCCAGTATCATCCATTAGTATTTGGAGATTTCAATCAATTTGATATCATGCACCTTTGTAGAGACGTCTCACTTACAGATATTGTGAAGATGCCAACGAGACTCGAGAACGTTCTCGACCATGTTTTAGTATCAGACAGTTTATCAACCGTTTACAGATCAGAAAATGTTACCTACGATGCCCCGATTGGTAGTGGTGACCACAAACTGATCATGTGCTACGCTGAGCAAAGCAATACGCATTCAAAGATCATGAGCTGGCATGCTCTATACGATATGAGACAATCTCACCTTGAGACGCTGTATGATAATGTTGGCCTCGTCGATTGGAAATCTTTGTTCAACGACGATCACGATGTCGACTCTCTGCTGCATAAGTTTTCAAGTTGCCTCAGCTACCTCATTTCTCAACACATTCCGATGCGATATGTTCCCATATCAACGCAAGATAAAGAATGGATCACACCCCTTGCAAAGGCAATAATCATGGATCGTTGGAAGGCCTACCACGACAGAGACTGGACAAAATTCAATCACTTGAAGCAAAAACCAAAGACCGAGATAATCAAAGCCAAGAAGATCTGGGCGGACAAACTGATGAGTTCAACTAATGGTTTATGGAATCTAGTCGGTTCTCAAGCAGGCAAGAAGAAATCCAGTATACTGGATTCCATGATCGCACAAGTCGGTGATAAAGACATCGTAGTCTCGCGTATAACGGCCAGTATACGACAGTTATTTGAGGGTAATTCACGCACGGCACAAGAAAATTCAACCTTGTGCAACGAACAATTGCCAAGCAATAAAGATTGGAACATTTCTATTTCGACGGCAAGAGTACAAAATCTGCTTGCGAAACAGCCGCTGAAGTCATCTGGGGATGAGAGCATACAGACAAAATTTTTCAAATTCTTGGCTGATGTAATCTCAGAGCCTTTGACACACATATTTCAAAAGTCAATTGAAACGAAAGTTGTTCCCATGAAATGGAAGAACGGGTCAATTGCTGCTATTCCAAAGTGTTCGCCTCCAACCATTGACAAGATGCGTTTTATCACGCTACTTCAACTACCTGCCAAACTTCTGGAAACGATTGTACTTGACAACCTGCGTCCTTTGTTTTATAGATCATTTGGACCAGAGCAACATGGTTTCCGTAGAAATGCCTCAACGACAACAGCACTGCTAAGCATCCTTCATTCTGCTGCCTCGGCATACGATGACAGTTCAAACTTTGGTGTCTGCATCATAAGTTTTGATCTGTCACATGCATTTGACTCGATTGACCATAGTCTAGCAATTCAAAAGTTGGCACAAAGTGACTTCCCGGTTGATTTCATAAGATGGCTCCAAAACTATTTTGAAAACCGTACGGCATCACTCTGTATAGGCGGCAAGCTCGAAAGCTCTGTACATATGGAGAGGGGAGTTCCTCAGGGGATCCGTTCTCGGGCCGAGTATTTTCTGCTCATATATAAACGACTACAAGGCTACATCACCATTGTGCACAGTAACAAAGTACGCTGACGACGTGACATTGGTGTTACCTATTCAATCGGATGATCATGACTGTATTTCTGAAGCCATCATTGAGGAAATAAGAAATTTTCAAAACTGGTGCTCAAGGAATTATTTGAGCATGAATACGAATAAATCGAAGTTCATGTTAGTCACTCGTCGCCCGATTCTCCTGAACCATTGCAGTGGAGTCAATCAAGTGTCAGACATGAAGCTATTTGGCATACACCTGAACAACAGACTGAATTGGAGCACTCATATTGAATATATTGGCAAAAAATGCTGTCAAAAACTTCACATTCTTCGGCGGATCAAACCCCTAATCTCCCAAGATGACCTCCATTTGGTATTTGAAGGAATCATTCGATCCTTGATGGAATATACTGTTGCCCAGTTTTCATTGGAATGACCAAGCAACAATCCCTTACTCTTCAAAAGATAAGCAATCGAGCACACAGGATCATCTACATTAAACCAGCAGTACTCGGTGGTCGTGCTCATGTCGAAGTGATGAACTTTATCAGCGTCGTCTAGCCTGTTCAAAGAAGTTATGGAACAAAATCTGCAATCCTCATCATCTCCTCAGTGCTAACATACCGCCAAGACTTCCTTATTCTCAGAAGTTTCGTGTGCCACTATGTTGGTCAAAGTTTTACTCTGACTCCTGTTTTCCTTTTATGTGCAAATTTGTGAACAAATGATTTTTACTTTGTGTTATCTCATCGTGCAACTGATCTGTATTATTCCCATTCTAAAGAATATTAAACACTTCTAACTAAAAAGTATGTGTTTATTGATAGAAATAGGAATCTTACAAGCCTTGATGAATGAACACGGCAAATTAAACAAAGTAGAAGAAAACATGTATGTAAATATCAGAAAAGTTGACGACATGTAGTAAAGAACTCAAACTAAACTATTCATAAGTCTTGTAGTGAACACAATAAAAGACGCTTGAGCGGTCTCAGTTCTACGAAATGGAACTGATGGCAAATTAGAGCAAGGAAGTCTTGCCGGTATAATGTCCTTGAGAACATGATTTCTATCATCTACTGTTTCATAAAAATTAGCTATTGCTTTTTCTTTAAGCAAAAGCTACAAAAAATAGCGTTTGCTTAAATTCATATGTAGAGATGTTTGTGGATGACGAAACAGTGACATCCAGTCTGTAAGCATCAATTCTATTACGCACGCAAGCACGCGCCTCCTCGTTGGTGTATGCGATCATATCGGATTATCTGGTATTCGAATGTAGCCACGACTCTTTCACAAAGGATGTCGGAGTTTTTTTTAGTTTAGCAATCGCGTTAACTTCAACAATCTTTGGTAAAAGTGAGGGAAATTGTAGGATATCGATTATATATGCATGGTTCGTAGGAACTAATGAACTTGAGTAAAAGTAGTCTAGTGAAAATTTTTGATATTCGTTTTTCTTGACAATTTGACCTTTTGGACGCCTTTTCGATATTCGACGAGATCGACACCGAACCTGTCGATATTTTGCCAACATGATCGCTCAACTGATGAAGTCGTTCGTTGACAGTTCTGAAGAATAGCACAGAAAGATGGGCTGATGGCTTCCATTTCCATGTTAATGATGCATATGCAAAATCCGTTTTTTACAAGTGTATTTGCATATAACCGCGAATGCCGACATTATTGAATATAACTTCTTTTAGCTTCAACCACTCACTGTCTGCTTCAATCATAGTAAACTTTGCACTTTTCAGCTTGGATATAAAATCTGAAACGTTTGCGTATGATCGCTTTACATTCACAAGTTACTGCTGTGGTAGGATTGTGTTTATGGTGTGACAGTGAATATTGAAGCCATGTCACACAACATCCCTCACAGTGTGTGGTGTAATTTAGATTTGTAGAGATGAAACTATTAAGAATCAAACCTCGTGTTATAAAAGTTATGATTTGATAGGACCTTAATTTATTTGTACACTTGCAGTGTCATTCATCAGCTGTCATTATCAATGTTGTAAAACTAGTAATTCATATATGAAAATAGGAAACTTCAAAAATATGACGTAACAAACATTATGTAACAAAAATATTTCGTCATAAATAATTGCCTTGCTCATTAGTATAAAAGTATAATCAATGTCATTCGTCACAAGCAAGTTAGAAAAAAACTCTCCAAAGTTTTGGTCGATAGTTTCTCAAAAAATTAAAAGTGAAAAATCATACGAGCCTTCGGCGTCCAGCACCTTCAAATGGTCGATGGTAACAGACGGGATGCAACTGTGTGAAGTATTTATTCGAATATGTGAGTTAGGTTTAAGTGTGTTGACGGTTTGAATGATAATTGAATTGTGAAGAGAGATTGTAGTCTGGAAGTTCGTGTTTCCTGTTGATCTGCAGTTTAAACTGTGTTATTGCTTTGGCCTCTGCTATTGTTGTCTCGAGTGTTGCGCAGCTTGCGAAGGAGACCCACCTGAAAGTTGCCGATGCCATATTGCCATATGTCATATTGCTTTTATTATCTATGGCCTTCTCATGCTCTTGATGCCTAGTTTTCAACATGCGGGCAGCTTTTCCTGCACAAAATTCTCCGCATTGAACACATGTATAATGATAAACGACGAATCGGTCTCGGCACGTGTACTTGTTTTTCTTAAAATCACTATAAATATTACAAGAGCATGATTTTTCCCTCTTATTATTTTTAAGGTAGTTGGCCGATTGATAACCATACTCGTTATTTAAACGCACCGGTAAATCATATTTTTACTAAGTTTGTATATTTTGCGATTACACCGGTCATTAACTTAAGGCAGTTCAAAATGAAAATTATTTTCTCCTACTTTTGTTATTTCCTTTACTTGAAGTTTTCATTTTAGCATTTATTTTGCGTTCCTTTTCGCTGCATTGATTTTGTTCTAGAATATGGTCAAACTCTTCGAAGTTCTTCCTAATTTCTGATCATTTGATCGTTGGGATATGTTATGTACACTACTCTTTATATAATTTGATTTTATGTGTCTCGAAAGAAAATAATCTTTTCTTAAAGCTATGTTGGAGTGGCATTCTTTATGATACCAAGAGTATCTAATTTCATTATTATCTGTCTTTATCTTGATATCGAGAAAATTCAACCATTCATTAGGCTTAGGTGCTTCAAGCGTGAACTTTATATGGTGATTAAAAACGTTTAATATTTGATTAAATCTATTTTCGTCGAAATCCAGGGGACTTAGTATTATGTCGTCAATATACCGCTTATATAATGTAGGGTTGAAACCCAACATCTCTAACGCCTTCAATTCGATTTCATGAAGAAATATAATTGCGAACGGTGGCGCAAAGTGGCAGCCCATCGGTACACCTATAATTTGCTTGTAAAGCTTTCCGTTGTACTCTATCTCATAGTTTGAAGGCACTGGACGCCGAAGGCCCGTCTGATTTTCACTTTCAATTTTTAAGAAACTATCGACCAAAACTTTGGGGAGTTTTTTCTAACTTGCTTTTGACGATAAAATGATCTCCCGTCGACTGGTCAACTATGTGAATCTGTCATCCACCATTTTGTACAACGAAGTATTGCTTATCTGGAAAAAATACTTACGGTTAAGAAACTTGCAGTGACGATACCAGAGCAAGGTTGAAGTGCACCATTAATCAATGCGCATATGCATCCAAACAATATCCAATGCCATTCTTTTGCGTTCAGTTTTAATAAAGAGAGAAATCCAGCCTCTGTGTTTTTAATTTCCTCTTCCACAGCTTTTTCATCGCCTTCACCAACAAGCGGTTCCGCGTCTTCTTCATTGGTGGTGCTGATTCCCCGATGTCTAATTTTTCCATGACTGTATTTGACTTGTTCGTTGTCGGCGGAACTTTTGGAAGTGAAGCGCTTGCGAGCCAAAGCGATCTCTATTTCATTTTCTTCATCTACAATATCAATAATCACACTATCGAAGTGATAAGTTAAGTTTTGAATACTATACTTCAAGTAAAAAATTAATTGCTTGTCTCAATAAGAAAGTAAATGAACGCTTTTCTGCTACATTCGTGGATCCAGTGCAGAAAGATAGCAGAATCAGCTAAATCAAAGAAGGTTCTTGAGGTAGAAAAAATAACACTATTGCTAGATTTGCTAAAAACTGAGACAATTATATCGGTGCTAATAATGGAATTTTGAAAGTTTGCGAGAAAACCAAAAGGAATTCACATCCGACTTTGACCACCCATTCTTCGGCATGAAAAGGGTGGTCATTTACTCACGAAAGCATGCAAAGTTCGACCGAGAAATCTCTGTATTTCTAATATATACGTTACCATTGTAGTCTCATTTTTTTACGGCACGGTGATATCTGTCTACACAGTGTATGCAGACTATTTTATCCTCAGTGATTCCATAACATTTGATAAAATAGATACCATCTCTTGAGAAAATTGCCAGTTTCATTCAGATCAAATTCATATATCACACAATATTACAGACTAAAACATGCATCAATAAAAATACCGATTTACAATTTGCGACTGCTGGTTTAACGTTCGCCATTAACCAATTCTCGCGTTTATGTGATTTGGTAAAAAATTTATGAAAGATGAATGGAATCTAGTTTTCATTTAACGACACACTTCCCAAAAATTCTCATTAGTTATCAAAAAATCAAATGTTTATAGAGACGAAAAATATCATCATTCAAAGATGCCTCGACAAATCTAATGACGCAAATCAAATTCATACTTTTGCGCAGTACAGGCTACTTTTATGTCTAAAGGATGTCATTCTGCCTAAATATATATTTTTGAAAATATTTCAATAAGATACTTTTGTTTCATTCACATTTAAAAATCAATACCAAATACACATAATGGCGAAATTTTTAAGATATCAAACGAGAAATCGACCATATTCAGATTTATGAGAATATTTGAATCCTGCGTCATAGAATATTTTTAAACGTTTTGCATAAATTGTCACACAACAATTTGTGCTGACACAATTTAAGCACAAAACTTCCTTGGTAACACTGGACGCTGAATTTTGCCCTATGCAAGGGTTCGTCATACCACGAATTAGTTTAAAATATCCGAAGTGGTTGAACAAGTTGAAGAACTACACAACAGTCTGCGCTGCGTTTATTTTTATCTTGACTTTGCCGTGCGGCTGATAATCATTGAAATTGCAGAGTGCCAGTTCACTAGAGCAGAGAAAAGAAAGATGTCCTCGAACTTGAACAATCTAAGCACTTGGCGTATAAAGGTTCGTTTTCACGAGAGTGATATTCTTCTGGTTAACTTTCTTTATTTGGCAAGTGCAGAACTAATCATTGAAATCTCTGAATATGTTCCAAAAAGTCCGATTGATATGGCGGTAAATTACAAAATAATGGGGAACAATATTCCATTGATGAACGAATGCAAGCATTGTATACGTTCACAGGACTTTCATCGTGTAGGAATGCTTAAAACATGCTATCTGGACGCACCCCTCTTTGAGACAAACTCAATATGCGTCTTCCAGTTTAGAGTATTATCGCAGATGACTCCAAGCAATTTGATTTGACACTTGTTGAATTCCTTCTATTAGCCATGATGGTGAAATCGACTCGACTCTACGGTAACAATCATTTGTTGATATTTCTTAATATTCAAGTTCAATTTGTTTCTCCGAATCCATCCAGAGATGTAACGGATTAGTCTTTCTTCGTCGCGGACAGCAGAAAGTGAAGTCATCTGCAAATTTGGTTTGTAGGTTATCCTCATTGGAAGTATTCAAGTCAGATGAAAAAGGAGAACAGAATGGGTCCTACAGAGGAGCCCTCAGGCACTCCGCTCAACACCTGTTTCAGTCCGCTGCACTCATTTTTCCACCTAGTTCGCTGTAATCTGCCTGTCAAGTAGTTCCTCACAAAATTAATCACAGAAGGGTCGAAAGAGGCACTTTTTAGTTTGTCAACTAGTAGCCGATGAGATACTGTCAAATCCATTTTCCAAGTTGATTGTAAGCATGTGACAAGCATCAACATCACTTTTGTCCAATCCATTTGTGATGTATTGCATAACATCGATCAGGGCACGAGTCTTCGAACTATTTTTCCTGCATCCAAAATGGCTTCTGTCGATGTGACTGATGAATTGATGGTAGTAATGATTCACAATTTCTCTCTAGTATACGAGGTGGCATTGGTAACAGTGAAATTGGACGGGTATTTGTCAGTGATGGCATCCCAGATTTTGGCATCGGAACATCTCCAATTTTCCACTTTGATGGTAAATCGGCCGTCTCCAGGCATTTATTGAATATGTAAGACAGAGGTGTCGAAAGGGAACTCGAGAACTTTGACCAAGTTACCGATGGGATGCTATCGGGACCCGGACTCTTCTTTGCATTAAACTTTGAAAGCAAATCTTCAATTCCATCTTTGGAAAATCTGAAGGGAACAACAAATGGAAGCGGGTCAATTTCAGGAGCATCAGATTCCATGACAGACACATAGTGATCGTTTAATTTCTTCAAGATTTGCAAGACAGATAATGAAGAATCACTACCCTTGCGACCTGCTGCCATGGCTTCGAACGACACGTGACCTGAAAAATCACTAATTGAAATTTCCACGGTGAGAGACCTCAGAAAAGCGTTTACTGAACAGCTGATTGATCGGAAAAGCATTCAACTACAAGACAGCAACCGAAAGAAGGAATTATGCACTTCTAAGATCGATGATGTGATGACGGGCGCACTCGTCGTTGCAGTAATGATGCAAACACAATTGATGCCAAAAATAGCTTTGGAGGGACGAAAGGGAAAATCCAACCTCGAACAACCACCAAAACGTTGAATTGAGCAATATTCACAATGCTTCAAGTCACAGGAACAAAAGGATGACACTATCCCCTCAAGCAGACGTTGATGACTAAGGCCAGCCAGACAGACAGCTTCCAAACCACGTGTTTGGTCAGAGCGCTGTCAGAAAACGGCCAGCACAAGCGACATCTGTAGCGAAGACAGCGATGGGGGATTATATTGGGATTTTCTGATTTTTTCTTATGTACTCGTACTAATGATATTGATGTCATAATGCAAGCCAATCAACATTAATGTCGAAGTGAAAAACGGAACGGAATGTGAATTAAAATTTTTAATAAAACTGACCTAATGACTTAAAAAAACTGAAACTTCAAAATAAATCTATGTACCTCAAGGGAATAAAATGGTATAACAGTGTATTACTTACCAGCATAGAAACGTGTAGGGGTATGCGATAAGTAGAGTCAGCCCCTTTCGGGTAAGAACGGAAAAGCATGAGAAGTTAAAAAAGTGAAATCAGATAAGTACTTTTCATCTCAAGATATCAATGTGAGATTCCATGGTCGAATTCAAAACAATGCACTTTCCTACAATATTGTATTTGCTTAGATATCGCGATTGAATTGATCACAACATTGGAAGTAATGCAATGCTAATTTCAGACAAGATCATTAATGTAAGTTATATGCCGCTTCGTACATCAATATAACATCAATGAATGTACATTGTACATGCATATTACTATGGAATACATCAGTTATGTACTAGGCTCATAAATTCTTTCACAGACGGGAGAAACGATGTGGTTTCTCGATGTGTTAAAGTGAGAAACATCGGTGATTTTAGAAACTAAAAAAACCGAGTCTTTCAGCTGAACACTGGTATCCAAAAGTTTGAGATTATCTAGAAGCTGGAACATGCCATAAGAAACAAAATTGTTGAGTACTTCTGGGAAAGACGACTCAAGAAACATGAAAATGTTGATGAATAATAGCTCAGAATAAACAGCAACTCACCACCCTTCTTTCTGCTTCACGGTAATTCTTCCCCACTTGCCTCGTGGTAACAGTTATTTTATGATAGACATTAAATAAGCCTAAAAATTATTAATTAATAATTTGGCAACACCATCATGTCAATATATTGTTCCTGAGAATGAATGAAGCATTCGTAATGCATTTGACAAATCATTTTATGTCATCTTTGGCATTCCCAAATTATTCTAAAATCAATGAGTAGAAAAAACAAGGGATCTTATTATAACTTTAGCCTTCAGACACGAATTCTTCAAATTGATATAGTTACATAAGAAGCTCACAAGTCATGTAATTCTACAGATATTTAACATGCTGTAAATAAATGGGCACGAAGCTTAAGCTACATGAAAGATCTGGACGTTCAGAGTTCTTGGGATCTATCGTTGTCCATTTGTTCGGATTGGCTGAGCCATTTGATCGCAATATGAACTTATTAAGCGGCAGTGATCCTAGGAGCTTTGTCATTTACCAACTGAAGTTTGTCGATATAAATTCTCGCCGTTTTCGGCAAGCTGTGTCTCTAATTATCAAGGTGTCGAATAAGGAGGGATAACTTCCCTACTTTGCAATGGTCTCGAGTACAATGCGCATCGTTGCGATAGACATGATGGTTATGGTGGAGTCATGGAGGAATAGAGGTACTGGAGTGGACACAGAAATAATGCACGTACATGTGGAGTCCTAAATTATTTTATCACAATTTTGTAGTTGGTATTCTAGGACACATTTTTAAATTAATTGTCATGACTGCATTTGTTATATACCCTACATACATACCCTTCCACATATGCTTACATGTCCCAGTAATACATAGTAAATAATAATGTCTTATCCAGCCTAATTGCATACTTAACTGTTTACATCATATATTTTTTAGTTATTTTTGTTCTCAATTTTCATATCGAATACGGTAACAATATAGGACCTAATAACTATCAATCAGTTTTTCAATGCTGGTATGTTTGGATTGTCTATAGAGAGAGAAATACACGGTATTGAACTAATTCTTTATTTTGCAGTGCTAGAAATCAATTTATTAATTTTTCTGAAGTTCGAAGCAGTGAGAATTTGGGAATCAATATTTCGTAAAAAGTTCTTTCTGAGACAGTTACAAGATATGTACAAAACATACTTCAAATGAGCACATGCTGCCGGTGACGGAATGTCTCTTATCAAAAGGTGATGCAAAATTTTACAAAATGTTCTATGATGACTAAAACTCAAACAATTTTGCGTTTTCTCCGCTCGTCAAGACAACAAAAGCTGCCGCCGCTGCTGAGCAAGTAAACAGGATTGTATCTTGGGGATGAGTCCAACCTCCACGATTCAAATTATCAAAATGAGAAGTGTCAACAAGGAGACCTGTTCGGGAGGCTGAAAACACTGACACGAAACAAAGCTGGTTATGTATCCCGCGATAATATATTATGTCCTTCTCTAGACATCGAAGATCATTGAAAGAAAGTCTTCCATCTAACATTTCAAGAAGCACCACTTTTTCATCAGACATCGGCGTACCAACGTCGCTGGCATCTGTGTTCTCATCAGAGAAAAAGTCTGACAGACTCATGCCTTCCTTCAAAAGCATGATCACTTTGATTCGCTTCTCAGTGTACAGAAGATTCCGGATGGAGATAAAGTATGTCCCACCAGATCCCTGACGATACCATGAAAATCTAAAAAAAGTATGAAGTTATTCTTAAATATGAAAATGTCGGTTGGTGCAACTGTCGATCGCCAAAAGTAGGCATGCGCATATAACTGCGATGAATAATCGACGCCGATTTGGAGTAATGGAGAAATTGACCTCTATTTCAACTGTTCCAAAATGAAATCTAGAAAATCCATCGTCTATCTTCTCGTCAAGTGGTTTTGATACAATCATACCAATTTTTGATTGCACTCCTGTGTCAAGCATTCCGTTTTGTTCTTGATTACCTGTAAGACAATTTGATAATTCAGTGAAGTATGTTACATGCTTACTGACACTAAGGAGATGATTGAACCTCTTCGGCATTTATATACGTAGTTTAGGACTATATACATTGAAAGTAAAGTCAGATGAAATCTTCCATGCGACCAAGTATCCTGTGATGGTGTTCATCGTGGATATAAATAGTCAATAATTCATCGTCACGGAGAGCATAGGATGAATTCGACGTAACCTCTTTGAAATCCATAATTGATTTCAGATTCTCAATTCTGTCAGTTTCATTTAAAGAATCGAATAGTTCACTCACTGCCGAAGGTTCAAATTGATTCAATATATCTTGAGCTTGTAGCTGTTGTTCTTGGTGATAGTGTGCTGGTCGAGATATATAGGGATGTGACAAGTTGAGAAACATTGTAGGAATTGATCCAGTTTTAAGACGTTTTAACTCAGATTCTTCAAAGTTGATTTTTCTCTACTTGGGTTCGTATCTGTAGAGCTGTAATCAAAACATGATGTGTCGAAATGTAGTGAACAAATGCGCGTCGAAGGTGATATTCTAAAGTTGGCGCGAGGAATGGCTTTCCTGCAAACAATTTGTATTCGGCCTCTGGAATTTCCGAAACAGATGATGCAATCGGTTACGTGCTTTCTTACGCTCCATACCCAGATCCCCTACATTCTTGGAGCCAATTTGGAACACAGCAGCGATTCGGCATTTACCAGTGGGAATGTAACGACGGTTTTGATGGCGTCTTAGCGGGTCGTTGCGAAAGGCACAAAAAAACGTTAGTCGGTGATCTAACACAAGACAGATGCAAAATGCTATTCGTTCCTGTGTATTCTGTCATCTCGTAGCATGTGACGTCACACATATTAAGGAGCAAATTTCATAATCACGTCTGCAAACACATAACAATGTTTATATTGTTATGTGTAATACTATTTATTACATTGAATTAGTATAAAATTAATTTAAATGATTAAGTTTTTCAAACCATGTCGAGAAAAAGCAACAAAAACACATATATGGATCTATAATGGCGTTTCATCACGTGCAGGTATTATCCAATCACACGTTAGTAATCAGAATAGCTTGTTTCTGAATTTTCTGGTTATCTCCACGTCTAAAAATGATTATAGCAACTTTGTTACTTATAAAATTACTAATACAACTGATATGTATAATTAAATGACTCCGAAATAATGAATTTAAATGGACTCCACTTGTATGACCTTGACTTGATATAGATCCTGTGTCTACTCCAGTACCTCTATTCCTCCATGGGTGGAGTCATAATTTTTACTCGGACAAATTTGGCAGTTAGTGAAGGATCCCTGGAGCGATTATCTAATGGTGAGATAGTATGTTTGGATCTATCATTTTCAAAAAGTGACCCTCGCCGACTAATTGCCGATTATAAACCTCCTACTAGAACCAAATCTGATTGTGTTTCTTCTTCCAAACTTGAATCGGTTATGAATGTTGATCACTCAGTGGTATTGTGTGGTGACTTCTCGTCAATCAATAGGGTTGTCCCCGAAAGTCTTGGTGATGTCGTGCATGACATATTCTTTGAAATGGTCTATCGCAATAAGCAACGGTCTTAACCAGTTGGTTGATGATTCTACTCGTCAATTGGCAACTCTTGACTTCATTCTCACTTATGATCCATTTAATGTTCCTCGGCTGCTTGTGTCCGATTCTGTTACCTCCACATGTGACCATTATGCTGTTCCTTTTACAATCCAAGTTAACGTGAGGAGTGCGTGCAAATAACCTCAAAAATGTACAAGGAAGCAAAGGTTTTACGATTTCCGGAGTGTGGAGTTTGATGGCATGAGAGCTTTTTTGCAATTTGCTCCGTGGCATTCTTACATGTTCTCTCTTCAGTACTCATCTAAACGTGTTCACCAAGTCGAATCGATCAACGATATGTTCTTTCTTTCTGTCACGGTTGACTGCATTAATAAATATATCCCTCAACAAGCTGTAACGAACAATGAAACCTAAAAATCACAAATCAATGTATCAAATATGCGCAAAGGAGTATAATCGCGACGTAAAAAGACAAATCCTTGAAAAAGAATCTGACATCATAAAAAGCAGAAAACTGAGTTCATTTTATTCCTACATCAATAAGAAGCTTAGAAATACCATCAGCATACCGAATCTCAACAATGAATCTGATGAGCCAATGAGTAATGGATTTGACAAAGCTCATGTTATGAACAGGCACTTTTCATCCGTTTTTTCTAAAAATGATATTGATTTCCCCATTTTTCCGTCCCGAACCGCTGGTCAGTGTTACGGTAACAGTTATCTCAGTATGGTAGAATTTCGCATACATCTGAAATCTCGAAAGCTTTGATGAATTTGTGACCAAATTTTCCCAAACTACAGATTCTTGAACGGCCTACCTATTAAAGAAGTTACACTCGAAATTTCTCTTTTTCATGCAATATTATTTGAGAAGTCATTGTTTAATGGTTTCATTCTCGACATCTGTAAACATGCGTTAGTTATTTTTATATACAAAAGCAAAGGTCAGCCATCCTCTCCCTCTAATTACTGACATATTCCCCGCACCTCATTCCCGTTAAGAACGTCTATTCGTATGCATTCATTAGAAACGGGCAATTATGAATGTGTTCCTTTCATATAAGGAACGTTCATCTATAACTACAAAGCGCTTAATTAGATACTTTAATTTATGAACTTGCCACAGAAAGAGATCCAATTTTATCAAGCTGTAATTACGAAAAGACTGTAACACTTGTATCAGAAACCGTACATGCTGCGTGATTACTTATATAAATGGACATGGTGTAAATGTTTACCTATTATCAATATCATGAGCTTCTAATTACGATCGCTTTTATCAATGAATAGTTGCCGCGACTATAATAGTATCTGCCAACTTCTTGCTCAAGCATTTTCAGACGAGACACTTTGTTTACCGGCTACACGTGATGATGAGAGCATGCAGTCTTCCCTAAACATGAATCTCTGCCTCGAAAGCTAGCAAAGGGGAGATGCAGTGAGTGACGTAGCCGGCAAGATGACTCGTAGAACAAAGCAGTCCAGGAACACATGCAAAACACTAATGCAGAGAAGCGTTCTCGCAGCGAAGTATCCGTGGTTGAGACACAGTTCTAGGATTGGGGAAAGACATTCTGCTTTCATTCATTCACCGCTACTTGCACTGAAGCTGCGATTCCTGGACAAGAAATTGGAGTTTGTCAGCGGCACAACATAATAGATCATTAAATGATGATGTTTTGCTTGAAGTACATCATGTAATATTTTGTTAAATTGTTAAATTAACAAACGTGTGATACCTTAGGCACGTAACAAGTTGAATCGGTATTTGATAAATTCATAATTTGACGCCCGCATCTGTCTTTTATCATTGAAGCACTAAATTCTTGATCAGTATGTTTTGACAACTTGTAGGAGTCTTCGTATTTGAAGTAATAAATATAACTGATAATTTTGTTTTTAACTGACATTATTCAAAAGATGTGTGTCTTGTTGTGTTCCTTACTGCTAAAATCGGGCGATAAAATTTTCAACATTATAATTTCATTTGTTTCAGCGTAGTAATCCAGATCTTCTCAGAACTTTACTGAGTAAAATATTTAGAAATTCATCCCCGTTGAAAACATCTTACTTGTATGTAGTGCTCACTTCGTTAGCAGCGATTATTAAGATACCTTGATGTCTCGGGGAAAGTAAGGTGAGAAAGTCAGTTTCAGACGAAAACGTCGAATTTTGAAGAATGATGCAGTTCCCAGCGTTTTTGATGGTTATCCGTCCTAATTGAACACACCACCAATAATACTTCGGCGTGCACCTCTACATCGATCCAACATCTCAATTGAGGAATCACACACGTATTTTGATTCATAGACCGACTCAGCAACCGAAATCAAGGGAAAATGGAGAATCAGAAACAGCCAAAGCGCTGGAGTATTCAAGTTAGCAGGCATGTCCTTGAAACTGTATATTAGCACTCGGTTTTATTTATGTATTTCATGAACTCAGTAATCTTCAACACAGGTTTTACAAAAAAACTTGCTACGGGTGGCTACAGTCGATACATTAGAAACAAATGAAACAATGATATATATACAAGAAAGAATGAATAGCAATGAGTGATAGTTCGTTAGCGCCAAGGGAGAGACAAAGTCACTGTTGTGTCTTTCTGAACGCACAATGGAGGTCGCAGTGACGTAATGTGCGTTGCCTCGAGATATGGTAATAAGCGAGGTCTTTGCGTCCGAACGATGACGTCGAAGAACTTGATTCTTTGGCTTGCATTATCGAACAAGCGGCACTCACTCGCGTGTCTCGTCACCGCGCTAGCAGGTTCGGCGCTGCTTCTTGGTCGTCGGTTGTGTCCGTCCATTAACAGGCCGGCAGGTGATTTTCGTTTTGTGCAGTCTTGTTTGCTGTTGCTGTTTTGCTCTGTATGCTTTAGTGGCTTTGCTGGCGGTTTTCGTGGGTGGTGGGTTGCGTTGCTTTGCCTGTGTTGTTGCTTTTACTGTGCTCTCCTTCATTCTGGTCCCCAACCACCGTTCTGTGCGTCCGATGTAACTGCTACCACAGTTGCACAGAAATCGAAAAGATAAACGATATCGGACACACATTCGGGCGGCAGGGTGATCCTTGAGGAGAGCCGCACCGCGCAGCAGGACCAGAAACATGGGTGGTGCAGAGGATCCTCGGCTCGACAGCAGGGAAAAAACGCCAGTCTCGTCCACCCGACGTACTTCGGGCCCTCACATCCCACTGAGGAATGTATCCCCTTGGAATGGCACCGTCAGGTAAGCGATCTTTCTCTCCCCTCCAACCAATTCGTTGTCTTCACGTGTGTGAGGCGGATTTTGCTGCTGGTCGCTTCTGGATGAATTACAGAAGCGGTCGGTAGCCGTTTGACTTTAGCGTGTTTCAGCGGAGCAAAGCGACATGTCATACTTCGAGCTTGTCTTGAGTGGCAGATTCTGTGTGCTCGTTGGGGTTAGAGATTCTTAGTACCAATGTTTCGCTTTTTTGTAACTCATCGAGGACAAAACTAAAAAAATGCAAGTATAAACCTGACCAAGTCTTCTTTCTATTTAAATCGAGGGTGGAAATGACTACCATCATTTCATTTGCCTGTAGTGACAAGAACGTCAAGAAAAGGTAGGAGAGAATTCGAATTCTCAGTCTCTCGACCGTGAAAAATTAGGTTTCTATGATGCCCTCTGGCCTTATACCCATTACGGCCGCTGAGGCAGGGCCGACTGAATTAAAGTTTCAAGTTTGGAAATTATATGTTAAAGCAACTAATTACTTTCAGACACTTGGAATAATTTTGAAAAATGAAGTCCCATTTCTTCATCAGGTCAGACGAAAAAATTTGTTGAATTTCGATGAGTGTCATTTGCTAAAGTTAATGAGAGAAATCTATTGCATGACTATCAAATTCTGAATCACAAAGATTCTGATGGTGCATTTCATAAAATTAAATGTATTAACATAGAAAATCTTCATGAATTGCAAACATGATACATTGATTCTCGCAATGAAGTTAGGAGTAAAACATATTCATTAGAAACGGGCAATTATGAATGTGTTCCTTTCATATAAGGAACGTTCATCTATAACTACAAAGCGCTTATTAGATACTTTAATTTATGAACTTGCCACAGAAAGAGATCCAATTTTATCAAGCTATAATTACGAAAAAGAAGTCCTGTCATACACACTTTGTATCCATGGAAACCGTACACTAGCTGCGTGGATTACTTATTTAACGATGGACATGGTGTAATATGTATTTTACCTATTATCAATATCATGAGCTTCTAATTACAATCGCTTTTATCAATGAATAATTGCCGCAACTATAATAGTATCTGCCAACTTCTTGCTCAAGCATTTTCAGACGAGAGACACTTTGTTTACCAGCTACACGTGTTGATGAGAGCATGCAGTCTTCCCTAAACATGAATCTCTGCCTCGAAAGCTAGCAAAGGGGAGATTAGAGCGGGGAGATGCAGTGAGTGACGTAGCCGGCAGATGACTCGTAGAACAAAGCAGTCCAGGAACACATGCAAAACACTAATGCAGAGAAGCGTTCTCGCAGCGAAATAGGATAATCCGTGATTAGTAATGACGGATGGGTAAGATGCGAAATGAACTAAGCTGCGATTCCTCTAAGACCAGTCGCGACGAAGAATGAAAGCTTGAAACTGAGCGAGGTTGCAATGTTTCAGCAGTCCGTGCTCACGCCAGTGCTTAAGATCAACGTAGCAGTTTGTAGGAGACAATCAGGGTCAAAAGGACACGAAAGTAGTTCAGAGCAAGCAAAAATACAAGCCGCAACCCGCAACAACAGGCCCGGGCAATAGAGATGCCTGTAAATAGAGAGACAGTGTGACGTTAAATTAGGACGTAGGTGTCAATGTTAATATTGGTATCCGATACCGTATCTCTAGAAGATACGATAATACATGTAAATGAAAGTTACTAATGAGTAATCACTTGTCGCTAGCTTATATCCCCATTTACTCCTATACAAAACCACAAAATGTCAAGAAAACTAAAGAATGTCAAGTAACCATTAATTTTTGATATTTAAACAATCAATAAACATCAAGACTGTACACAATTGTGTCAATTACCGATATCTTATAAGTGCGTGAATTTTGAGACATTGAATATCCAGTCAAACAGATTCTATCTATCATTATGACAGATAGATCTACTTATTGTCAGATTTTATGAGAACAATTTCAGGTAGAATGAATATCATAAAGCAGGAGCCAGAACTGTCATGAACTATGACTGTGAAACACTCATCACAATGAAGATTTACCACAAAGCGATGTTTAACACAGCGCTATGCCGACAACGCAATGATTAAGACCGTTTTACAAAAGAATATCTTTGAATGGTATGCAGATGCTGATGATTATTATCAGTCTTTAGATTGCCCCACGACTTTACGTCTCCGTATGAGACGGAATTTGACATTAAGATGATGGAAAAGTAGTGGTTTTAGAGATAAGCGTGTCTGGGATTGCATCAAGAAAATTGGATTTTATTTTCATGTCTTTTCAAATAGAATGTAAGATAATATAAATTACGTGAATCAAATATAATATCGGAAATTAGTGATCGATGGATATCAAGAAAAACAAAAATTGATTCTGCAACCTATTGTTATTGACTAAACAAAAAGTTTTAAGGTAATAAAATGCGCCGCCAGCTTGATTGCTGTGTCGACGTTGCACCCTAACATCTTGGGTGCACCCGAGAGTGGCCACCGGTTTAGTTAAGTGTACATCAACAACGAAATTTATTTGAAAGTTAATGTTGCATTGTCACTCATTCGTGCACATAAATACAATATTTCTAACGAATGCTATGCGGTACTATTTCATTGATGCCGTCCCAGAGCCGGTAATCACTATGTATGTAGAAGGATCTGGTACACTTCTTCGACAAGTTGATATCTATGTTTTCGGACATTTGTTCGACAGAAAACTTCTTCGACAAGACATTTGTTCGACACGGACACTTCTTCGACAAGACATTTGTTCGACACGAACACTTCTTCGACAAGTTCTACATGAATAATGCTTTATCTAGCATTGATTGATCAGAAATATCTTGCATCAATGATTCTACATGTATACTTTATATGTGGCCAAACCAGGTCAGTTTATCACAGCCAATGTTAAATCAAATGCCAATGTTGGACTATTTGCAAGGAATTGCAATGAATATCTCCTTAAAGTGACTTGATTTAGTGTTTTTGTGTATATGTTGTAGTTAATAGAATGATTATGAATTTGATTGAAAGTGTTTCTCATTTTATAAATGAAATAATTGTTTATGGATTTAACATGAATGGAATTTTAGGTACTGGCTATCTTTCGTCTTTAGGGTAATATCTTAAATTACAAATACGCTTCTAGTTCAATCTATGCGATGCAAGAATTATATTTTTTTAGAAAGGAAAAAAATTAATTTAAGACAAAAAGTATAAAAAAAATGCAAATTCTCAAAAAATACACAACCTGAAAAAGAAAAAGACTATAATTGCTTAATAACGAACAAACGTCGTGTCGAAGAAGTGTCCGTGTCGAACAAATGTCGTGTCGAAGAAGTGTTCGTGTCGAAGAAGTGTTCGTGTCGAACAAATGTCGTGTCGAAGTGTTCGAAAATTTGTCGAACAAATGTTCGTGTACCATGTAGAAACGTCCACAGACTTCATGTACACGAGTCACAGCACGCATTCACTACAATAGTAATCATGCCTAGCTTTTACAAGCATCAAAAGAGTCGTATAGCCGAGGCAGCAAGACGGCCGATCTAGGTATGATCATTGTATTACATTGTACGCGAGGCAATTATGCTAGATATGCGGCACATTAGCACTACAACAATTTTTGCAAGAGCATGTACATCATGTACTTCGGTGTGCGAAATTGTACATGCTCTTGCAATAAATAGATATGTAAATACAGTGTTGATACTGTTATGTCATTTATGTATCATAGTAATATATCTTATCTCATAGCTAGACTTAGCAATAGAAGAAGCTTTTGATAATAATCCCACTGGAACATGATGCAAAATGCACTGGGTTCCGTCACTTTTTAACAGGGTCATTACAGGACCGCGGGTGCCATGCATACGGCATTTCTAACATGAATTAATCGAAATAAAATATTAAAAGGCTTGCATTAATTGGATTGGTAGCTGGATCACGGCATAGGGCTGCAACCAGATCAAATCTGTGGTCCGATCCGGATCCGTTCCGGTTTTCAAAGCTTGTGATCCGGATCCGGTTACCCTCTGATCCGGTGAATTTATAAAGCGTGTATTTCACTAGACAACTTTCGGCTAGATATTTTATTTTACGCCTAGATGCTTTTCCATTGACATCAATACGATCAATCTAACTTGCTTGATAATTAAGTCTAATCACAAGACTTCTAATCACAGGCTCGACTTCTGGACCGAAATATCACTAGGCCAAGCAATTAGCCACAGTGCCACGGAAACTACAAATGTCATCACACCATACATCCTGGGCGCGGTACCAAGGACCGCAAAAACCCCCCCAAGATCCTAACCTCAACTATGCTATACAACACGTTGTTACTTTAAATTATATTAAGCTAACTATGTGTTCTGCTGATTATAATTACCCTATGATGCGTTGCATTTCAAGATTCCAAAGATTTGAAATCTTTGATTTTAATTTTCTATTCAGTTAGCTTGACTTTGATCAAGCCATACAGTGATCATTTCACGTATTTTTCTTAACAATTCATTCATTGTGGCGCAGATGTGACGTGTCTAGTAAATAAAGCACAACAAATCGGAAACCTGGTGCATCACAAACAACGCAAAATAAACATAGAAACATCAAAAATCGAGCAAAATACAAAATAAACCAAAATATTTATCTGAATACTAAAACCCTAAACGAGAGCGCATGCAACATAACATGAAGGAACTTCACAACGACAAATGATGAACAATAAGAATCAACGATCAGACACTAACCTTCTTTCCCTGGAGTCACTTCTGAGAAATTAAAACATCTCTATCAGTCGGTGAACATCATGAAATAATATTATAGATAAATCTGTCAACAGGTACTGGGGCAGCTGTCCTCGGTACCTTGTGCACTGAAGTCAGATTTTGATCGGGAAATCACGGAAACATTCAATTACCACTAAAACACAGACACCATCACATTCGTCATCTGAGACGTAATAAATCAACTTCAGCGTTTTATTTTACTTTCGAAGTTTCTAAATTCCATTAAAAAAACTAAAAATTCGAAATATTACCATTTTTTTGATGAACTTATCAACAAGACCTTTACCCAGGGTTGGCTTCGACCCGAGTAACATGAAAAAAACTCGACAGGCGCGATTACTGACGAGCTTTATGGGATTTCATGTTTTTCTGTGTCATTCTATGACGCAAAATAAACAGAAACATCAAAAATCGAGCAAACTACAAAATAAACCAAAATATTTATCTGAATACTAAAACCCTAAACGAGAGCGCATGCAACATAACATGAAGGAACTTCACAACGACAAATGATGAACAATAAGAATCAACGATCAGACACTAACCTTCTTTTCCTGGAGTCACTTCTGAGAAATAAAAAAAACATCTATATCAGTCGGTGAACATCATGAAATAATACTATAGATAAATCTGTCAACAGGTACTGGGGCAGCTGTCCTCGGTACCTTGTGCACTGAAGTCAGATTTTGATCGGTAAATCACGGAAACGTTCAATTACCACTAAAACACAGACACCATCACATTCGTCATCTCAGACTTAATAAATCAACTTCAGCGTTTTATTTTACTTTCAAAGTTTCTAAATTCCATTAAAAAAACTAAAAATTCGAAATATTACCATTTTTTGATGAACTTATCAACAAGACCTTTACCCAGGGTTGGCTTCGACCCTAGTAACATGAAAAAAACTCGACAGGCGCGATTACTGACAAGCTTTATGGGATTTCATGTTTTTCTGTGTCATTCTATGTAATAATAACTTCGTCGCGTGCGGTCGTGTCTAAATCAGTGCTCCTGTGATTTTAACGTTTTCCCATCTGGTTGGCGCTCTGTGCGAGCTTTCCTCGGTGCTTCCACGACGATAGTGTTCCTCGCCTTTTCTGTGCTTTTCCCCATCTTCGCCCCCCCTGGTCTGCCTCCTTGGGGACAGTCAGTGTTCTACGCTCACATTTAGTGCCTCTTCTCTGTTTGTGCCTGCTGTAGCTCTGTTTTGTGTTGGTTTTGAGTCGTGCTTTTTCGTTTTTATAATTGGTTACCCATGGTCTGCATCTCTTCCAAGAGTGGGAAGGATCGGCTCATCGGTTCGCCCGTTTTTCTTAATTAGACACCCTCCTACTCAATTTTATATCAGGGAGGCGCTCCATGTTTTGTATCATTCCTTGATAGCCTCTTGTTCATCTCTATTCACCTCTACATTCTTTCAATGCGATCTTGCTACGAGCCTGAAATTGCCACGCATTTTGAAATTTTCAGACTGACTGTTCATAGATATCTACTCAGAGTCTTCCATTTCCATGCAGCTAGTTGTCGGCAGAAGCGTTTCGATTGTTTGATGACATATCAATCAGTCTGCTGCTGCATCAAGCTTTCTCTCTCATCTGCTCATAGACATCGATCCACTCATGTCTAAATGTTGCTCCTGCAATGGCTCCAACGCAAAATGCGTTCGCTGTGTCTGTGCTCGCAATAATGTCAGCTGTATATCTTGCTACCCCAAACGCCATGGCACATGTTAAAACACAGATAGTGTGCCAATTGTTACTGCGTGTAAGCCTACACCCTCTGTTGTTGTTAACAGCGATCACGTTAGTGAGTCAGGCCAAGCCGATGATTCGAATGCAACTACCTCTAGTAACGTTGAGGATTTATCAGACCCCACGGTTTTCAAACCTGTAGTCCAAGCCATCCGATCATGTCGTTCCTCTCAGTTAAAACACATTCCTAAATCTTCGCGTTTTCAGTTCACTAAAAGCTTGGCCAAAGTTATTGATTCGGCACTCTCGCAAAACGACTATGTTTCATGGGCACGCCTACTACTCTTCCCCACTTTCTGCCTTCGCTCACCTCCTCACAACGGTCGGAAACATTCGAGGAAATTATGTAGCATCATAAACGAGAGAATCGCAATACAGCGGATGTTGGCGCACTTTTGAAATCGATTGGACCGACTAGCTCGACTTCGCGTAAGAAAAAGAGACGGAATCAAGATCAGCAGCTCCGATCTCTTGTTTCAGGCAAGATCAAGGACGGAGACATTCGTGGGGCGGTTAGAATCGTAAGCTCGGAGGACAATGTAGCGCCTTGCACACCTACTATCCTCTCCGCCTTGCAGGCGAAACACCCCAGTAGACCAAGTGATCGTCGTCCTTTTCCGTACCCAAGTCAATTGCATTCCTTCACAGTAGACGAAAACAGTGTTATCAAGGCCATCAAATCTTTTCCAACCGGTTCAGAAGGTGGCATCACCCGTTTGCGCCCTCAACACCTGAAGGAATCGCTTGGCATTGATGACTCCAGCCAAAGAGATCAGCTTCTATCGGCTTTGACTGAGCTGACCAATGCCAACATCTCTAACAAGTTGCCCCGAGCCATTAAGGCTGTTTTACTAGGAGCCAATGTCACTGCTCTAGACAAGCGAGATGGAGGAATCAGGCCCATCGCATTTTAGACGCATTGCCTGCAAATGTGCAGTCTCTCATTCAGAGCAGGCATTCAAGGAATTGTTCGCCCCATCCCAATTATGATGTGGGGTGCGAGCCGGTTTGGATGCGTCCATCCACTTCACCAGAAACCGCGTCTATGCTCCACGCGAGGGGGAGATTCTGGTAAAGCTAGATTTTAAGAATGCTTTCAACACCATCAGGAGAGACCACATTGCTGAATGTTTGGACAGGTATGCTCCTCATCTGCTTGATCTGTTCACTGCCTGTTACTTGGAGCCCACAGTGTTGACTTATGGCGATCTTTCCTTTGAGTCTGACGAAGGCCTACAACAAGGAGACCCACCTGCCCCGGCTCTTTTTTGCCTCGGTCTCCGCGATGCCTTAGCAAGTCTTAGTGGTTGCTCACTCAAGATAGCCTATTTAGATGATGTCACACTGCTAGGGAGGCATGATTCGCTACTTGCCGATCTCAAGAAGTTCATTCCATCATGCAAGGATGTTGGCCTGGAGTTGAATAGTAGCAAATGTGAATCGTCTGTTATTGGTAGCCTTGATCCGGCCATCCTCAATGATTTCAAAGAGCTCCTACCAAACTTGACCTTTGTTCCCAAAGATAAAATCACTCTTTTAGGAGCTGCTTTGGGGGAAAATTCGCTTGAGACCCTGATTCTAGATTCACAGAAAACCTTTGAAGTCTTGGGATCCCGCTTGAAGATTCTATCGTATCATGATGCTCAGTTTTTACTGCGCAACTGTTTTTATTTGCCTAAGCTCCTTCATCTATGACGAACGTCACCTTCGTTTACAAGAACGGACCTTCTTCTACTTATTGATGAATCGATGATGCATGTTGTGTCTTCCATTTTGAATGTTGAGTTGAGCGATTTTCAAAAGAGACAAGTTGCGCTCCCAGCCAAGTTAAGTGGACTGGATATTTCCTCGGCGTCCTTCATAGCAGCTTCAGCATTCTTATCTTCCCTGTATGCTTCAGACTCTGTTTGTCAGCTTATTTCATGTCACTGGAAGCTCGAGGAAACGAAGTCACACGACACAGCGCTCGAACATTGGTACTGGCAGTGTTCAGTCCCATCATATCCACTGCAACCCTTAACCAAGCAGAAATCATGGACACTTCCGCTTCACCGCCAGTCCTACGACGACCTCCTCCGAAGTTCCAAGCTGCTTGACCGCACGCGACTACTCTCCTGCACCTCAAAGGGATCGGGCGATTGGATTAACGTCCTACCGTCCACATCGCTCGGTCTTCATTTGACGGACGACCAACTCGGCGTCGCTTCTGCCATCCGCATCGGAGCCCCCGTATCCATTGAGCACATCTGCGCTCGTTGTGGCTCTAAGGCGGACGGCGGTGGCGCGCACGGCTTCGCCTGTCCCCGCAGCAAGGGCCGACATCTGCGCCATACGCTGATGAACGAGGTGGTGGACCGGGCGATGCACTCCATCCAGCTGCCCACTATGCTGGAGCCTACTGGACAAGAACCTGAAGCCGGACGGCATCAGCCTGTCCCCGTGGGAGCGCGGAAAGCCGATCGCGTGGGATGTCACGTGTGCACATCCATCCGCGAAATCCTGGAGCACTACGACTTCAAGTGGCGGATCAGTGGCGACAGCGGTGGAGAAGAGAAAGTCGGTGAAATACTGTGACCTCTATGATGACTTCGCATTCCAGCCCGTATCCGCAGAAACTTACGGCGAACAGACATTCTCCTTTCTGAGGAAACTTGGAAGCCATATTGCCGCCAAGACCGGCGAGAAAGACGCATGGCTTTACTTGCGCCAACGCCTCGCTATTGGCATCCAAATAGGGAGCTGTGCATGCATTGAGACCCTTCCGGCACCCGGAGCTGCACTTCCCGACTTGTACTGACTTTTGATTTGCTTTGCTTTCTTATTTTTGTGTTTTAATGCTAATAGAGGCTTTTTCGATAATAATAATAATAATGCGTTTTATTTCAGTTGATGAAAATCACAAAATTACAAATTCATTAAAGTTACATTAGATAGAAATGAAAGTTATTTCAAATTAGAATTATACAGGGTTGTGCAATAAGGTAGAAAAGACATGCCTCTGCGATGAGTTTTACAGAAAAAAACTTTCAAGAAGTTGAGAGTAGAGCAAACGTCTTGGCAACAAATCATGGAGCAAGTTGTTCGGCTGCATCATTTCCTGAAATACCTTGTGCCTTCATATACGACAATGTCATGACGTATGATAAAAGGATGATATGCTGATGAAGAAGAATCACCTATGCGCTGTCAACTTCTCAGAGCTGGTCTGAATTAGTTGATGAACCAATCCCTTTCATCGGATGTCCCCAACGTCATTCTCAGCGTCCACCAATATCATTCGCAATGGCAAGTCTGATCCACACAGAAGGTGATTGGCTGTGTGTAGACGCAGCTTGAGCCTATGATCGCGTGTTGCCTGGCTGCAGCTGCTGCTTTTTATCGTTATTCAAAATGCTCCCAGTCATCTGCGCGCTCATTTGCGGTCACAGACCTAGTCCTCGGTCTGTGTTTGCAGTAGACAAGGGCTTTTTTGAAGGAATACTTGCGCAATGGAATACATTGGAATACAAGCGCTCTATCAGTTGGATTTCTTCGGCAACTGCGTGACACCAAAGTCTCTCTTTACGTATCAGATTTGCAGACCTCAACTCCAAGTCACGTACGTAAACCATTGAACATGCATGTACATAATGCTGATACATCGTACTGCGATGAAAGCGTTTAAGATATAATGATAATCCCCTAATCATAGAATAATCGGTTTGATTGAGTTCGAAGCACATTAGGCACAGGGGCTGTTTTCGATGAGGTACGGTACATGGAAGCATAATGTCATCAAGTAAAAGCAAACATCGTAACGTTTTTAGCTAGTTCTATGACAAAACTACTGAAGATAAAAATCAAACTAATTTTGTTAAATTCGCTGTGTTCCTACTTCATAGTATAAAAGGCCTAGTTATTCATTTCGAACATCTTCGCAAGAACACACTGAAAAGTTTTGCTAATTAATTAATTTGCACAGCACAACATAAATGATCAATTTTTTGTTTTATCAGTATTAAATCTGCAGCAGTTTGTGCATATTTGCTTTCTCACCCAGAAAGTTCTTTTTCTTGCAAACAACTGCGAATAACATTCTATAAATTACCACAATCTATTGCTCCTTGACATGAAACAATACTAGTATGAATTGAAAATCTTGATTAAAGAATACCAAACAGGTTGATTGGAAGACAATGCCTAAGGACGTTAATATGACCGATAATACTTTTTCAGAAGTTTTTCTGGTAGGCATTAATAGGCACTCCTATATAAGTAAATAGATAAATAGGTAGGCTACTCCTAGCAATAGGTGAATGGTATAACTTTTAGTCTATCATTTAGATATTCTCGATTATTTCGCTATCCAACGTCTTTTTAAGTTTTTCATAATATGTAGATAATACTTAGCAAAGATGTTCGATATTAAAAGCTTGTTCGGAGTTGAACTTGATCTTTCTGTTTTACAGACTGTCATGCCTAGAAGACGGTCAAGTTCAAATTGGAACAGCTTAACAAAAATCAATCAAAACCCTCCGAAGTGGATTTATCAATGTAAGGTATGCTCTACGACCATTCAGATGAGGGAGCGCGTCGATCGTTTGTCCGCACATCTCGACAAAAGTTGCCGTGGGCGATCACTTCACTCCAGAATTTGCGACCACAATGAGGCCGACAGAGAGACATCACTTGTCATGAACGACGCTCCATCAACTCCAGGCGGACGCATTGAAGCTCATAGAAATAAACTGTTTATCTGAAGTTGGCTAGGATGGAAACTGACTCAAGGTCGCGGCTCATCCGGGGAACTAAGTTGGGGCATGAACCACCAATGAAAAGCTTAGAATTGCGCATGTGACTGATTCTAACCCAATAATTTTAGTCGTTAACAGGAGCATCTAAGTGAAAATGCGTGTGATTTATGTGCCGTTATTGTCCATTGCATGAAGCCTAATTTCCATTCTAGAGGTTTTATTGTTGTCAATTTCTATGTTGAAGCTGACCGAATGAAACTTCAAGAAGCTGCTACAGAATTCTTCTGAAAAATCGCCTCTCCTTCCGTCTCGCTGACTGCCCTTGCTTCCGTAATCTCCTTGAAGAGTGCAGACCTGGTATCAATGGACCGAACGGCACAAAGCCAGTTGTCAGTCGAAAGTTGATGGCAGGAAAATTGCTGAATCAACTGAAGCTAAGTGGACAGCCAAGTTAGCTGATGTTCTCAACGGGAAGAACACTAATCTTTCCCAAGATGGTTGGAGTGATCGATACTATGAGCCAATAATCGCAGCAAGTGATGGTGAAATTTGCCCTCTCGTCTTTGAACCCATTGGTACCGCGATTAAGTCTGCTGAACTTTGCGCTAAATTAGCCAAAAGTCGATCGAAAAGGCGGAGAATTTGTATGGATGTTCCGCCTCTGGTTTTATTTCCGATAGTGAAGCCAAAATGGTTACAGTTCAAGATAACTGAATGGCGCGACGGTCTAATGGTCTTAGGATGTGCTGCACATGCATTGAACAACGTTGAAAAAAAGTGACACCACCAGCAATCATGAAGCATTCTCACAAACAGCCTTTATAAAAAAAAGCCAGATGCCGAATGAAACTCGATAGATTACTCAGCGATCCACCCTTGAAACGTTTATTCAAAACTACCCTCTATACGGGAAAATTGTCGACGGAGAGATGATGAAGATGAGTCGCCTTGCAATATTCCCGACAATATTCGAAACATCATTAACAACAGTGGACTCGTGAATGAAGGTAAGTCAATGCTCCTGCAGCTTCGGCACATTGAGGTAGTCCTGAACTCGTTTTAGAACGACAAAAACAATCTTTCAGACTGCGTTCGGGGCTGGCTCTTCCTATTGGCAGAACGTTCGTAACGCCATCCAAACAAAGTTTGAAAACATCACTTTGTGACTTCTTCTAGCTTACATTTCCGACAACCGATGCGAGAATGAACGACCAGACCTGTCAGCTGAACTCATGACCAGAGCTCACAGTGAAGTGGAAGAGATGGGCGAAGGAATGATTTCAGCAATGGCAGCTCTGGAGATAGAAGAGAAGGGTTTCCTAAGTTCATATTTAGTAAAACAGTTCGAAGACAATGTCCAACGTTATTAAATAAGAAAATGGTAAGAACTTTGCAATAAATTGCTTAAATTGTCTTCGCTTCGTTTAAATTGTCTTTTCAAAGATTGATTCATTCGAACGTTGTTTTAATTGAGGGTATTATTTACTGCTAGTCCTAGTGGTGAATTCTGGATACAGTAATTATTCGGATAATTGAATAACATAAAACGCACAATTGGAATTTACAAACATAAAGACATTCAAGTCGCATTCCGCTTGCACCCCAGATATTGGCTATTTTATTGTTTATTAAATATATACGGTAAATAAAATTTCAATATGTCTACACATCTCTTGATCCAAACAAATTACATATACATTGAAATTATCTGCGTATTACATTGCTGGTGCATGTAAGTTGACGAAGAATGTTAGTGATACTGTTATATGTACACAAAGTACGTTGGTGATCCGAAAATTCGTTTCACAAAAAAGTAATCCCCTAAAAAGACCACCCGGGATTGATTCAAAATCCCGCCCGCGTGATTAATCCTGTGCCAACCCTCCCGTTAGCAACACAAAACACCAACGAACAGAACCAACCTCTGTAACGTGGCCATACTGAGAAGATGAAACATTCAAATCATAAGGATAACATAGAGCTTTGAATATATAACTTTTCAAGTAGAGAATTGTATAGTAACAACAGAATGAAAATACAACCGTTCTTCGCATGATTTGGGATTTTAAAATGTTATTCAGAAAAATCTCACAGGTAGCTTAAGATCTAAATGATGAACACCTACCTATAATAGCTGTTCTGATAGGATGAGATATATCTGAATTATTTGGTGCAGGAATTTACATTAGGATAAATAATTGTATACGCTTCACATATACGCTTAATAAATACTGATCAATAGACATGCAATTGTGTCTTAAATAGGCTGCGATGTAGACAAAAAAAGATTTATTTCCTTCCTCGAAAATTGATTAAGGCGTCAATCAGAAACTTGAGAGAAACGTAATACAGAGCGACTCATCTACAGGTGCTGTTCACAAAAATAGAATACTTTTAAAACTTCGTGCATAAATTGTCTTCAATCCACTCAGACATTTTGGATACATCTAGCTTTGAAAATCAGCAGTGCATTATTATAGCAAAATGTCTTGAGACAATTTTCCCAGCTTCTTTGATGGAATATAGTTTCATACTCTTTGAAGAAGTGAATGATAAACTAGTATACTCGTTTCACAAAAATAGAATGACCAAACTAGTGTTCCACAAAAATAGAATAATTTTCATGCTTCTCACGGAAAAAGCAACAAAGTTAATATTTGTTAGCTAAACCATTGACGTTGATCACCGCCTGTTTTCCCCGAGGCACGGAGTCAACTGAGTACACGAACATAAAAGGCTAGCAATGCGTGGTACATTGAGGCACCCAAGATGGGAAACTTTGAACATGGTTCATAATAGGGTTGCGATATTTTAAATATGGATAAAAAACAATGTTTTTGATATGGTTTTTATGATGGTTTTGCTCATGATGTTGTGTAAGTTTGCGCTTACAAACATGTTTTTTTAAAATATAGGCATTTTAGTTTACATTTCATCAAATTTTATTAGCCTAAATAAGTTTCTTATACAAATCCGGCTGCGTAAGAAACCAGTATGCAATTTATTAAAGTCATCCTTCTAAGTGAGTTTAGAGCTAGTGCAATTGACATAATCAACTGTTTTATTGTAATTGCGATTTGTTTTCCATCCGATACGATACGGTTGTTTTGTTTTGTTTTTCTTTTGTAACAATACAATTTTTAAATTAACGATGACTTTTCTATCATAGTTCACCGTATATATGTATCTAACGGAAGTCATAGTTTTCTTTCTTATATAATTGACATGGTGTAATCCTTTTCAAAAATCAAACATTGCGATAAATGAATTGAAAATGAAATGATAAGGTATCTGTAATAAAGCATGAAATACATTTCAGATGCCTATTTGCGTATTCCGTTAAAGTGTTTATGAAAATATTGCTTAATTCTCGACCATCATAAAAAAATATTTAAAATATGGTCGATAAAAAAAAATTTTTTTTGCATCCCTAGTTCACAGTGCCTCATTTCGTTGATCATATTTTCTTTGATTGATTGAAAAAACTTGGATGAAAAGTTGAGGGCATACAAAGCAATGTCTGGGTTGTTGGACGCTTATGTGTCATTTCATCTCTTCACAATTTGAATTCTTACAAAATTTGTTCAATGTATCCTATGTGTGGGGCACATTGAACCACCCAGTGGAGGCACATTGAAAATTCTTTATGCATTGTTCTCTTGTTCAATCGCGTTTGCCTTTATGTATCAGATATATATATTCAGTTCATGAATTATCAAGATCAAATTCATACAAGGAGATTTTTATCGGGAAAAATGATAGTGCATATGTTTTATAAATGAAAAATACATGCTAATTTCTGAAACAAGAATGTTCATAGACCATCCGAGTTCTCAGATTAATAGCATTATTCATGATAGAAGAGCCTAAGTAAGATCACTAGTGATAAATGTATTCATATACCGGTACAATGTCAAATTTATCATTTTGAACATCAAAGCATGTCTATAGACATTGCGCATTGCATAAGTAGACATTATGCAAGACACGAGTAGGCCTAGACAAAAAAACTAAGAGATTGTCAAAAAACAAAAAAAAAGAATTAATAACAATTCTATTTGTTTGACTGGCAAGGGAGGTTCCAGTGTATTCAAACCCACATCATTTTGATTGAGATCACTGATTTTATCAACTCATCAGTTAACTTTCATGTCAATTCTTCGCCAGGCTACCCTGGTGTTTTGATACTGTAGAGAATTACAGTGCACAAGAAAACGAATCATAGGCTGTTCAAACATTTCTAAATAGCCTTTTTGATAACGTTGTTGATCAATTTGTAGTATAATTACATGTCAAAACTAATAAATAACTTGTTCACTCAATCAAAGAAAATATGAGCATCGAAATGCACTATGAACCATGTTCAAAGTTTCCCATCTTGGGTGCCTCAATGTACCACGCATTGCTAGCCTTTTATGTTCGTGTACTCAGTTGACTCCGTGCCTCGGGGAAAAAAGGCGGTGATCAACGTCAAGGGTTTAGCTAACAAATATTAACTCTGTTGCTTTTTCCGTGAGAAGCATGAAAATTATTCTATTTTTGTGGAACACTAGTTTGGTCATTCTATTTTTGTGAAACGAGTATACTAGTTTATCATTCACTTCTTCAAAGAGTATGAAACTATATTCCATCAAAGAAGCTGGGAAAATTGTCTCAAGACATTTTGCTATAATAATGCACTGCTGATTTTCAAAGCTAGATGTATCCAAAATGTCTGAGTGGATTGAAGACAATTTATGCACGAAGTTTTAGAAGTATTCTATTTTTGTGAACAGCACCTGTATGCACGATGGCGCCAACGTCATGCCGTAATTTCTTGAAGAAACATCTACATCGAGTACACCAATGCGTTCAGCGATTCCCAAAAAAACGGTGGACTCGAGTGACAAATCGGAGCTTATTACAACTTAATCTCTGTTGTGTCAGTGAATTTTTTACGGCGCCTGTCACATACCTGTACAGCATGAGGTTGTCTGTGTATTTGAAAGTACTCAGATTGTATAGATAGAGGTTCTCATGAGAGGCTGTATTACATGCACTACACGCGAAATAATGCTCATGCCGTTATTTTATCACTCATCAGACATTCATTTTATTTTGGCGGATACAGTAAAATCTTACTTAAGTCTTTGTCTTCTTCTCGAGTCTGTCTGGCCACCAGATTGGCGTAAATTCCGCCCTTTTCCATTAGTTCATCGTGAGTTCCAATTTCCTTCATTTGACCATTTTCTAATCCGATAATCAAATCTGCATTGCGAACTGTGGATAATCGATGAGCAATGACAATCGTAGTCCTTCCTTTCCCTGCGCGTTCCAGGGCAGACTGCACAAGACTTTCTGATTCAGTATCCAGTGCCGAAGTTGCCTCATCCAACAGCAAAATCTTCGGGTTTCGAACTAATGATCTAGCGATGGCAATTCGCTGCTTTTGACCACCGCTGAGTTGAGCGCCGCGCTCACCGACAAGAGTGTCATAACCGTCTGGCAATTCAGAGATGAAGTCGTGAGCATTAGCTTGTTTTGCGCACTCTTCTATCTCAGAATCAGAAACTGATTCGTGTCCATAACGAATGTTCTCTCTGATGGTGCATGCAAACAGCACAGGTTCCTGGAAAGAAATAAGAATTTGTTGAGGAGTTGAATTAATGCTAAGAGAAATCATTAACATTATCGTCTTATACAGACAAAAGTAGGATCTGAAAAAGTTCATAGAAAAACCAATTAAGTTAGAGATACAATCTAAAAGCAAATGTACGTTCATATTTGATGAGAAAACCACTGTTGAACACAGATGTAAGACAAATGATGTCCAAATGGGCAACACTGTATCTCTCCAACCGCAGGAATCGGATCGGTTCTATCCACACAGCGGGAGCGTCGGTACAAAAGAGGCGTTGTTGTCATATCACAGCTCTGCACAGCTGTCATTAGAGAGCATTAGACAACGCTTCAATCATGTGGATGGAGAGTGACTACTTAGCTTTCTAGCTGATTTACAATGTGTGTTCGAATCGTGGTCAGATGAGTTGTGATCGGAAAATAGTGTATTGGCGTCAATCTGAACTTACTTCATACAATATCTAAGGACATTGCCACATACCACGCAGCTATCGATCGCTGTTATTTGTAATTGATCTATAATGTATACATTTCAAAGTGGATGAGCATAAGGAAATGAATTTCATTGGAAGTAAATATCAGTCAGTAGAGCGCTTGGCTTCAAAATCCTCGGAAATCCCAAGAAACCACCTATTCATATACTTATATTCATCGATATTTTATGATCTAATTTTGGCTTCACAATTTTCCAATTTTCCAAAGCAAGAGTTCCTTAAGAAAAAAATCAAAATTCAAATGCGATTTTCAATTTCCTAACCTTAAAAACACATTCACGGACAGATAACTCAGCAATAATGCGAAAGTTTCTATACATGCAGGCGAGAAGCAGTTTGTATTGTTCATTGATATGTAGTTTCTAAGCTGGACTCGGATTTTCATTTTTTTCACATAATTTGACATTTTCAACATATATTTTGATACCATAATTTGACATAGATGGCATCAGCTCAGTAGTTAGCAAGACAAAAGTTATTTCCATAAAAAGATTGCATATCTTATGATAATTCTATGGTGATTAAAAGCTGATTCTTACCGCACATCAGCACGTCACATCACACCTAGAAAAATCAACGAGAGTCGCTTGGCTGATAATGTATAACTGCAATTACATCAAACCAGCAGGCAATGAAATCAATTTTTCAATTATCACATGACAGACTCACCTGAGACACGATACCGATGAGGGAACGATACCATTCCAGACGAAGAGTTTTGATATCGACACCATCAAGCTTGACACTACCCGAATCCGGATCGTAGAATCGTTGGATTAATCCGACAGTCGTTGATTTTCCACAGCCCGATGAGCCTACCAAAGCCACTGTTTTGCCAGCAGGGATAGTCATACTTTTCACATCGAATGCTGTGATTTCTTTCCTTGTCGGATAGCTGAACTTAACGTCATGAAAAGAGATTTCTCCTTCCACCTTCTGAAGCTCGTCTCCGTCATCGTTCTCGTAATTGATCGGCGACACCTGAACAACAAATAAAAAATTCGTTTGGCGGATTTGCAAGTCAGTTAGTGTAGCATGAACAGTTTTGGTTGCCAAACGCAAGGTTCAGCGCTAGCTTTATCTTCAACCGCGCGGTTGGTCAGCAGTATGCAAATAGAGAAATTTCCTCCTATGAATGCAAACACACCCATGAGGCGTTTAATTTCTTCTAAATCAGAAATCAGTTATCATCTCTAATTTGCATGTTGTGAGTGTGCTTTGTCAATCAGGACAAACATTTCCAAGAATGAAAAAGAACATCGATGCTCCGTCAACATAGGGTCATCGTAGCATTGAAGTTCTTTTACTTGTCCAGCTTAAATTAGAAATATTTGTTAACGTTTTGTGAACATCGTTAATGCTATACGATTATTTCACATGTCACTTGTGCTGTATGATTATGATCTAATTAGTTAATCATTGCTTATCAGCTCAGCATGGAAATCAAAATTGGAAAGTACTCAATTAATTGACAGAAATTGATTCAAGATAGATAAAAAATACAAGAGCTTCAATTGTTTATATGCTGAAACATCCACGTCGTCCTTCCATGTGGCCGAATTTTATTTACCCCATTCCCTCTCTTTTGTGTTGAGTGCTCAGAAAGAAAGCAAAATGTACTTTAAAAGTCTTGGGTATGAAACGGCCAAGATTTGAACACACTGTCTCTCCGACACCTAACCCTCTCTGACACTCGAACACTTAACCACAAAGCCATTCTGACGGAGGATAAATCATTTTTACATAGAGCCTGCTAATACATACCTTCCCTAGGATAGACGTAGAGCTTGTAAATCATATAAATAATATAATATATTAATACATCTGTAACAATAAATAACTTTCTCTTTGTAGGAAATCTTTTTGAATTTAGATCAATTGATTTTAATTGCTACTTGATTTAGATATCAAAATTTATTATGGATAGCAAAGATTTTCCCAAGGATACCATTTGGACAAAATTTTCATGTCCATTTGTTAATTGCGAAATTACTGCGTTACCTACATGTGCTTACATATACCTACCCATCGCATGTTGCAACCTAGATTGAATGACACAGAAAATACCTGATGAAGTATACATTTATTTCTATGTTTTATTTTCTTAATAAAAGCTGTTCTTGTCATTGAGAGTGCAGTCGAATACGCATGTCATCTTCATCTTTCTGTCTGTCGTATCTTTTATAATCTCTGTGGTTCAATTTCATGATTTCAATATGGATTAGCCTACAAGTGTCGTCGAAACACCCTTCAGGACAGATTTCACAACTCACTTTCCATTGTCAATAACTCTGCTCTATCAGATTCAGATGAACATCGATCATTGTGGTGGAGTGCTCGCTCTGCGTCCGGGAGACATTGGTTACATAGGTCGGGTCAAACATCAAATAAAATACTTCAAAAGACTTTTAAAATAGGTGCGGTCTGCATTCGTGCTAAACGTTCAGCACAAAAAGAATGATAGTGGGATAAATGGCAACTCGGAAGCACATGGAAGAAGGGCTCAGGCTAATGTGCTTCCGAGTATAAACAAGGTTAGTTTCATTTATTTATTTTTCATCCGTTCATAGCTCTTTCAATATCTACCTCCATTATCATTTTCTCGTTTCAAAGTTATATTTGCGGATTTGAAATCACTTTTCTCAAGATTCACAGGTAAGCAGGTTGAAAATCAACTGACTGGAGCACTACGTATTGGTCACAAAATTCAACAATAAGAATAATCGAACGGGCATTCGCGTCAAAAAGAAGGCGTATAGAAGACACTGGACACCACAGTCCTGTCTGATTGTAAATTTGAATAGTTGATTTTGTGACCAATAAATAGTAGGCTACTCCTCGTCGAGTCAGCTTGTCTGTGACATTCATCGTCTGACTCGCTAACTGGTCCATTGTTACTTAAAATTAATCAGTCACATCCCAAATCACATCGATGCACCGCAAACTTAAACATCCATTCGACATCATACTGTACACCAGGTCTGGTGGCGAAGATTCGAATCCGTTTGAACGAAACCGATCGAATTGCGCGAATCCAGGGCTGTGAAAATTGAATAGGAATTTTCATATCTGTCGTTCCATTGAACTTTCGATTCATTACATGTACATTCCTCGATAACCATATAATTTCAATGCACAACAATGCATACTGGGTGCTATCTGCTCATGAATATCCTTGCGTTGCTAATTTTGATTTGAATCTCCGAAAACTTTTCATACAATATTTGCTTCTGCTATTGTTGCTGGCGTCACCAGAGGGGGGAGGGATCGCCTGAGGGTCCGGAGGTACAACCGACTGATGATCCGAGCACCTTTACATGTAAATTGTGAAGGAGCCAACACAACATATACCAGCCACGCTAGTCCAGGATCCCCCCTACTTCTGCATGTTTGTGTGTGTGAAATCAATGCGAAGTTCCGCCTGTCCAGAATTAGTCAACAAGTAGGCCCCTAGACAATGGGCCTGCATGCCACATAATTTACATATAGTCACATAGTCCTACTTGTCCAATCGAACAAGCATTTACAGAAGGCTCGTCATGCCTTTGACACACTAATACCTCTGAAAATTTGCTTGTCAAATACAATGAGGCCTGTATTGATGAATTTAAGAAGGACGCTTGAACTCTCAATTCGTTAGGACCACTTACATAATCGTACGACGTAGCATGATCGTGGGTTTATTTGTCATTTCAAGACACATTTTTCAGAAATAGCTTTATTTCTTAATATAATTGCAAATCCCAGTAAAATTTGTGGTCAATGTGCGGAAAATTGGATATCCTTTGTTGTACCCTGCTTCTTGTGTACTTCGGAGAGTGACTATATGTCTTTGGTGAGATGTTTACCAAGTATTTGTCAGTCATGCAGGAAACAAATGCATGACAGATGTTGACAGTGTCAGGCCTGTAACCAAGAGTTAAATAAAAAGATTCCACTCTTCCTTCTACAGAATTCAACCGTTTTTCACCTGATCAAAACTTTTTTCTGATACAACCTGATGATTCAGCCATACAGGCCAGTCTCCATATAGGCCTTGAATAGACTACTGCATGTAGTACTTGTATTACTATGTTGTTAAGTGCCGTTAACGTGCAATGATGAGTTGCTGTATGAGTACCACAAAAATCGCCAATCGATCAATCACGATTGAATAAACGAGCACTGGTGCAATTCTAACGAAAAATCATGGCTGTGCGACAAACAGAACTATATTCTAATAACGAAAATTTTATGAAACATTTTCTCTAATCATGAAAATCATCATCATTTTCTCAAATCACAATTAAGTAATAAAAACCGAAACAAAAGTTATTGTGAATAATAAAAAACGATACTATACAAGATACTTAAAAATGATATTTCAAAATTCGAGTATATTTCCGGAAAATACCAAAATTCGGTGACAATTTCATATACACGAAATTTGGGATATTTGCGGCCACCATGTTAACTGCACAACACTTACAGACACTGAATTCAATTTTGAAGCATCTCTGCCATGACCTTCAAGCATCATGTTTTCATTATCATAGCGAAGTGACTATGACAGTGATGCACGGACACACACAAACATCTTGTGATCATTGTCCTAACTCCTGATGGCATCGACAATTATTGCCGTCAAATAGAATGCCTGGAATTACACTGTTTTATTATTCTACTCAAGCGTCGCATGGATTATTAATGCTTGTCAGTATGCTGCATCAAATATGGATTCTCACATATCACACGACAAGCTTTCATGCGTGATACCTGTCAACCCTTTTTATGATAACCATTTCAGTGTTCCTTTACAATTAACTTTTCAATCTCGACAGTCAACGACAATTAGTAGTCATTGATTATAAAATATCGGACAAATTCATTGGATTATAAGTTGACAATCAATATTTTTTATAGCATTTAATACATCCACTTCCACTATTACTTATGCATCTGACACCGTAGGAGTCTCGCAAGAAATTAGTCCATCGCCAGAATCATTGAGGCATTTAACACTAGGATTCTTGCTAACCATCATTTAACGTGACTTGCTCCATCATTCCAAAATTTAATAAGACGATTGATGCTAGACCTGCTCTTCACTACATTTTAGAGTTCGCTCAACTCTCTCTGCTGTGAGCACAAAGCAATGATGCCATGTATAGGTTATTCCGAAACTTACCCGATCAATCAGATCGTAGATTGTTCTTGCTGCACCACGAGCTTCCCCGTTCGCCTGAATACCTGGAGTTGCTTGACCCAAAGACATTGCACCTACAGCTACGCAGATAAAGACCTGAAAATGGAAAAATCCGTTGTTCAAATTTGGATGCATTTCGGCTTCTGTAGATAAGGTTATGTTTGTTCGAAAACGAATCGAATGCGCATTTGACAACAATTAAGTGTTTTTTCGCAAGATCATTCGTAAGACGAGAAGCATACAAGTCCCAGTGGGGGGAGAATTGACGTTAAAGCTTCGTTTTCATTTCGTGGTTATCTTGAAAATGTGCAACGTGAGAAGGTGATGAGTTGTGAACATTTTTCACCTATCAAAGAAAGCTATTTTTCATTTTTTGTTGACATCTATCTAATTAATAGCATTTACCTTCCTATCATCTAGCAAGCTGTGAGCGATCATCACAGGAAATATCTAATTCATTACCTGAGCCTCCTATCGCGAAGTTTTGGTAAATCAACTGTATAATGTTCAAGCTGCAAGTGAAATAGACAATGTAGTATAATTTCCTGTTTATTTAGGAAGCAGCAAATCCTAGACCTCAATCACGCACGAGCGCCTAAATTTTGTAGTGTGGTGCTGTATCATGATGATATCATCATTTTCTTAAATGAAATGATCGGTATGAATTTGTTAACATCCCTGCTTTCTACACTATTTCCGTATGAAATTCGAATCAGCACTTCTATGGAAAAAATATGATCCAATAATTCGTCCCGGGTGGATTCTGAGCCTAGCATTCGAAATGTTTTGAGATCAGGAATAAAGAATGGAAATTTGATCGTTTCATTCACTTTGTATAGTACCAAATTCGTGTTATCACAGTGCTCCTAGCGCAAAAAATATAGTCAAAATATACAGTTTCTTAGGTAAAAAATACTGGTGTATGGTAAGCAAAAAGGATATAACATTATTAAATATAATTTAGTTATCACATTGATGAAAACATTGCGAATGATTAGATGGTTTGCAAAATAAATCCTAGACCAGAATTAACTATATTTATAAGTTGAAATTGTCTTTCATTGATATTTGACGCGCATGGGATAATTCATACCTAGAGCTGGATTAATCAATCATCTAATCGATCAAAATGTAAATCAATTAACTTTTTGAGGCTAATCATCATCATAATCATGTCATTGAAATTTAGATCAATCATTAATCCCAATCATAATCAAGGTTTTGAAAAGTTAATCAATCCTTGATCAAAATTACGTTCATTATTCAGTTGGTTTGATTAAAATTGATTTTAGTCATCCAAACATCAGTTGAGATCAGAACTCGGCCGCCAATGGCAGAGTGACAGCTTGACCATAGCACTTGCGCGTACATTAGGACGGAAAGTACACAATGTCGTCGTAAGTGCCAGTTGTTTCCACGCCTCGTCATGGAATATCTTCCCTCTGATGTTTTCTCTTTGCGTGTACCTCAGATAATCAAAACGCACTCAATTGACCACTGGATTCAATATTTTCGTCAATTTGTACGCTATGATGTCGCTGACAAAATCGAATGATAACAGCAATACGATTCAGTAAGCTTGTTAATTGAAGGAGATGAGTTTAGATAAAAACTGCCATCACTGCGCAGTATTAGGTATTTTAATCACGATTCAAATTATTACTTAAAACGCACTAAAATTAACATTGACTCAACAAAGTGTCTGTAAGTCGTAATAAACATCAGTATCATATTCAACCCATCCAGCGTTCATGATAAAGCGTCTGACCACATGAATCATAGTCGCAATTTTGAACATAATCATAATCAAGCCTATGGCCGCCTTAATCATAATCACAATCAAACTTTTGAACACTTAAATCATAATCTCAATCATAATCAACATTCTTGAATATTGGCTAATCGTTCCAGCTCTTTTCATGCCAATGTTTTGAGCAGTTGCTTCATAACTTATATAGATATCATACGTTTAGTTCGTACACTAGAGTATTGCATTTAGTCGGTAGCTATACCGACTAAATTGGCATAAAATATTGATTATGAATGTATAAAACATGTTTTGCTATTATTCAATATTTTTACATGAATATTGAGATGTAAGCGAGACAGGACACAATTAGACCAGAAAACTTGACGCAAGAAATGGCGTTGATGAAGAGTTGAGACAACGCTAATGTTTTTTTCAAGTGTCCGCAGCGAAACGCTTCAAAACGCCCTGGACAACCTTGTTACACACACACACACACACTCTCTCTCTCTCTCTCTACCTCGTTTCTTCAGCAGAGAAGATTTTTCCTTTTGAGGACACACTTCCTTCTTTTTCAATTATCAATTCCTTCTCTAGCACATCTTTTATTTTCCTTGTCTTCATCTTGCTTCGTCTCTTCCGCCTTCAATTTTGCTTTTGCATGCGCTGATTCCGCTAACTAAAGAAACTGAGATGTTATCTGGAGTGTTAGTGGTGACCAAAGCAGTTATCATTTCGGAGTTCAAGCTTTGATGCTTCTTCTGTACAACGTTGGAGTGGTCACTGAAAACGCGCTCGACGTCCGCATTTCCATGAAGCAATACTAGAATAGCGCGGACCAATTTTGTTAACAATGGAAACTTTCCACTGTCTTGGATCTTCGTCCACTAAGAGGTAACATGGTCGTCCGGGGTGTCGCTTGAAGTACTTGATTGAAGAACTCTCACTTCCAACCTTAAATTTGACAATGCATCTACAGGAACAACAGAGGGGAAACTTTCCGCCAGGAAAACGAATTTCTTTTCGAACTTCTTGTTGGGACATAAAGCATAACAGTTCCTTAATAACTTCTTTTCGAACTGTAAGTACTGTTTCAATCGGAGTGCAACCTCCAGATAAAATGATTTCATACGCGAAAAAGCTTCAATCTGATTGGATGGAGTCATATCACTGAGGAGTTTCTTTGCCTTTTTTCCAACGATCTCTCAATTGTTGACCCAGAGAGACGGATCAGGAACATCAGTTTGATAACAATGTCTATCAACTTTTTAATCAAGAATCCAGATACACCAATTAATGTTAGGCTAGTGATTTTGCAATGTTCAGAGATAAAGAGAAGGCGCGGTCTACTTGGCATGAATAACTTAAGTGTATCAGTACTAAATTACAATATTTTAACATTAATTTGACAATTTTTGGGTCTGATATCTTAGATTCGGGTATTCGGGCCGAATTCGGAGCACTGTTATCACTCATTATCACGAATACAGTCTATTCTCTATTTGTAACTTGCACAGCTTCTACCTAATCAAACTCGATAAATGACTACTTAATTAAGACATTCTGCGTACTTTAGACTCTCAACAAATTTTCATTGTACTTACACTAAGAACTTTTCCAGGTGAGTAATTTTCCGGCTCATCACGAGAAAGCTTCGCACCATACCAGAACCCAACAGCACTGATGGAGAACAACACAAACCAGTAAAATCCGGCGGATATACCAGCTGACAAACCTTTCTTAATACCAAAGTTGCGTGCTTCAAACAGATTCGCAGTATATCGTTCTACCTCTTTCTCCTCACCGCCAAATGCTGCGACAGTACGAATGGAACCCAAAACTTCACTTGCGATACCTCCTGCCTTTCCGTAGCTCTTCATTTCTTTTTGTGTGAAGGAGGAAGCCAGTTTCGTCATGAAGTAACCTCCGGCCATGATTACTGGAGAAATTGCAAGAATTACCAAAGTTAGTTTCCAACCAGTTATAAAACCATAGAGCAATCCGGCAAGAGCAGTAGCAAACGAAGTGAAGATATGACCAAACTTGTCTCCCATTCCTTCAGAAATTTTCATAATGTCACTACAAAAAGTAAAATCAAGTAATTGCATCATGTTCCTTAAATAGGGTTGCCTTAAAAGAGATAAGGTAAGTTGTGAAGTCGAGTAGACTGACATTTTTCATTTAAATATTAGACAGTTTGATGCGTTATTAGACGGTCTACTCATTATGATGCCAATTTGCTATTTGATTACGGTCTTGCACGGCCAATAATTTAAGTAGGCCCGAAGTTTTGTGGTACTTTCAATTTCACAAACATAGAACATAAATAAGCAGAATGTTTTTAAATGTCTGAAAGGCGCTAACTTTTATTGACGAAAAAAATTCTATGTATCCATAAAAGGCATCTTAAAATTTTGATCACTCTGAAATACATTAAATTTAGAGATATATACAGATTACATAAGGTGCAACGATCAAATGAAATAATTCACAACAAGTTTGTAATGTAATTAATCCATCATCATTGCTATACAGTAAATATTTTGTATTTCATCTGTTCAGTTGTTTGCAAAGAACACGCATTTTACCGTCTCCGAGATTCCTCCGCTATGTTTCATACGTCACCCATTGCATCAAATTGACGTTCGATCACAGAATAATACTTAAGCAACATCAGATGGTTCCGTCTCAAAACCTATTCACACCGGAATCTTCGGCCAAGCTCAGGATGAACGTTGCCTTCGAAAAATCGAAAGAGATGCTTTCGCAACGCAATGGTAAGTGGTCCAGAGGCGGCAGGCTCAGAAGCAACGATTCCGAACAAGTTTCGTTTGCTCGGCGGTCATCGTCAATTTTGTCTATGCAGATTCGCAGCAAGTGGGCGTAACCTATCGGTGGTTGTACTGACATTGTCATTCGTATTTCGATCACCTGCTTTTGAGCGTCGTCTTTCGTACAGAATATTTCACTTACTACCACTACCACACCTCCCATAGTTCCATCGTCATTTTGACTAGTCTAAGAAAGTTGAAATAGGATTTAAAAGCATGCAAAATATCTTGTCCTTGATCTTTAAAGTATCAAGCTCAGTATTGTCCATGATCTTTCAAATGATTGGATGATATAGGTGACCACGATTCTGCAAGAGCCCGAATCGCTCTTGTTGCACTTTCACTCATTCTTGAATAGGTCACCTAAGTTATTACCGCACGTACGTTTTAGCAAGCAATATGAAGCGTCTTCAAGTTTCAATTAGTGGTATTCTAATACAGGTTATCTATTGAACAATTAGAGTAAGTTCGAGAAAATGTATGCAACGTTAACTTAAAAGCTTACTAGATGATACTAAAAATCAAAACTACTGACATAGAAAGCATTGAATGAAGAAGTATTTCCTCAATCTATCGAGCATGCAATTATAATCAACTTGAAACATATATTACTTTGTGAGTCGAATATTCAAATCTCCACTTTTCTGAGTATCAAACCATCCAATATTCTGACGTACAATTGCAGCAAAACATTTGTTTCGAATCCGATGGGTTTGTCGAGTGGCAGCAGTGACAAAGAGTGTGACCGCAATGTAACCACAACAAATTACCATCACTGCGAAGATGCAGTAAAAGATAGCCTGTTTCCTCATCATTGGAAAGAATTCATTTTTCAATTTGTCCAGAGAAATATTATTTACTCTGCAGGGAGAGAGAGAATTACAATTTCATGAACTCTTAAACCACGAATAGAATGCTTACCCCGCCAACTCTGTCAACTGGGTTACATTCAGGCCACTCGGAACTGTTTTGTTTTCTGCTTCAAATAACTGAATGATCTGCGGTTTACGATAAGTGTTGCTGGAGAATGCATCAACTGAACCACCAAACATAATCATCAAGCCCGGAATTGACAGTCCCATCGCTATCGCTGCAGTACCTGCTATAAGCATCAGAAATATGTCCAAACAATCAGCGAATCGAAACTGCAAATGCAATTGGCATTTATTGGCATGCACCTGCACATGTGATGAATTTATGCAAATTCAATATATGAGATGGCAGATGGCGGGAGGACCATGATGATTAAGTAAAAAATCCGTTTTTTCTCCCGGGTAATTTAATACCAGCAAGAATAGTACTCGTAATTTAAAAATGAATGGAAAGCCGACGTTCCGGGTCACCCTTTCTCGAGGCAACAATAAAATGACAAGTGTTTAAAGTGGCTCGTTAGTCATGCAGTGTAGCTCCGGTTGTCTCATGATGACGTCTGTTCATTTTAGGATTGCACTTGTTGATTATTCTCGATTTCACCACGCTTGTTTCATCATTAGGAAATTCAACTTCAAAATCATCAATCGACGAAACACTAAAATCATTATTATTTCAAATACTGTAACTGTGTTCATTGTACATGCAGGGTGGCGGCCAGATTTCAAGCTTCAAATTCCCGGGCGATTCCCGCGGCTATTTCATCGAATTTCCACGCCATTTTTTTTATTATGACAAGATACTTTATTCCAACTACAACGCTCAAAAATTATCCGGACACTGCTTTGAACTACTTTCAAAACACTAATGTGCTTGGTGTCCGTGGCAGTAGTTAAGTGCTTGGTCTAGCGATCTTCTGGTCCAGAAGTCGAGCCCCGAAAGTGTCATTGGAAGTCGGCAGGAAGGGTATCCGGACTAAACGATCACAACCCTCCAGATTTTTATTTTATTTTATTTATATCAATTTATTGCAAAATGCAAAAGGCTCTACAGGTTCAATTGAACACTTACGTAGAGCCAAAAAACAAAAGCGAATTTACACAAAAACTTTGCCAAAAGGTGAAAGGTCAAAAGTTCGAAGGCGTGACTTGAAACTGTGCAAAGAGTGGGAAGATATAATGTAGTCCGGGAGAGAATTCCAAACACCGATAATTCTATGAGTAAAAAAATAATTGCGAATATTACAATGATGACGATCAACGGGTTTCAGTTTAAGACGATGACCACGGGTTATAGATTCTGTCATAACGAAAAAGTCTTCATAAGGAATGTCAACCAGTTTGTTAATTAATTTGAAAACGAAAACCAGGTCAAAGAAGATGCGACGATATTCTAGGGATTGCAGACAAAGGATCCCTAGACGAGCTCCGTAATCTTCACAGTTGAAGTGACCACGTCGACACACTTGCTTGGTAAAGTATTTTTTGCACTTTCTCCACACGTTTGATGTCTTTGACCAGATACGGGTTCCAAATCTGAGTACAATATTCGATGATAGGTTGGACGTAAGTGAAATATGCCTTCATGAGAATTTTAGGATCAGTTAGTGTAAAGCATTTTAACACTAGATAGGCGCGCGATATTGCTTTCGATGAAATGGTTTGACAATGTAAGGAGAATTTCAAATCATGTGTAAAAATGATGCCCAGATCGCGAACGTCCGAAACCTTTTGGATAACCCGTACGAAAATAAATGGGTATGTACATACCTATGTTACATAGGTATGTACATACCAATGAAGTGGGTATGTTACATAGTATGTCACATACTATGTTGGCGTAACGCTTTTCATACTATGCGATTGTATGCATTTCGCATACCTTTGACATATGTATGTTTGCTTGCATTTCGCATACCTTTGTCATACGTAAGCGAAATGGTATGTTACATACTTTATGTTCAGGTATGCATTTCGCATACTTTTGCCATACATATGATCTAGAGTTGCACGTTCTTTTTGTGCATGTTGATATTGTTATAATTAGGTCTTAAACGTATTTGCCTGACTTTTTCTTGTCGGTGAAGTATTAGCCCCTGAGATCTCAACTATCAATAGACATTCCTTAAGATTATAGGGTATACACAATCGTGTGAATTCTTTCTCGTGGTGGTATCAGTTTTGCATTTGCTGTCGACCTTGTTACTATAAGTAGCGTTTTAAATTTAAAAATCACGGTTTTTGCAGTTTTACAGACATTTTACGATTGCTCATTTTCTACACAAAATAATTTCACAAAATTGACTGCTATTTCTCATGGTGACATGCATTTTGCATTAAAGGTTGGTCTTGATACCATAAATTACATTTTAAATTAGGGTTATTGTTTAACTAATAAGCCTAAAATAATGTATAACTAAAAATCTGAAGAACTATCAATTGATATACCAAAACTAGCAACGTATAAAAAATAAGATGTATTTCTAACAATTTTGTACGGAGCTTCCGAATAACAAATAATTTTTGTTTCTAAAAATTATGTACACAGGAATTACTAACAAATCAACGTACATTAATACACGAGAGACTTGTTTCTAACAATTATGTACGGAGGAATAACTAAAACGAATAAAAAATAAGATTTGTATCAAACAATCACGTACGGAGGCAATAGAGTCCAGTGGAAAAACAACTTGATTTAAACCTTCTGAAGTGATATCAGATTGAAAGCATGGAATAGTATGATCATCCTCAACGAAGACAGAAGCAAAAAAGTTGTTAAATATGTTAGCTTTGATATCATTATCGGCGGCCAAATTTTCATTTTCGTCGTAAATCGGAGGTATAGCTGTTTCCATCTGTAGTTTTCTTTTCATGAAAGAGTAAAATAACTTCGGGTTTTTGCTATAAATGATATTTGCTTTATACTGCTTGCGAAAAGAGTTGACAGCGATTTTGTAATCTCTGCAAGCCATGATATAAGACAACTTGTGTTTGGAATCAAGGTGAATACGACGATAAAGATTGCGCTTCTTTAATAGTAGACGACGAATCACTCTCGGATATCGAAAGAGGCGGCGATTAGACTTAAGAGGCATAAATTTCCTGTCATTAATAATATGATTCAGTGTAGAGCGAATGAAGTCCCAAAAACCTTGCGTTGATTGAGATAATTGAAATACTTCATGCCAATCGATGCTACCCAAATAATTAGTAATGGCTTGGTAATCTGCCTTGAAAAAATTCGGAGAGTGGACACGTATCGAACTGCTAGGAATATATTCAGCCACAAGGATAAAAGTTAAGGATTTATGATCACAGGTATCGGTAAATGGAGGAGAAATACTCAAACTCGAAATATGTTTTGGATGCGTTGTCAGGATTATATCAAGAGTGTTGAATCCTCTCGTAGCTTCATTTACCATTTGTGTAAGATTAAGTTTCTGGCAAGGAAAAAATGTTGCTGCAGGAGTCAGAGATATTCCTGGGAACAGACCAATTAATTTGGAGAAAGTTAAAGTCTCCAATAAAGAATGACACACTTATGGTTTTACAACCATGTCCAAGAAGTTTGCAGAGGGATTTAACTCTTGTTGTGTCGGTAGTTTCGATTGGCGGAAAATAGAGGCAGAAAAAACGGTACTTTAATTAACCTGATAGTGAAATATCAATACCAATGACTTCAATATCTGCGAAACAGCTTGGAATTTTAACTGGAGAGCACTTTAATTGATTTTTCACGAATATGATGCAACCTCCGCCCAGATAATTCCTGTCTCTTCTATAGATATTGTAACAGGTACCATCGGCAAGCAGACCATTTGTAATTCTACCATCCAACCACGACTCGGTGATTAAAATGATATCCCACCAACCAGTATCAAGCAAAACTGATAGGTCATTCAGTTTGTTGCGAATGGATCTAGCATTGAAGTACAAGCAGCTTAAGGATTTGACGATTTTGGAATTTAAATGGGTAGGATTTGAACAGGATGAGAGCGAAGTAGAATCCAATAATAAAGGAGACACTATTTTGAGGGAATCAGAGTAGTGTTTTCGTACGAAGTCGATTAAAGTCTGACTGTGTCAGCACCGTCCTAGCTCCAAAAGAATGACGTCAAAAAATCATTATTCTGCTTTAAATTACTTTTATCTTACCTTTCGGTTAGAATTTCAACACAAAATTATGACGTGAGCGATATTTGACTGTCGTACTCAGTTTTCAAAATTTTGAATTTTGTGAGCAGTGATTCTTAATATTATAAACATCTACTTTCCTCAAAGGCCTGCAGCCGTGAGCTACTTATGGAATCTGAATGATTTGATATCGATGGAAAAGTTCGTTTCCTGAACTTTTCAACAATCAAAAAATGCTTCATTTTCATCATCTGATTAATAAAATTTTATGAAGTTACACGTAGCCGATTTCCCAGACTTCAATTTTCTAACATGTTAAGTTGAAGCAACAAATCGCATTTTGGAACGCTACATTTTGAGCTGCAGCGTATTTATGCCATGAGAGAAAGCCAGGATATCAAAATCCACATGTTAATACAAAAGGAAGATAACACCAACTTATCCAGAAGCATCGACAAGAGAAACCAGGAAGACCGTTAACGCCAGAAGAATTCCTAATTGTCATCACTTTTTTATCAGTTTGCGTACAAACAATGGGCGCGTGGTAACCGTCATCCATAAAATGTGTGCTTTGGATTCCTACGGGAGTGAACAATATATTTGTGGCAAACCCACACGGTTGGGGTATAAAGCATGATGTCTTAGCACTGCAACAGGTCATTTAGTGAGTTTTATATCTATCAAGGCAAGTATCTTCTTTCACGACAAAGCACATGCACTTATGGCAGTCTAGTAGGAAAACATTCCGCACCTTTACTACACTTCTTCTATAATTTGCATCATCCAGAACTCAGTTACTGCTCCTATTTTGACAATCCTTTTTCGAATGTGGATCTTTTACTCGAACTGCAGAGGAGAGGCTACGATGGCATAGGCACCAAATCAGAAAACCACATATCAAAAGACTCAAGTTAGCAAGAAATAAGAGGTAGCCGAAGAGAAACGAGGTACATGCGCTCATACTACAGATTTGAAAAATAATCTGTCTTTTATATTGGAAAGACAAGGTAGTTTCCTTCATATCAACATGCGATTCTCCCGCCTTAGCAAAACAAAGATTACCGTAGATATTCCTAATACCGTAAAGATGTGTAATAAGTTCATGGGCGGAACGGACCGCATGGACAAAAATGTGAATTGATGTTGAGTTCCATCACACATAAGAAATGCATCACCAAATTTTTTCTTGGACTGTAGATGTTTCTATCCAAAATGCTTGGAATCTTCATCGAAGATGTGGTGGCAATTTGAGTTTGCTCAGTTTCCGATGGCGGATATGTTGTAATAAAAAGCAGATATATTGAAATATTTTTTTGGATCTTCACGTGCTTCATACAGCTAGTGCTCGCAAAGAAAATTGCATTTTTGAGAAAAAAATTTATCGGAACTAATGGGCTAAATTTGAATGAAGCTGATGGATGCGTCTTGCTAAAATGTTTTGCTAACCGTGTCTGAAACAGACAGAACTTTCGCTCTAAATTATGATTGTTTAGTTTTTTACTTGAGTGAAAGTATCATTCGCGGGCAAAACTGAAAAATGGTCGAAATTCCCGGCTCCCGGGCGCGGCCGCCACCCTGTACATGATGTAAAATGGTCTAGCAGCTTTACTTGATCATCACACTTTCTGCAAGAGATCTGATAGACAGCACACGATGTCTCACTGTTCTGATTTAGGAGTAATTTGATACCTATTCTACAATCATGGTGTTAACTTTTTTCTTCAAAACATTGCGCAGTATTTTTGTTGCCTGTCCTGGTGAGACGGACATCAGTTTATATTTTTTGTTTAATTATTAATTTTCCGATTAAGACTGTAGCTTATAAACTGTTAATTCAAAATGATCTTTTGTCTTTCTTGTCTTTAGTTTCATTTTTAGAGGATTTCTATCAACCACGCTAAAATCCGTCAGTGAATGCGATAAAATTTAAAATTTTCCTTAAACTTTTTCAGAGAGCGTCAAACTACATCGATTGCGCCTGTCCGTTGTACTGCCTTGTGTTACGAAATTAGTTTTGACGAAGCTCGGTCAACAACCATCTTTCTTCAAAGCGTTGTCAAACGATGTCTTTTACTGCATATATTTTTTATGCATGCTATTTCTATTCTCCAGCCAATACTTAAATCTGAAAAGTAAGTACCTCATCCTTAGGGTTTTCAATGGTAAAGTTTAGGTAGTCGTCAATCGAATTGTATGTCTCTGATATGACCTCAAAATATTCATTTTTTTGAAACTGACCGGACCAATAATACAGTCATCAATGTATCTTTTACAAATCATGTCATTTACTCGTACGTGTGAATTGAAGACATCGCCTTTTTTGTACATGATCCCTAAATATGATCGAAAATGAGGGTGGGGAGAACCCATGTGAATTTTTTTTTGTTGTATTCAAACTCAGCAGGAGACGAATTTGATCATGCTGATGAACTAATCTGGAGTAATTCCGAAGTTGTCAACATCAGTCTGATGATTACCTGCGAGATCAGATATCACACATAGCCTTATCAATCGGAACGCTGAGGTTCTAGAATTTGTTGTAAAGAGCTTGTTAGATAAGCTGATACGAATTTTGTCAATTGATTTTAATATTCTACCACAAAACCAATCGCTTTGTATCCCGGTGTATTCAACACCAAAGCTATAAGCCTCATTTGGAACTCTAGATTATAATTCGTGAGCCTGCTGGCACGCACACTGAATACAAGCTATTTAGACTTACAAGCTCGAATACTCCGACGGGATTTACTGCATCTTCCTTCTTCTTTTTCTTACTCGAAATTTTCTTGCTTGAACTTTCTGTATCATCATTTGGTGTGGTCGCATAATCACCTTTACCTGCAAATATAATATGTATGTTGCATTTATGTCTAATTATGACATCTTTAAGGATTGTTGGTCAACTGTTGTCCATTTTCCTCTAACTCGGGCATTCCTAAATCGACCATTTATAAATCAGGGGTAGAAAGCAGTTGATTAGAAGAACAATAGTTATTGCAACATTAACAATCAATTAATTTCCATGGTTGCAGACTCACCGAAGACAATGCTGCTTGCTGGTGGTACTACGTTCTTTTTCATCGATCGCAATTGCTGATCGAAAGAGGTAAATCACAAAATTAATTAATTAATTTCCCCTTCGGACAAGGAAGAAAAAAAATTTCGAGAGGCAGTTTAAATCTTAGTTGACATGTAAGTGTAAAGTTAACATGATTTACTATAATCCACAGATCTCGATGTCTCACAGTCACTATTGTCTCTTCAATCTGAATTAGTAGAGATGCAAGTTGAAATATGATTAGGGGAAGAAGAAAATGGTGCTAATTAAAAAAAGAACCCACAAATGTAGTCTCCTGTTCAGGAGAGCAATTACAAGCAATTTTAGGATATCCGCCCGAAAAAAATGAAGGGAAGCATGCGACCTAACACCGCTATAGCAGAATTTTTCAGGTGTTAGAAGTGTTGACAGATCGTTTTAAGCATCTTTATCGAGTAAGGAATACATAGAAAATTCTTGCATAGAAATTTTGAAGCATCGAATGAACAGGATCACAGATATAATGAGTCAATAAGTTCTTCAATTTCGGCCTTTGCATTCATTTGCGGCTTGTGTTTCTTGATGTGAATGGCTTCTCACAGTGCTAAATTTGTTTTATCCGGATCAAAATCTATGATATCAATTAAATACGTGTTGCTGTTGGAGGTATATTTTTGTTTGTGTTTACAAATTGACAAGTTGATATCTGTCGGATATTCTTGTAGCGTTGGTGCTATGGTCTTACTGTGATACCTACATACACTTTGCTTCATAAATTGCAATTTATTCTATAAACTACCTCCGTTCTGTTAAATATGTGATCGTTCTTGATAGGACATGTCTTGCATTCAGATTTTGCTTTCTTTCTAAGTGGTTTCTCAAGCATTGGGATTTGTGACAGATGCGGACATTCATGCCTTTTGTTATTCATTTCGTCGCTGATAAATTATAATTTCAGATAATTGAATGATTTAGGTCATGCTTCTTCTTCTGTTTGATAACTTTGGACCTTGATATGAGATCGTTGGAATAGCCATCTGTCTTTAATATTTCATCAAAATCTTTTTAATGCTTTAGTTGATGGCTGGATTGGAACAGCGTTCACTTATGCGATTCCTCTAATTAGTGGCGCAAGACATTTTTATTAAAAAAAGAAAGCGGAACGGAAATGCACAAAAATGTTTTTGCGAAAAGATTTCTTGTAAAATTCAAAAGATGTAAGTATTGATGAATTGGTTTTCAGTCTCAATTTTGCAATAATTACAATCATTTTAAGAAAATTTATGATTTTATCAATTAGTTTATAAGAAGTTTTTATAATTCATTTATTCAATCAACTAATTGCATCAAGCATTGGATTTCATGCGGTAAGAATATTGTCTGCATTCAGAATTGTCACATATTTTAGTAGGTATCTGTTCGTAAAGAGGAGAATTACCTGAATACCATGTTATTTTTCAGGATTTGAATACCTTCAGTATATGCGAGCATCAAGTGCTTTCTAAATAAAATATTTGGACCATGTGCTGAGGTTGCAACCGTGCTTTTCACATGGCGCCAACTCTAATTAACACAATTGAATAAGATAGTGGGAAATGACATTCACTAAGGAGCTGTGAGCTTTTTCAGAAAGTCTAGTTGCTGTGAATGAATAAGGGATTGCTTGAACAGGGGAGGGATGCAGAGAAAAGGAATATCAGATCAATGAGCACAGAGTAGAATGCAGGGTTGCCACGCGACAAAATGTCATTTTTTGCGCAGGCGCACTAAATTTGCGCAGCTGCATTAACGTATTGCAAACCAAACAATCTAAGAATTTGTAGCAACGTTTTATTATCGGGTTGTCGACAGATAGGAAAGTGATAGTCAGTCTTTTTTTAGTTTTCTTAGCACAATAAATGTTCTGAATTTTTGCGAGACAAGAAAAGGACGCATAATTCATAATACGACATGCTGTAAATGAAGCGATGGTCTCTCCAAGAACAACGAAGTCAAAAATCTCACTGATACCTTCGAAGTCGTGAGCTCTATAAAGCGAATGTAAATGTATGGTTGCATTGTAACTGTGATGGCAGTTGTCTCATCGCAACTGATGGAATATGCGCTTCCTAATGCGTTATATATCCTATGCCTTAATATGTGATTCCTGATGAAGTAATTATGTTTAATAGTTATCTGTGATTGACATGGGCTGTTTATTGATCTGCCTGAAGGCATTGAAATTGCATGGTATCCACGCAATTCACTACAACATAACTTCTTTTATAATTTTAGGAATATCTGCAAATTTTAGGAATTTTGACTTGACACTCAAATAATTCGCAGTTTTAACGATGACGAAAAAATTAAAATACACGCTTTTGTGAGCGTCTGTGAATTACACTGACCTTCCGACCTCTAACGTCGAAACTGGGGCTACTGTCAAAGTTTGAAGCGATTAATAGTTCAGACCAATCTGATATGTTATGGTGCAATTTTCATGTTTTAGTCACATTGCTTCATGGTGAGAAATGAGGACTTTGTGTCAGTGTCTGTGCGTTATTTATGGAATCACCGATCGCAGAATTTCGAGGATCTTCTCACTTTTTGCGGATTTGCGCAGAACTTCAAAGATATTGTACATTATTTGCACAGCTGCGCATAATTTGCGCAGGTGTGGCAACCCTGGCAGAATGAGCAGAGATAGAGTTGTCTTGTGAACTCATATCCCTCTTCTCGTGTTTAATACAAAATGTTAAGATTGACCTCGTCCATCTCGATAAAACATTCCCTCAAAATGTTTCTGCAAAAGAGGGTTTTTGTTATGAGACAAAAGTATCAAATGACTGTGGGTATTAGACATTGTTGATTTGACAGATACCACGCCATTCAGGAAAGGTATTTTGACCCTTTCTGTTATGAATTGTTGATCGATTTTGTTGTAAAATATCTTATCAAATTAAACCCTGATTCTCAAGAGAAATACCACGGGAAATCAGGGTTCACAAAAACATGGTGATACTGGAATTACAACGTTAAATCGGTTGACTTATTTGTACTGTGAAAATGAGAAAAGAAATTTGTGAAGAATTTCCAATTTATCGGATACAAATGCATTGGTCATAGAGCTCGATATTTCGGCTTTCGACTTGCTAATGCGTGATCCAAATAACAATCACTAATTTCCGATAAACGAGTGAAGTTTAACATGCCATAGGTATTCATCAAGGTCAAGCGAACGGTGAAAAGTAAAAAAGACAATATTTACAGACTACTAGCTACAAAAGTAAAGATGAAGGTAAATAATTACAGTCAAAGAGATATCGAAAGGCTTTTACAACCATTCATTAAAAGGCAATGGTCAGGATTTCTAATAAACATCGACTTCAAAACCAGGCGATTGTGATTGTTTTCAACGTTAACAAAATATCTCATTCGACAAAAAATGTTCTGATTTCCATGTTCGACCACATATATTGCACGTATTCACGCCAATACCCACACGGCTTCCCATGGTCACGAGTGTGACAATTGTCCCTATGAAGTTTTCTCAAACGGATGGAATGTGCATCATCGAATCACTAATTTACAGTGTTCCCGCTGACTTTTCAGCGATAAAAACGCAGGCATTTCAAAACTCTTTAATAACTTCTTTGGTTGAAAATTGAAGAACAGTAGTTATCTTTTTTGAATAAAAACTAAAACATAACAATAATGAAAATAGGAAAACAATATTGTTAACAATGAAAACGTTCTGTCAACTATTCAGTATCCACATTAGTGGAATTTTTTTTCCTGAAAAGGAAAGAAAATGCCAAATCACAAGTAAACAGTAAAACAAAAACAATGCCAAACGCGATTTCGAAACGAAACGATTATCGACTGCAAAAACGATACGAATGAACGATAACGGAGACCAAGACGGTGTAATTTTAGACATGCATGCATGTATTTTTAATTTATGAGGAAGAACTTTTACAGTATCGAAAGGGTGTCAAGTTTTTCACCGCATGTCAGATACTTTCCACATAAATCATTGAATAATGGCCTCTCTAAATCTTTTTTGAAGCGAATTCAAAAGGAAATCACATGCGATCGCGTCGCAACGGAAAACACATAACACTCTGACCTTCGGATGCAAGTGAGAAACCTGCAATAGGAAATAATTGAACGTGGATTCATGTTCGTAGAATGCTAAGTTATGCAAATGTACTTTTTCATCAGGAGTGATTTAATAGTAATTTTAGTACTATTCTACCACTGAAAATCACTTGATCAGGAATATTGACGTTGAAATCATAGTACCGGTTGATTATTGACTTGAAAAACGCAGTATCTGCCCTCAAAAACGCAGCAGCGGGAACACTGAATTTAATCAAATTCGGTCTCACAAAATAGTAATTTCCATCAATTCAACTCCTTTCGCACAGTGGTGGATAGTAGGTTCTTGTAGAGGATTCGTCATAGATGTTAGTCACTAACAGGAAGGTCAGAGTGAAGAGAAAGGTGCTGAAAAACAGATGATGATGAGCGATTACAATGTTCAGAAATACGAGATTCAATCGCTCGACACGATTCACCCATTACACGTGAACAAGCTTACCTAAGAGAAACGTCGTGTAAAACATCAAAAAAAAATTGTATCCGAAGAAGTTATTCTCGCTCTTGATTCACCCATATATTGAGAATTACAAACTTTACAAGAGATCAACTGAACAAGATTCTCCACAAACCAAAGTCCTCTTTTAGAATTTAGAACCAGACACACATGTAGGGCAATAAGAAGCACAAAGGCTTTTAGTAGGTTTCTCAAAATTGGGAAATGCGATAAATGAACATTTTTAACGATTTTGAAGATTAGTACGATTATTTAGGGTATTGCACTGCCTTGAAACTACACAGTTCACATATGGAGAAGATTAAAAAATGCGATTCAGTAGTTTTATCAGAATAAAATTTGCATTGGAAATGAATTTAACGAGCAACCGGTGAACCATTTCAATGAATTTTTTTCACATGCCGCTGAGACATCAATGTCAGCTGGATGGAATCTCTGGTTTAGGTGCGTGCATAATGAGGCTTCTGATATTCTACGCTTGATATTCATTATCATTTTACATACAAATGAAGTTCCGCGTATGCTTACACAGCAAAATGAGATTTGATGCATGATATGCAGTAAATAAAGGATAAATTATAATCCCTTCTTTACGCTGTTAGTACTAAAAGAGGCAGGCTAACGTAACCAGTTTCAACTATCAAATGGACGGGGAGCATAAATTTCTCGTTTTTTTCAACTAATTAATGCTCCAATAGGTGAACAAATCAATTTTCATCGTTGCAAGCACAGAATTAAATATTTTGTTTATCTGCTTCGGTTTGCAAGAAGTGTGATTAATACGAAATTGACGGCACATCGAGGAACCTATTAAGTGGGCAAAAAGGAATTCCCAATAACTTACAGAGATAGGAAAAAAGTAGTGCGTCGCTTGCGGATTAATGTGACTTCCAGCAAAGTGCTTCGATTGCCACAATTCCTTCAGATTCGAAGAATTCAGATCATTGCGCACAAGTTTTCTCCGTTGGTCAATGTTGGCCCTTCCCATCATTATTAAAGAAAGTAGCAGGCGTACGAAAATTAGTTCACTTGATGATTTCACATCCTCTCCTCGGCATTTCTCACTGTATAGTGCATACACAGAATTGAATGTTAGCCAAGGCATCGATGTGTTTTGGTGCGAGCGAAGTGATATCACAGCACGCACGCATCTCACTGGCTCTGGTGTCCTCTGCTGACAACTTATCGTTTGTCATTTCCAATAGAAAGCGATACACGAATTCGAGAAGGAGCAAGTTGTCTAATTCTGTGATGTGCCATTTCGATATAAGGTTAGACATGATTCTTCCTTTCTAGGAAACCGAAGCGCGCGCAGATGAATCTAATTCAGTGGTTGCAAGGTCAGTCAAAAGTAGAACATCGAAAACAATTCCGATTCTCAAATGTGTCATCACTTTTGATTGTCTAATTTTGCAATTCCAGCTTAATTTTGGCAGTAACTCCTCAGTGGGGGGACTTGCATTAGTAAGTGAATAGCTGATGTGATACATATGATTATCACGAAGGTCAAGTACACGAGGAAATATGTCACTTGTCGTTTTGATTTTCTAAATCACTTTTGGTGGCAAAAATCAAGGAAAATATTTAAGAAATATTGCCACAATATCAAGACTAATTTATAAAATAGATCCTTTTTAAACATAAGAATTGAAGATCAGAATTTTCAATCAGGTGGATACATGAAACTTACCATCGACGATCTTAACTTTGACATCATCCATTTCAGCTGAAATACGAAAAATAGGTATATTTATTCATCGATGGCTGCATGAAAAGAGATTACAAAACATGAGAGTAGTACAAAGTTATTGCATTAGGCCAGGTGGTTGTCGAAAATGGGAAAACAATAGATATGGTTAAGACTACCAGCTAGATTTTGGGTTCTATTGTCTGGGTATCTACTGAATTACTCACAGAAATATAGAATTTGGAATTTCAATATGGAAATCGTGATATGACTAATACTAATCACTAATAAATCGTGATATGACACACATACAGGGGTCTCACTCCAAAATTATGGATTTTTGCCACTTGTTACCTTTAAAATGATGATAATCGAATAGCGGAAAAGAATACTCGTATATAAAAAAAAGTGTTTGCCGCTCCCCATTATCCTAATGTGAACTCAATCACTCACAGGTAGTTTTCAATCTTAGCATTTTTCAAAGAGAAGTCGAGACCACCATAAGACAGGGCTATCTGACTGATAAAAGTTTGCTGAATATTTGGCATTTTTTGAATGTAGTTTTCTTATCGATATTGAAATTTGCTATTCAAATGATCTTTAATTTTAGTTAACTAAAATTTAGCCGACAAAAGAGCTACCGATTTAATAATCAACTGAGTTTTTGAAGATGGTATGACATCAAAACTGACGAAATGCAGGAACATGTATATTGATTGATGTTTTTATTTTGTCAATGCAATTTCTCATTTCACAATTTTTAGCGTTGAATGCCGCACGCTAGCGGCTCGGCTAAAAATCTCGGAGCCTTTTGAATGACATATAATCTGTGAGACAAGTATTCGAAACAGTTCTGCCAGTAGTGGAAAATTCAACCAAATAGACGCAATTTATGTTCCATCAGAGCTCTCACGGTATTCAATTGTATGTGCCTTGCAAGCTGCACATTTTTACACAAGGCTCTTTTTTCTTATGTTGTTGTTGCTGTTATGGCCCGTTCGTTATGAAAACACATTGATTTCAGTATCTAGAGACGAACGGTTGCCCTCAAATAATTCAGCAAGTGGGTGGCGGAAATTTGGGCGGGGTCCGGATGGATGGCATAAAAATTGGTATAACGCTGCACATCTCGTCTTGAGCACCTGATGAGGTTGTGCTACAGACTTTCTTCTTCTTCGCCATATTCATCTCAAATTGCCTCCTCTGCTAGACCGATGCGGTGGCGATATTTCTTCAGAAGAGAATGTCCTGTCCTGTTTCTTGCAAGTTCGGTGCGTTCTGATCTACTCAAACTGACTTCTTGATGGTTGTACGTCCAATGGCTGTTACTCTTCTTCCATTCGTTGGAAAGGCTTGCTCGTATAATTATCAACTGCGAAACTTATTTCCATTTCTTTTTATATTCTGGACATCACAATAAGTACTGCGCTGACGAAATAATTCACGACTTTGAAATGTCTTTGACAAAATAATGCAGAGAAGTTTTGAAATAAATTGACCATATAATTACTATACAGGGGTATAACATGTATGCTTTATCTGTCACTTAAACAAGATTTTAGTAGTTTCTGTGGCATAGTAGGTAAGTGACTGTCCAGGCGATCTTTTGGTGAAGAAGTTGAGCCCTGAAAGTGTAATTGAAAGTCGGCAGGATGGGCATCCGGACTGAAAGTGCCCCGACGCGGAACGCGCTCCTGATGTTAGCACCTGTCAATTTCCAGTGGGGGGGGAGGAGGAGGGTAGCATGCAGTAACACTGAAACTCAATTTTGATATTTTCTTCAGATAAGAAGCTAGCGGTGGAACTAGAATGATTACTTACAGTTGAAAATCACGCAGATTTCCCGGGTTATTGCAAATTAGCAATTGGAATGAAATGATACAAACGATAAATCAAATGATCATGTAAAACTGTGATGTTAGGGCTCAAACTGACGATTCCAGGTTATCTACATGTAGCCCTACTAACGGAGCTACGATCGCTTATATACGGATGATAATTGGCCGAATCAGGCCCTCCCTATCACACATCAGCTGTCACTCCAATCATAATCAGTGAATAAATATTTCGTCAAAATTGTGACTGTCAATATCAAGATCAACAGCGGGGATCGAAGTATACCAATGCATCTGAAATCAAATCGTACATGCAACAATGAGATAAACGACTGATCAAGCTACCATGCAAAAGATGTGCGGCTGGTAGGACTCAAACCTAAGACTGTGCTCTATCTCTATACCAACTGCGATTCAGTTCGCTGAAATTAATAGGCGATTTCCACGGCGTTCAAGGACTTGCGATGCTTTGATATACATCTATTAAAGCATGAGGCGATTGCTTCAAAAACAAATAATATGACGACAATTCCCGAAAACAAGCATATGATGGCTGAGATGAAAATGTGTGCAAATTATTCGTAATTTTTGATTTAACAATTAGGTCCAATTCTACTTAACCATCAACAAAACATCCACTAGACTACAGATGCTAGTCGAATCCTGATTTTTTGTCATCTCAATTTTTTTTTGCTTTTTGCCGGGACCCCTGCAATTACACTAAAAGTTCTCACTTCTCATCTAAGAATTGTGCTTGGCTTCGTCAGAATCCCTAGGAGGTTAAAGTCAGTGCAGTTTATGTGATGTCAACTTCTCTTCAGTTCCTCAATGTCACTTAAATGAGTCGCTACCGCATTTGATGAATGAACGCATGAATCGAACAATTAATTTGTAGGTGATAGGACAGCAAAAAATGCATCGCCGTCTTGTCACCTGAGATTCGAGAATTTCCCATCTTTTTGAATTTTTGAACTGGTGATGGCAATTCCTTCTATCGGTCTTGAGAAACTTATGTTGAAAGAAGTTTAAATACAATGATCAATGTATTAACGGGACAACTGGACTGATTTGAACATAACTTACAAATTCTTGTTCTTTACATCACAAGTGTTTCGATGGGATCTCTAACACTATCATATTTAGTGAAGAAGCCAGAATATCTGTGTATAATTGGTGATACCAATTCTGCGGATCGACTATGATGGAACGATAGCAACTCTTGCCAAAAAACAATCTTCTTTGCACAATATTGATCTTCTAAGTGCAATTGCCTGCTTTGACAATTTTTATGAATTAGCTTCTTATATAGGCCTATGTGATTACAAAATAATTAAACTATTGCTAAAATACAATTTGTTAGATAAACTATTGACTTTCAACGAGACGACTTAGATTCGTAATGACAATCGGGAAAAACTGTCTTCCCAATTTAATGATAACAAAAAAACCACAAGTTCTGCCGGTGGGAACGCACCACCTGTCCTCTTAAGGGCAAACCTTAAGTTTATTAAAATTATGAAACATTTAGACGTCGTTATGGGAATGTCCCAGCTTCAAACACTAGCTGAAGATATAAATTTTTTGCTCGACGTCGTTTCAAGCGACCACTGCGTTCATTATGAAGATATATGTACAGTAAAATTCTTAAACAATGACAGACGAGTGATATCCACAAAATCGAGGGATAATGCACACAATGAGTCATTCCTTTAAAGACTAAATACGTGGCTTTTGTTTTAAGTAGACAACATCGCCGAACCGTAGTTTTTCCCTACGTCAACTAAGACAATTAGTCATACACAATGAGCATTCACTGCACGCATTGCTGCCAAGGGATCGATGGTATTGAAACCGCAGTTGTTGTTAATATAGCTGTCCTCGTTCACCTTTATGACATAAGTTCATCTTAATACGCGGCGCAGCTTCAACTCATTGCAAATAATCAACACTGAAAATTTAAAAAATATGGTGCATGATCGCACATGAAACAAAATATTCGCATATAAAGTTGGAGGAAACACTTCTTACCCGTCCAATTTCATTCATAAGTTTAGAACTAAAGCTTTCGTAAGAATTTTTGTATAATTATCAATTCTATTTTCTATGATCAAGCAGTATCAAATGACATTCTTCATCACCATGTAATGCACTGTAAAATATCATCTAATGCTATTGTAATTACTTCAAAATATTTATCCTACATCACTATCAAAATACTATGACCAAACTTTTAGTACGATGTATTAAAAGAGTGCCCGGAAAATACATGTTTTCCTCGCGCCTGATTCATTGTGCTCTACATGAAGTATTCAATGCTATTCAATACTCTCGATAGGCTGGGTTATTTCAAATAGTAGATTGTGTTTCTTCTATGTAAGGCCAGGATTTTTAAATGCAAGTTATATACCATCAGATCGGAACTTCAACATGAACGACCGTTTAATGAATTTTTATTAAATGTAATTACACTTCCAATCTAATTACTGTTCTAAAGGAGGGCTACGGAGCATTCGTAGGAAAAGGTTATAGATATTCTATATTACTGTTTCTGGGTGCTTAAATCAGTCTGTTATATCATTTAATTTTCACGATCGACAAAAATAATTTATATGTATTTCATTCTACAAAAAATTATTTAACTATATAAATTTATATATAAATTCAAATAATATAATATTTAAATTTAACATCGACCGAGAGAAGGCGCTGGACGCCGAAGGCCCAGTCAGAGTTCAACATAACTTACCGTTTCTTTAGTCATGTAATTTATCGCGAGAATTTTAACTTTTGTTCCACCTACGGACAAACTTGAAGCATGTCTAATCTCTCTCACCGCTTGGTCAACTACGATGGGAAGAGTTTCCAACCTTTTTAGTAGTTTTTGCAGTGGCAACACTTTTGTAATGAACATTTTTGGATCATTGATTTTAGTATGACGAAATCATACACGTGATATTATACGCTCAATTGTATAACTAAATTTGTTTTCATTGGAATAAATACTAAACTACATAATCTACTGATGTCAAAGTTACTTGCAATTTCATGCGGATACATAATTATTAACCCATTTAGACGTTAAGCCTGAATTCTCTTCTTATCTCATACCGAAAGAATTGTTTCGGCAGTATAAAGAGTAAGACGTGTACTTCAGATAACGAAGAAATATTATGTTCTGAGTAGCTTGATACTTAAATTTGAAAATACCGTTGAGCTTACGATTTGACATCGGACATAACATACCATCAATATCTGTCTCAAATTCGATCGTACGTCTATCAATTGGTGAATGTATTTAAAAAACTTATGGGGTTTTTTACCAACACTGCCTGTGGGTACAGTATTTTTCCATGTCCACACCCGCCTGCATCCGCGGACAGCTTAATTTAGCCGCCTACATGCGCCCGCACACGCAAGAAGCTTACCGCATCCGTATGTTACCCGTACATAAATTCAAGTATCTACACACAAAAACATCACAAGAAATAATGCGATAACTATTTCATTTAAAAAAAAAATTATTTTTCATAGGAATGATGATGTCCAATTTATACTTCGGTTCTCTAAAGTAGTCATCATTAGATCAAAATTTTCTATTCACTTCATTTATTTACTGACATGATGCTTATTGGTCATTTACTGAAGAATTCAAAAAATCAAAATGCAGCAAACTGACTTAAGTGCTTTTTGCCGAAAGCTTTACCGGAAGAAATTCAAATCGCCAATGCTCGATTAACTTGTAGAAAACACAGGAAAGTCTATACAACAGAAAAAAGGTAATCGACCAATTAAGGTCTGGGCCATTTTTGCCGCCAAGAACTTGTGTGCGGAATTTATCATGAGACATTTTATCAATTAAAAGGTTGTATCTATTGGAGCACCTTTTCAAACTCGACAGTCAAATGTAGTTGTTGTTGCTCATGGTCCCGAATTGGTGATGTTTGTTGGTTATGTTCTCTACCACTTCTACGGTATGAAGGCATAACTCGCATATTACAGTCACTTAACAATTTAGTAATAGTCGCAATAAGCAATTGCATAGTTGCAATTTTTGGTAAGTTTTACTGGAATTTATTAGTGCCTCGTATTAATGCACAGTATAATAGACAGTATGTGCAGTATACACAGTGTTATAGCACATTTCTAAACTCGGATGAGACTGTGTGAACTGAAGCTAGTGTGGCTTCACATCATAGCAACTCATTATTAATAGCGGTAATGGTAGAGAAAGAACATAGAATGAACAACAGACAGCGGCAGGACGGCGACAGACTTTGATTTTCACTCTTACTGTACTCGCAGTAGTCCTTTTCATGTCTACTCCAAAATGTCCTTACCCTCCCATTGCCGTGACGAAATTACTGTCTACCCGTGCACGCACACACGTCTAAATCCATGGGTACGGTATACCCACAGATCACAATCCAACTACATTGAAGAACCGAATCATAAACTGGAAGAGTCTGTGCTGGACAAATCAAGTGGTCGCCCATCAGCTGAAGGCGATACAGAAGCTGTTGAATCGAAGAAGCAGTTCGAGCAAATGCGGCTTTAATAAATAGGGCTAGACTACTGTGAGGATGATAGTAGAGTCAACCGACACACAAAGAACGTGCTACATTCCACATAAATAACACGACAAAAGCATTTCATGAAGACTTCACCAGAGTGTGCAATCAGTCATTTTTGTAAACTTCTGACCGAAAAGATTCGTAGACCTTACATTAGCTGACGTCTGGTATTTGAGAAATTGTAAGTGCCTTGTATATGCAGCGTGACAGCCGTTTACAATGTCCAATTTGTTAAGTCATGATCAATCATGTCGCTCATAGAATTTCACCATTTATGATGTGCACCGAGGCTTCTTACTGTCCACAACTGCTAAAAAATCATGAATGTGTGCACAATGACCATTTTCTTTATTTGTAAGACCTCATTAAGTCAACCTGCGAGGACGTAACGAAAGTCGATATAAAAAGAAAATTAATTCTACAAAAAATCGAATTCCCATCAAATTCTGATTTGCATTCCAATATGTCTGAAAACTATGATTTAAATAATATGCAACAGGCGAGGAGCTACTACGCGATTTTAGAAATCTTCGCAGACAGAATTCCGCAGGAATGCGGTAGAGAAGTTTCCTTGTGACTTCAAAATATTTTCTTTCAAGGAAATCATGACGATCCCACTGATGAAATTTAAGTATTCTGTAATCATACATGCAAATACAATTAGTTTCGTTGTGCAAGCTTTTGAAAAAAAAATTGGGTATCGATAAAATAAACAGGCGTAAAACTGTTAACATAAATGTCACATGAATCAAAGTAATTATTGAAAATCGAGAAATGTCATCGATCAAAATTAATTTATTGGTTTTGGAAAGAAAGGTCAATATTCAAGTGCAATACGTACACAATTTATAAAGAAACATACTACTAATTACTAAAAATACTACTAATTACTAAACACCTCTACTAATTACTAATTATTACTACAAAACAGGTATCTCAGGCGAAATACTGGAGAAGCCACCTACAATATTAAATGTGCATCTCAAATAAATCAAAGTTAGCAGCATCATGCAAGGTTTATCATTAATATCCAAAGATAATGAACATGAGTATCCTACGACAGAGACACCAACACCCTTGATTTTCGACCGCACTCGCCTGACCCAGGAATAGATCCGAAGCACGCACTTTCCAGCGCTTTTATCCTAGTATAATGCAAAAGACTAATAAAAGTAGAGCAAAAAAGTGATCAGATTAGCAAGGGCCATCCCCAGGCGAAACACGGTTAAGAACGCACCAGGGCAATTCCATAAATAACGCGCGGATGCTTTGACATACAAGTCGTCATTTCGCATCATGAAGCCATGCGGTATGGAAATTGCACCATACCATGCCAGATTAGTCAGTTTTCAAATATTTCATAGTAGTCCCTCTTTCGAGATTAGATGTCAAAAGGTCACTGTAACGCACGGACTACGCACGTCCGTGCGCTACAGTGAGCTTTTGACCTCTAGTCTCGAATGAGGGACTACTATTTCTGACTTATGACATGGTATGGTGCAATTTCCATGGATAAAGTCGCATTGCTTCATGAAGAGAAATGACGACTTTCTGTCATAGGGCATTATTTATGGAATTGTCGCCATCCAGTAAGGAAAACCACGATGGAAATTTGGAATTAAACACAATACAGATACGAATATTCAAATAGCAGGTATCCTGCACAAGCTTCAGTAGAAACAAAAATTATAACAAAACAAAAATAATAAGAAATTCTGTCGGTCTGCCACACTAGTGGATCGCACGGTCATTGCGACATTAGCTGGCATAATAACTAAATCTAAATCGCTGAGATGCTTGCAGACACTGAGATTGTCGCTCAGATGATGTGTTATTTCAAACAATATCAGAAGGTCAGGTTTTAACGAATGTGAGCACCTGCTATTTTTAGAAATTGAAATTGTGACTGTCTTCATTGAATCAGTAGAATACGTAAGAACCGTGCAAGACAATGCAAGTTTGAAGCAGTTATATTTAAATTGACCAGTACTTACCCATTACGGACAATTAGGAACGGATTCAACTGTCTTCTACAAAAAAAACGAAGAACAAAGTTATCAAAAAATTTAAAAAAATCAGACTGCAAGCTTTTAGCCCGAAAAACTTTCCCAAATTAGCAAGTATACAAAAAAAGGTAACATTTCCAAAATGCACACACTTCTATTAAGTCATGAAAAGCATCAACCATGATGAACTTTGTGATCTATATAAAGTTGTGATAGATGAAAAGTCCGATCTGATCATTTTCAGTTTAATCAATTTCTGAATGGATCATTTACGACACATTTTAGATCAACAACAGCTAGACAGGTAACCTCAGATGTTACTTATGTACTTTATAAACAGGCATCATCGCGCATGAATGGCAAAAAGTAGATATTTGCTAAGACCACATCTGACGCTCAAAGCCCGCAAATCATAAAAATATTCCAATCCTTGAATAATGTTGAATAATTTGATCCTGAAGATAAGCGAATGGTCTGTATTCAAGTTAATTCTTCAGGATTCTCCTTAGCGGTGTTTTAGGAATGTGTTATCCTGGTCGTGTTTTTGAACTTACGAGTAACTTTGGGTTGTCTTCAATCAAACTATGTGTCAGGCTCTTCAGGATGATCGCCGTGCATGAAAATTCTATACGTTCAGCTAATGGCTTCGATCACACAACACTGCAGCAACCTTTTGTAACAGAAATAGTAGTTACGAGGAGTATGGAATGCATTTCATGCCCACCAAGTGTTCATGATTGGCAAGAAATTTCGCGCAGCAGAGTGATGCGCAGCTCTTTCTACTGTCACACTTCGTTTTGAATTGATTAAAATAGGCAAATGGTAATATTGTCATAAACCCCGAGAATGTATGAATGCTCGCTGCTTGCTTGGGTTAAACCTGCCAGTAATTGTGGGAAAGTAAATGAAAGTTTATATTTGAAACTTTGTACGCATAGCAGCTGATTCAATCTACCACACTTAGCTTAGATTTTAGAATTATTGATCATTTTATTTTTTTTTGTCTTAAAAGAATGGCACGTAGAATAAATCATGTGAAGCTTCTGAATGCTTTGCGATGGTAGCATTGATCACGTACATCTAAGCTTGATTTATGCAAATCACGAAATGATCTGCGCGACAGTCTAACTGGTACACTTGAAGAAAATAATGACAGGCCTGTGATTAGCCTGAGAAAAATTGAGGATTTTCCTTGAAAAATTTGAGGAATGGAAACAGAGCTTAATAATTGCAACAAAACTCCAAATTTTAGCATGGATTTTGGGACAAGCTTAAAATCATGAAGGTCGAGGAAGGCAACCCAAGGGTTGACCACACCACATTCAACCACACTTTTTGAAGTTGTGTATATTACAAAGGGATATTGGCCTTGTCATAATCACTTCCCGCGTTGTTACGAATTTAATTTGTTGACCTCAAGTACAATCTGCTTAGAATATGTCGAACAGAGGATGTCAGATCAAGCTGCTGATATCGATGTGCTTCACGCTATCGTCGCCAATTCAATTATGCTTGTCAGATTTGTATACTGCAATTTTTTGAATGTAGGAGATATCCTAAATATAGGCATCTAGGGCTATTGTGACAATAAATTTTCACGGATTTTAGACAAATTTTGAGAGAAAAGTAGCCTATAACTATAAAAAGATTAAAATCGTTGACGGAATGCATTGTTTATGGCTTAAAAAATTCAGTATTATGAAGGATACGCCGTATTACACACTAATATATTAATATTACTTTTTACGGCATAAGTTTTGGTGGGTCTTGTTTATCTGTTAGCCCTTTGATCATATCGCTCCAATCTACATTCTAATGAACATGAATTCTCTCAGACGACACAAAGCAAGTGTCAGAAACAGGCTTGCCAGCTAAGTCGTTGGTCTCATCTAGACAAAGAGTGAAAGATAATCACCTCTATTCGCATGAAGTTCCGCTGAGATATTGACATCCACATCTTGCAGTAGACCCAGGTTGAAAATCTACCAACTCAGTAATATGTGGTTTGAATGTCTTAATTAATCTAAGTTCGCATACAACGATAAACGATGTGTGCATTACTTTCACACCAACATGTGTTCAGATGTCGGTCGGTAGACCATAGAAAACGTAGCTGCAGACTCATGGGATAGCAGAGCCTCATAAGCTTCCAATTCCAACACGCTAGTGACCAGGTATCATATAGACACTAAATTTAGAGACCATCCGCTTTACCCCATCGGATGTGTTCATACAATTTCTGTAGGTTGATTGCAGCGTTTCACTCATTAAATACGTGAAAGTGTTGCACTAAGGAGTTCGAAAGACAACAGTTTCAGACTTCTCTGCATGGCAACATACGTCCGGACGAACCCAAACATCTGCAGCCATGTATCTTCCAGAAATGAAAACGACGTAAAACAATAACAAGTTATAAATCGTAACTGTTCATGCTCAGCAGTCAGGATGTATGATACATGTTATAGGATTCTATCTCAGCTTCTTGATTGGAAGCTTACATGTCATCGCCATTCACCAAAAATCAATACATTATCATACATTTAGTCTGAAATGTGTCACATTTGAGGAATGTCTCTTAGTTAAGTTATATTTGAGGAATTTTTGAGGAATCAGAGGAATTTGAAGAGTAATCACATGCCTGTAATGATGATGATAAGTGTTTATTTATTTCATACATAGACCCAATGATGAGAAGCGTGAGGCGAGGCTTTTTACAATACAATCAGCATTAAAGTCAACATAATAAAATGTGAATAAACTAACAAAATCTACGAAGAAAAAAAACGTCACATAAAATATCATCTGCAGAAACCTTGTTGAATAATATTAACATTGTCAAGATAAAAGTTTCTTCTCAGCACTAAAGAACATTCAAGAACAGCATTGTTTTCAGTATTTTCATTTTTTCGAAACAGGATGGTGCGAAACATGATCCTCATTGCTGACCACACATTTAAATAAAGATGCTCCAATAATCAGTCGTCGATATGAAAATATACACAATTACATTTAGAGGATTCACAAATGATTCGATGAGAACTTTGTACATTTTCAATTATGTTGACAAGTGTGGAATTCGATCTTATAAAACAAGGTGCGCCGTATTCCAAAAATACTACGTGACTATACATTTGTTATAAATTGTTGCCATTTCGGGTACCTACTGTCAGACAGGGCATTGACCGTCGGATCACAATAAACCTTGGTAGACGCGTTTTTCGAAGTAGCATTGACATGCATGCTCCAATTTAGTCTGTCATCGAAAGAAATGCCTAGAATTTTGACAATCAATAATAGGAATATCGGCAACAGCGAATGTATTAAAATTTGATGGCTTAGTAGTAACTGGTAGTGGTAAGTTAGGCATAGATGCTACAGTCGTTATAACAACGTACCCTCTTATCGATTAGGAAGATAATTCGCCGTGAACTTCAAAGCAAAATTGTCGAAGTTGCTTTGCGTCATATTTTTCAATAAACGTCGATGAGATACTTTACCAAATCCTTTACTGAGGTCGATAGAAACAAATATGACAGGCCACTACGTCTTGCTGAATGCTAGATGTAAAATGTTCATGAGGTTCAGAAGAGCACAAGTGGTCGAACTATGAGGATGGTATTCATATTGGTTTCCATCAAATCGTGAAATGAATTCATTTTTGAGATTTATCATTTCTTTTTTCGAATATTCTCACTGGAATGGGTTGTGACCACGATATCGTTTGGAAACGAAATAAAATCCAAAATCTTGCGGGATTGAGAACAATGTTTTGTAAACTGAAGGTGTTCATGATTCACAATTCAGTCCACACTACCTAGCGTTCTTCATTCTTTAAACCTTCAACTTTTAATAACACAGATCAACAAACGTTATACTGTTTCCAATCCCCCAAATTTACAACCTAAGATCCAAAAAGGTAATACGGCAATTCTCTTTCACCACACTTTATTTTTACGACTGTATATTAGATATAATCAAAAAACTATGGTTAAAAATCACCCATAATGTATATACATTTGCGCATAATATCCAGGGGCGACCGCACAGGTTAACCACACTAAAAAACCTTGAAGTACTTCATTTCGGAAGTACATCTGAAATTATTGAACAGCATACGAAGGACGGGGAATTCCACATCAGCGTAAGCTGAATCGACGAACAAAGAAGTAACATGTATCAAGGAAGTCACTGAATATTTCAAAATTGATGAATAAAGCCATGATTCCGTGATGCACAACGAATGAGGAAAAAAGACAAAAATATGTTAAATTCGTCCATCTTATTTTCCTGATCTAGCACTTGCATATAGTTATGATGGGCAACTTCTAGTTCTTAGTCAATGTTTCGAAGCATTGACAAAGCAACGTGAAACAGTCTGATTGCCATGATCAATATGTCCTCGCACATTAATATTTTCTTCTCTTAATATCTTCGTCTTGAAAATGTACTTTTGTGGAAAATTTCTTCTCTTCTCTCGGGACCTACTGAAAAAATGTGACTGAAAGGTGATATGCAGGCTCACACTGTAAACGCCGGTGCTGACTGGCCAGACTGCTGGATTTGTGACTTGCTCAATCGTTAGCCACTTCAACCGCCTTTCAGAGCGTCATTTTGCAGTCATCCTCGAGAAGCTTTTCACGTCCGCTCGCATCCGTAAAGTCAGCAATGAACTGTCCTACTTATGACTCACTCAATGCATGTCGTTTTGTGAAACTCACACCTGGACGCAATTAGTCTGTGATCAGCAGTAAGGCCTTCGATGGTTTCTCCATTTTTCGGCCTACGTTCACTGAACCTGACAAGATGAGTCAATTTGGATGCAAAACCAACGAAATAAGTTTGCAGCGTTGCCTTCAGCTTAGAAAGAAAATCTGTAGATAAGCTATCAGTGTAATTGATGCGTTGACCTTCTCAGCCAACACAACTCGCAAAACCCTACCTCGAGTATCATCTGTCTAAACGTCTAGAAGTGCAGCATGATAAATTTCGAACGTCTTATTCCTTATGACCCATGGAATAAGTGGATTGCCTTGCGACTGCAAAATGGCGATGGCCGCCTTGCGACTAAAGAAATGGCGATGGCGCTGGAACGCTTGTGGCAACATTTGTAGAAGTATTAGCCGTGACTCAAATTAACTTGACATGACCTACGATTAGTAATTTACATGGGCTATAAAAAAATTAATAGACAGGATTTATCAAGTGGGTTACTTTTATCAATACACGGACGCCGCAGAATTCGTCAGCACATACGCGAAAATTTGAAAACTACAAATTCTCGTTCGAAACTGTTTCAGTATATATTTAATCATTATCTTCATAATAAAGTAGATGAAAATATAATGTATTTAAAGTCAGCAGAGAAACCGTCAACATCATAATTTTCAGTGTAGTAGTTCACATATGCGTAATACATATAGTAAATACAAATCTACATTTAATATAAACATTATAGGAAGATCGAACTCTGTACACCAAGTCTCCTCACACCAAAAGTGAGTCTACTCGGCATTCGTGAACAGTGGAAGTGAAAAATTTATGTCAGTGATGGTTGTCTGTTCTACCCGATACATTAACTCGCTCAGTATCGAGACACTACTGAATGCACGCCGCCGGTAATTTTCCCGTCCGCCCCGATACAATTGAAATTCGGCTCAGTTTCGTACTGTACTCCATTGTCACCGTCACCAGTTAACTCGGGCTAAGTTCCTCATGATGCTCTCTCTACAACTCCATCAGTGACATTGTCTCATTCCATCGGCAAGAGTTCACTCGACCTCATTGAAATCCATTAGGTATACGAAACAAGCACCACAGCCAAGGGGCATAGACTAAGAATAGCCTATAGCATAGAGTTTCTACATTAGGCAGAGTGATAACTCCACAGAGTAAGTATATAGCACATCTCAGAGCATGTAGCACATCTCACAGGTGGCACCATGGAGAAAGTATATTAGGTATAGTCATAGAGAGTCTATGGGTAGAGTGGTAACTCAGCATTTATTAAATCCCCAACATAGAATAGGGATTATAGAGTAGGGATATATATAAGTAGAGTGTCGACTCAAAAAAGTATCTGTATACAGTGAAAAATTTTATATCAAAAGATTCAGTTTCTTGCGGATATTACGTTCCCGTGGTCCAAAAATTATTTGAGCACTTTTGAAAAAAGTCAAAATTTTGCCAATTTTTATACTACCAAGATGACTCTTAAGCGGAATGCAACAACTTGGATATCAAAAGGAATGCATATTTGCTAATAAGCATCCTAACAAAGTTGAAATCAAGCTGATTATCAAAGGAATTTCATGATCCGTATTATTATGGAAGTCTTCATGAAAAAGTCACGATATTATTCGTGCTCACTTGGCTGAAATTTCAAGTTTTTTCAATAAGTTCATGTTTCACTTCTTGAATCTGAATGGTGATGTGGACCCATTTACATCTTTCAAAGTCAATTGAAATCATTGTCTTTGATTCTGTTATTTTGCTGTGCCAGATTGCAGGTTGCCTGTGATATGATCACGCTGAAGAAGATTCTCTTGAGGTTCGGCATCAAGGGTCATCGAATTGCCAATTTAACAAACATTACCTCTCCAAGGCTGTCATGACACGGACGATTTGAAAAATAATATCATTTCCATCTGCTTTATGCTATATCATGATCAGTCTATTCCATTGCAATTTAAGCTGCATAAATATGCATATCTCACAAGTCACATTTGGAAACAATTCCGACTGTATCTTTGAGTTCATTTGATAAAATTGAAAGTGTATACACATTGGGGATTTAATAAATGCGGAGTTACCACTCTACCTAGCATATCTACTCTATGATAGGGATATATATGTATAGTGTCGACCATAGAGTAGGAATATTAGGTAGAGTGGCTGCATTTATTAAATCCCCAAATGTGTATACACTTTCGATTTCATTAAATGAACTGAAAGGGAGATGCAGGTGGTATTGTCACCAAATGTGAGATATGCAAATTTTTGCAGTTTTGCAGAAGTTACAACGATTAATTCAGATGGAATGATGATATTTCACAGATTCTCCTGACAGAGAATTAATGTTTGCTAAATTAGAAATTCGATGGGTTCCTATTACTTTCATGTTGAACTTCAAGAGAATTTTCTTAAGCATGATCACATCACAGGCAACCTGCCACTGGCAGAGCAAAATCACATAATCAAAGACGATGATTTCATTTAACTTTGAAAGATGTAAATGGTTCCCCACAAAGATATTTAATTGTTTAAAAGGGCTAGATGAGAAATCGATGTCTAAATTTGAACCCATTTTAGTACGGTCCTTATCGTGGCAAAAAAGCATACGGCAATGGGGCGAAATTGCTGTTTTGTCGGCTGTACGGTGAGCAATGCGACAAAAAGCCTTGGAAATGGCACATGATGTAAAGCGTAATTCACTGATATTATATGATAAGTTTCAAGAATATTCATTCAGTTGAAAAAAAATTGTTAAAGATGAGAGCGGTAATACAGCAATTTAATGCAATACTATCAGTTTGGAAGAAAAAATATTTTAGATGAAGAAAAAACTGATGGTTTGATGAACACTCACTTCATTTGTAAATTCAGATTTACTATCATCAATCATAGAATCCGAATATGTACTGAAGAATTTGGCTATTATCAAGCTCAGCCATGAAACAACGCTCTTCGAGTTTATTCACCAGGCTGAAACTACAATAGGATCTATGCGATTTACAAATATTTAACAGAGGCATTTTAGGTCCAGTGGAATCGATCATCGATTTCTGTCAGTATAACATTCATCATTAATTGTTTTTTATTTGCATTAAGCCAATTTTATATCAAATTTCTGATAATAACATATAAATTTTTTCTGTTGTCTCATGAAATTTCTTTCTGCAAAATTACAGTTTACCCAAGTTAGATTATTCCAGCTTGCAATCGCTTCTGACGTACTGGCACCGATTGTGCACGCAACGAAATACATTACAACCCATGGCTAGTGCTTCGTACTTATTACAAAGAAACAATCTGCATGATCAAAAGTAAAGACGCGTTTCATTTTTCTGTTCAGAAAAATCATTTAGTCATGTAATTGGTGAATTGTAAGTGAACCTCACTCTGCTTTTATCTAAGAATGAAACAATCAGTTTTCATTTGTGCTATGCCTATATAAAATGCGCACTTCAGGTTTAATAATCAACTGACATAATATAATGCAATGAAGTCTAATTGAAAGTATCAACAGGATGCTCTTATTTACAACTGCGTTTTGCAAAACATCTGAAAAAAAAGAATAGACTATTATTTATTGCAAAGTTTGGATGCTGTATTTTGACACATGTAAGAATTTCTTGATTTATTATTAAAATGCATTTTAGTTCTGTAATTACTAAAAAGAGGCAATGAAAAGTAATATTGGTTGCTCGCTTACGAATATTTCCAAATTCATGCAATATCAGCTGATTTTCACTGGCTTCGATGCACACAAGGTAAAAATACGTTTATTTCCTATCTAGCCCTCTATAATATTAAATATCTTTGGTTCCACATCACTATTCAGATTCAAGAAATGAAGCATGAATTTAGTGATTGAATAATAAAATCATGCCGCGGAAAATTGAATTTAAAACTTGAAATTTCAGCCAAGAAAGCACGAATAAGTAGTAATAAAACGGCAAACACCCAAACTGCGCCCCCCCTCTGGAACGTCAGAGTTGCCAGATCGTGGTGCGCTCTCTGTCGTGGTGTGCCGGCCAGGCTGTCGTGGTTTGCCGGCCGGGTTGGAATGGCGAGACCACTCCCATCGTAAAGTGTTTAAAGTCCCATCGTGTTTCTCGTCAAAAGTTGGGTTAACAAAATTTTTCCTCCCCCCCCTCGGCAGCGTTCTTCCAACTTTGGTTCTAGAGATCGTAGAAAGTCGTGCAATAGCTCGTTTGAAAGCTAAGAGTGAGACAAATTCAGTGAAAGAAACGGCTTGTTCATATCTGTCTTTGTTTAGATGTGAGACGCCATTTAAGATTTGGGAGATTGGCGAAAAACGACAGACTTAACGGCGAATGTGGGTTGGTTTTGGGCTGTAGAGCCAAAACGAAGCATCGGAGAGCAAAACGGATTTCAGATTTGGAATCAGCGTACAATTTCTGGCATCGTATGGTCAATTTGAAAGCATCAAGAGAAAAAAATTCGCTGACGATCCCCCCCCCTCGGCAACCGATCTTCCAATTTTTGGTTCTAGTGATCGTAGAAAGTCGTGCAATAGCTCGTTTGAAAGCTAAGAGTGAGAAAAATTCAGTGAAAGAAACGGCTTGTTCATATCTGTCTTCGTTTAGATGTGAGACTCCATTTAAGATTTGGGAGATTGGCGAAAGTAATGGGCAAAAGACCGTTCCAGGACACCATAAAATTCAAAAAAATAGTATCTTTAAAAACGACATAAATTCATGAATTTGAACCCTTTTTCAGGTTTTTAAGACCTAAATACATGAATTTAGTCCATTCAAAAATACCATTTTTTCAAAAAATGGTATTTTTTAAAAAACGACATAAATCAGAATTGAACCCTTTTTTCAGGTTGTGAAACCAAAATTCTGAATTTGACGTTTTTACAAATTAAGCCCAATTTTTCAAATTTTTTCAAAATCTCAAATTTGAAGAATTACAATTACTCCCAAAATCATGACGTTCCGGACACCGAAAAAATCATAAAAGTTGAAATCTCAAATTTTTGATTATGATCATTTTTCCTTGCCAAATCATGAACCGTTGCCAGAAATACCGAAAATCATAAACAAGTTAAGAATCTCAAATTTGAGAATTACAATTTTTACCTTGATAATCATGTCCGTTTCCAAGGACACGCAAAAATCATAAAAGTTGAGAGTTTCAATTCCATGAATTTTTTTCTATCTTTTAGGTTTTTAAAATATAACATGTGACGTAATAATATATCTTAAAAAATGGAAGAAACAAAAGTGAAGGATACGCAAAATATATCCTTCATATCATATGAACGTATTTCTACTTTAATGACATTGACAAGATAAACATTGAAAAAATGAACAATGAAAAAACATCAAAGATCGAGTTAGGTATATGAAAGATAAGAATCTCAATTATTATTAAGATTAGAGCATTATAAAAAATTAAGAAAGAGATGGAACAAAGTTAAAATGTTAACACAAGAATTGGCTATTCTTAACAATAAGTTTAGGTGCTTTTAACAATTGTTTATATCTTCAGGTGTTTTAGGTAATTCCAAGTTAGTTCTACAGCTTTAACAGGGGGGGGGAAAACATACGAGGTGTTTTTTTGGCAACTCTCACTTGTTACAATGTTAGATATATCTTTAATAACTAAGAAACGAAAATCATTAAAAACTAAGCATTTACATATTAAAGAAGTCTATGACAATTGCACTACTACGTTCAAAGAGTATGTGATAGAATGTTCTTACGTTAGATGACGATTGAAAAATTTGATCAGAATAGCTAATGAAGTAAATCAAACCTTTCAATTACAGTCCGAAAAAGTTGATGATAAGAATAAACAGGATGGCAAAATTTCCTATGAGGGTAAGAAATCGAGATGAAGAGAAATGAAGCAATTTTTTTTAGAAACTAAAAACTTTAAGCGAAAAGTTAAGCAAAACTTTATTAACAAAACGTTATTAAAGCAAAACATAAAACGAGAAAAGACTTTAAACGAAAAGATGTCAAACAACAAAGCAATAATAAAATAATTTGTTCAGTAAAATGTGTTGCTGTATACCAATTTACCACAAAATTCAAATAATATATTTTAAAAAATGGAAAAATTGAGAGCTGATAATTTAAAAGAATAAAACAATTAGAAGAGTTAATAAAACACAGAAATATATGAAAGAAAATCATCTTCAACATAGAATGATAAAAGCTGGATCATCTGATATGTTAGAAAAAATGGCGAGCAAACTCGAACTAGTAAAAACTGTTTTGAAAAAACTATGACACCATTTAAAACTCTTGAAAAAGAAATACAAATAATGATAAACAAATTGAATATAACCATCCCAAATGCCAAAACTATCATAGATGACATATGAATACTAGCATCAATCAGTAATAAGAAATTACCAAAATCTATGTAACAATTTGAACTTCTATTTCATTTATAATGGAAAAATAATACCTAGATTTATCTCGACAAAAAAATATTTCCCCAACCTTTTCGAGGTTTAATTTTTTTCACCAGATAAATCTCCTTTTAATTTTAGATAAAATTTTTGTTAATCTTTTTAAGAGGATACAGATTTAAATATTATAGCTGAGAGATATCTTATAAAAATATAAAGCAATTTAGACAGAGTTTGTGCAAGTAAATCTCTAAGACGTTAAAACCAATAGAAAATTTATTTATCAAACGGGAGTTAAAGTAGAAAAAGGTTTATTCTGAAAAACATAAAACAGAACCAACCATATTTTACCAGATGATCCACAAGAATCTAAAGAGATTAAATATTTTAATATCATCAATAAAGAGAGTGACATAATTCTATTTTCAATGAAATTCATGCTATATTGAAAAGACTGTTAGAAAAGAAGATTCTAAATGAAGAGGATTATAAAATGTAGCTGAATATTTGTTTTCTAATTTTGTTTAAAAAAGATATTTATTCAAAATTTTACTAAAAAATGGGTTCACAGATTTAGACCAAATTAATAATCATTTAGAAAATCTAACAGAGATTTTGGGTTCATCAAAATTTAGTACGACGTTAAAAATTATAACAACTACTTCATCACACACTTGTAATTTAGAACCCATTTCTACATTTGGAACAAAATAAAAATTATCAAATTGCATTGACTAGTTTCTCTACATTTTAACACTAATTCAAAAACGTAATCAAAGATTGAATTTATCAATTTAGGATATTCTATCTAAAAAACAAAAATAAAGGCAAAAAACGGGAAAATATTAACTATTCTTCCTGGTATCTTACAGAAAGTTAATCAAATCACATGAAAATTAAGAGACATTTAGTATAAGCATTTAAAGATAAGAAACAATTACATTTTGCAGTTGAACCGGCAGTTAATAAATTTTCTCTTACTTTAGACGAAAATCATCAAGTTGATTTTAATCATGATAGATCATTGTCAAAGCTATTAGGATTTAATAAACAAACCTATAGCCAAGGTTATCATTTAGGTGAGAAGATTCCAAAAATAACTGAAATAAATTCAATTGTTGTACATTGTGACAATATTGAAGGGCGGATATATAAATGGTAAATTGTCAAATTTACTATTCTAGTTTTCCGGCTTTTACTGTAGCCCATTGGTAATAATTAAATGTATTTCCCCAAACTTAATATATTTCCCTATTACAAAAAATCTATAACATCATTAACATAGAAACACTTGATGAAAAGACAAGAAAAAAAATTTTGGAGGTGAAAAGATTATATAGAACTTATGGTCGGGAGGTATAAACACCTACGCGAAGCTAGAGACGTCTAATTTTCATCTTCTTCTTTAGAAACAAAAAATAAAAAAAATAAAAATACATTTTTTTTTATTAAAAAATTAAAGTGAACTGACCTCCATTTAATAAAAAAACAACTTAAATTTATTCATCATCCAAATTTATCTAATAAAAGCTTTGTCATTATTTTGTAAAACAAGAAGTATCATGATGTGAAAAACATATCTCTTTTTTAAAATTTAACGACATCCAAAACTTTTTGGATT